>CM049318.1:14654240-15254240 GCA_026874595.1 Sipunculus nudus | reverse complement strand
ATATGTGTTATTTCATATCAGTTTTTCATATATATATTTTATTCTGTTATATCCAGATTACTAGAACTGATATCAAAATATTCTCATCAATATATAATGATCTATCTAACCTAATCTATTTGCGATGTGTTTATTTATTTGTTTGTACATTCATGATTGGCTATTTCTGTGATTCATGTCTTATTTTGCTTATTTAATAAATGCATATCTAAGTACAACTTAAAAATTCCAAACATATGTGTGTGTTAAGATTTTTTGTCATGTGTTAATATTTTTTTAAATATGATCAAGGTTCTTTTCTGCACCTTAGCTAATCATCACCATAATTATATACATGTAACTCGTTTACCTTACATTCTAAACACTGTATTGTCTACATCAACCGTACTCGATAGATCAGCTCTATTTAGCGGCGTTATATGGGAGAATAAGATGCATTATATAGTTGATCTGAATAAAATAGTATTATATCATATGAAGTGTGAAATTAAAAGATAACACCATATATTCCTGAATGGGATACCTTGTATAGATATGGTGAAATAAAAATATAAAAACTTTGTAAAGTGACCTTGAAAAATCTTGTTAGAACTTGTTCTCCATCTTGGCTACTTGCATAAGAAAAGAATTACACACAATATATACGAAAGTACTGATAAAAAAAATCTTTTAGGTTGAAAAATACCTCCATTGTATACACCCAAACTTTTTTACATGCCACCTGTGACATCGAAAAAAATGGCAGCTCCTATTAGCGGTTTGAGAAACTGGGAGAAATAAAGCAGGGAGCGGGATGCGACACGAACGTACTCCAAGAATAGCCATAATCTGCTGAGAGAGTTTTGTGGTAAGTGGCATCCCTTATTGGACAACGCCCAAATCTTTAATTTTTTTGTAGAACAGAGTAACCTTAAAAATCTGTATAAGTCACAGGAGCCCAGTAATATAAAACATTACAGGTAAAAACGAGTCGTGTTGCTCTTTAAATAGAAACCTGTTGAAATAAAACAACATACATATATTTTTTATGAATATATTAAAATAAAAAGAGATTTCACAAATAGTTCATGTCATTTTTTAAGAAGACTTTCTTCAAAGTTAACATGGTCAATGAGTGGACATGACGAGCATTTGCATCTTCTATGGTATGTAAGATACCTGTGCTTCACCTTGCTCTCACATTGCACTGACAATATTCATCCTGATGAAAAATGTGACAGATAGCACATGAGTAAAATATAATTGAGTGACATTTTAAGGCCAGTTTTCCAGTCATATTCCACTTTATATCAGAATAACTCAACACACCATTTTCTCTGTTTTAGTCTAATACATAATTACGTTTATTCTTTCAATATTATACATTCTACAAATTCAATCACAATTATTTTATTTTGTTTTATTTACCATTTCGTTTCAGCTGTACACAAGTGAACTATCTCTATAGTTCCGATTTGTTTAACTGAGCTATCTGAAAACTTACCCAGAAAAAGGTATTCATATAAAAATCCGATCTCCTTGATACAGGAACACCACGTTCGTAATTTATTATGTGTCTTGTTAGCCTACGGGCGCCAATATGTCAGCAAAGAGTCCGTTCTTCCTGTCGACTGGTTTGGTGTCTGCTTTGGTGCATTGATACTCCATGTGTATTTGCACCGATGTAGAGCGCCTACGATTACTCATTTATGATTTAGAGTCCTAAGAGTCGATTCAGCTCTGACTAAGTGTATTAAGCGTGCGATGGAAGGTTAAAAATGTAGGGGTCATATTCAAGATGGCCGTTGTCCACCGATTAGCGATCAGGCTTTTGACTACAAAACAGGACTCGTATATCGATGCCAAGGAGTTAGGGCATGCTGAATCCAGTTCCAGACAAATAAAGCACCGCAATCATGCCTCTTTGTATCCGTCAAGTTATATTAATGGTAAATGAATTGACTTTTTATTCCAGAATTCGACTAAATATATTTTCATTTCTTTTCTTTTTACAATTTTCATTTTTTTTTTTGGGGGTAAATGTACCATTTGAAAAATTTCATTTACCTTAAACCTTAATTAAAATACATTTTATTTGAAACGAATTTAAACGATAACATATCATACAAGTACAGATAGTGTCTAATAAATCTTATATTGTTAGTTTTACAACAACAAATCCATTTTATTGCACCATATTTGCATCAAAAGAAGATGTTAACAATGTTGTAATCCACATGTTTCTACCGACAGTATAGTTGTGTACGTCTAAATTAAAAAGAAACATAAAACAAGATTATCCTTGATGCCCCAAGACATTTTAATCTATTTTCCGATTCAGCCTTTGTGTGCACGGTATTGTACACTGTAAGCATTCTCGCTTAGGAGATAAAGGAATCTCTAGCAGAGCATCATTTATCATTTTTATCGAATTGATACATCTTCAGATATACCAGAAAGACTGTAACATGCATCTTATACCTGATCATGAAATAAATGAAACCTCCATTCCTCACAAATAATTGATATAAAGATCATAGAAATCTGGCCACTCCTACCAGTCCCGATGGGAAGGGTATTAATTGCGGCCATCGTTAAACAAATGGCGGGCCCATTGGATTATGACCGGCTAACGTTTTTCTTGTCAGGAGTGTTTAATATACAAGCATGCTAAGTTTAGTACTTCTGTCACCAAGCTAGTCAAGCTGAGCAGGCTAGTCATGCCGAGGCAGGGCAGGGAGGGGCAGGGAGGTTCAAGTTCTAGAGCAGCCACGAGAGTGCTAGTTGGCTTCTGCAAAGTATCGAACCGAGTCGGAAAGTTGTCCGCAGCATTACGAAGGGGATCTCAAGCCACTCTGGTTGAGAGTGGCAAGAGTCTAGTCAAAGGATTGGGTCCGCATCGACCCAGATGATATATATTTCTAACCAACACTTCTATATTCCAGAGATTGTCTAATTAACAAATCCTGTCGTTTCCATTGCGAAATATTGCCCACGGGCTTCTTAGGCGGCCATATTGGTGGTAATTTAGACTAAAAATTTAGAATCCACATAACTTTTTGAACTAGACGTTAAAGAAAGGCAAATGGGCACATTTTCGAATCACTTCTGGCTCTAGGAATTAATTGAGTGTTGCTTTTATGATTAAAACAATAATATATATATGTAAAAGAAAAAAAATTAAATATTTATATTTCTCACTCAAAATATGGCACGGATACAGAAACGTGCTATCTTGGTGATGTAATAAAGAACTGTAAAGTACTTACAGTGGTCGACATACTGTGAAAACTGCACAAGATGTTCATGTAAAGACAAATGTCCAAATGTAACCGTCTTTTCGGTCAAAGCCACCCCTTTGTATACATATTTAAGTGTATAGTCGTTCATTATTATTAAAACATAAGTACTAAACTAAAGTAGCTGTTCTGTTTATTTATTTTTTTATTGATCATATTTTATTAGCATTATCAATGAGTTATCAATGGTAATATGACTAATTATACTGCGTCGTTAAAGAAATATAAGAAATGTTTTGCAAATTCTTACCCATAGTCACCATGGAATATTATACAAATGTGAAAGATTGCTGAAATAGTCATTTACTTATGGGTATACAAGGCTTTACAGAAATATGCATGTTATTTTTTTTTACCATTTATATTATTGCTAGTTGTCTGTAGGGGATGAATAATCATTTTACTGAGAAATGACAATGCCGAAACCATGTAGTTGTGACTATTTATCAACCTCTACACAGCTTCTAAAAACTGAACACACATTGTTCCTCGTGAACTAATTACCCGGCTCAGTAAATTTGACAGTGTAAGATTGGGGAATGGCTCTTTTGTAGGTAACACAAGCTTATGTCTCCCCTCTATGATATTTAACAAAGAACCAAGTAGTGACATTGTAAGGTAATAAAACCTGTATTAAGATGCTGTTTTGGGGCATTGTTATTTCAAGGAATTACTACTGTTGCCATAAACTGAATCCCGATTCATAAGGCCACATGACTGGTACTTGTGGGCCGTTTCATTTTAATGGTCGTTCCTAAAGTGAATCGGCATTGATGAAACCCCCTTAAATGCAAACCACCATTCATTATTGAAGACGTCAGTGTATAAAGAGTTATTGTGTTGAACATTATATGGGACAATCAATATACGCCCATGACTCTCACTAAAGACTAATGCTGCTTTTAGTTCAGAAAAATTAAAACATGTCAAACGAAACAATAAAAATCATATAAGCAGAAAGATATGATTTTAGACAATCCCAGCTATATTTATAAACAAGATAGAATAAATTAATAGCTAAAAAACCAGCACAGCATAGCACAACCTAAGGAGTGAACCGCATTGTCATGACCAGACCGGACAAGACTATTCCTTTACTATACCCAAAAAATATCCATATTGACTTTCGCAATATTTCTTGCCTTATTTCTATGCATTACAAATTTTTTAAAAAAATCTGTGATTTGGTGTACCAGTTCGTTAAGAGAATATTTTTATAGGAAAAATCAAAATTGTACTGGTTATTGTCGAGATATTGCCAATCGTATTGTTTTGGAGCATATTATAAATTTAATCGCACGCCTAATAAATGTTTTATTAAGGAACAAAGACAATAACATAGATTATAAATATAATCAAACATTTAATCCATGTTTCATGAACGTATATATATTTACAGTCACCTGGATTATAAATTTAATCGCACCTGTAATTTATGTTTTATTATGGAACATAGAGAGTAACGTAGATTACGAATAAATTAAAAAGATTAATAAATGTTTTATGAATTAATCTATACACTCACCTGGATTATAAATTCAATCGCACGCGTAATTTATGTTTTATGACGGAACATAGACAGTAACGTAGATTATAAATATAATCAAACGGATAATATATGTTTTATGAATTAATATATTCACTCACCTGTTCTATAAATATAATCGTACGCCTAATACATGTTTTATAAAGGAACATGGACAGTAATGTAGATTATAAATATAATCAAACGATTAACATATGTTTTATATATTAATATATACACTCACCCAGATATCAATTTATTCGCCCGCCTAGTAAATGTTTTATGACGAAACATAGTAACGTAGATTAAACATATTTTGAAACGATTATCTTATAAATGTATAAATACAGTCACCTGGATTATAAATATAATCGCACGTCAAAAAATTGATTTATGAAGGAACCTAGATATTTTATATAGATTATATATATAATCAAACAATTAAAATGTTTAATGAATAAATATATTCACGCACCTGGATTATAAATTTAATGGCACGCCCAATAAATGTTTTATGAAGGAACTTAGAGAGTAACGTAGATTGTAAATATAATCAAACGATTAATAAATGTTTTATGAATAAATGTATACAGTCAGCTGCATTATAAATTTAATCACACGCCTAATTTATGTTTTATTAAGGAACATAGACAGTAACGTAGATTATAAATATAATCAAACGATAAATAAATGTTTTATGAATAAATGTATACACGCACCTGGTTTATAAATTTAATCGCACGCCTAATAAATATTTTATGAAGGAACATAGACAGTACCGTAGATTATAAATATAATCAAAAGAAAAAAATATATTTTATGAATTTATATATACACTTACCCGGATATCTATTTATTCGCACGCCTGGTAAATGTTTTATGACGACACATAGACTGTAGCGTAAATTAAAAATATTTTGAAACGATTTATATATGTTTTATAAATGTATTGATACAGTCACCTTGATTATAAATATAATCGCACGCCTAAAATGTTTTATCATGTAACATACACATTTACCTAGATTAAATATATAGTCCAACAATTACAAATGTTTAATGAATAAATATATACACGCACCTGGATTTTAAATTTAATCGCACGCCTAATAAATGTTTTATGAACGAACATAGATAGTAACCTAGATTATATATATATATTTATATATATATATTCAAATGATTAATTAATGTTTTATGAATATATACTCACATATACTTGGATAAATATTTAAATATATGTATATATATATATATATATATATATATATATATATATATATATATATATATATATATATACGCACGCCTAAAACTAATCAAACGATTAATAAATGTTTTATGAATAAATGTATACACTCGTTGCATTATAAATTAAATCGCACGCCTCATTTATGTTTTATGAATGAACATAGATATTAACTTTGATTATAAATATAATCAAAGGATTAATAAATGTTTAATGAATTAATATACACTCACCTGGGTTATAAATTTAAACGCACGCCCAATAAATGTTTTATGAAGGTATACATAAACATTAACCTAGATAATTAATATAGCCAAACGATTAATCCATGTTTCATGAACGTATATATAAAGCCACCTCGATTATAAAAATATATTTGCAAGCCTAATCAATGTTTTGTGAAGGAACATAGACAATAGCAACTTACGTAGCTTATAAATATGATCAAACCTTTAATAACTGTTTTATAATTTAATATATTTACTCACCTGAGTTATAAATATAATTGCACGCCTAATAAATGTTTTAAGAAGAAGCATGGACAGTAACATAGATTATAAATATAATCAAACGATTAATAAATGTTTTATGAATGAATATATACACATTCAGCTGGTTTAAAAATATAATCGCACGCCCAATACACATTTTATGATAGGGCATGAACAGTAACCTTGATAATTAATAATTAATAATTTTTTTAGAACTAATATATACCCTCACCTTGATTATAAATATAATCGTACGCCTAATAAATTTTGATGAAGGAACATAGACAGTAACCTAGATTTTATATATCTATTCATATATATATATATAAACTTGCGCTCATTCTTGCGACTTGATTTATCTGGCTACCACTACATGTCTGAAACCGCCGCGCCCACATGCAGACCTGCTATATAATTAAAAATAATGCATGATTACTTATCACAGTATGTCGTATTAATATCCTGCGTGTATCAATCCCAATTCTTTTTAATGTAAAGGTTTTAGTCGAACTAACCGACAAGTCATGTTTAAAAAGAGATTTTTTTATAATATAATTGTAATGAAATAACTTGAAATCTCTAATGTACATGAACACTTTCAGTGAAGTTGCGTGCTGTTACACTGCAGTCAATAGATGAGCATTTAAAATAGTATGATATACAGTAAACCCCTTTAATTAATTTATCTTTTTTATAAGCAACATTTCAATGCATCATGTGACACTGGCATCACCTAAGTAGTGATATATCCCATATTCCTGAAAGCAAGGCCGCTTTTTGAATGTCTCATCAGGTCAATTTTATAAGAAATGTCAGTCATATCTGACGTCTGTGGTGGATATGTGTAGAAGCGAACGGCTCTCAGGGAAATCTTGATAGAGAACGGCAGTATGCTATGCTTCATGCTCTATCATTAGCTTAACAAAAGTCTCAGGGGAACATTTACCCGTAATCCTTTTACAGGGTAACCATTGGGAGAAAAACAAGTGCTTTCACTATTGGACTTGGACTACAGTAGAACCAAGAATTTTGTGTCTCTTTTTTTCGGAAATTCGTTTTTCCAAATTGTAATATAATCAACCAAAAATATTCTTGTTTAACCTAAAATTGAAATAAAAATATATGTTACACTCGTTTGTATAGAGGGATTTTAAAATTGTCTTTAAAAGTTTTATAGCAATGATTGTAAATGTTTCACTGCAAATTGTAAAATAAGTTCTAAAAGATAAAGTACAGAAGAGGCTGCGTTATCAGCAGTACATTAGCATAATGGAACGTTGATATGTAGTGCCGTAGTGGTCGACTTTGCATATATGTAACCTTGCTCTCTCGAACAAAATTTATGTCCCCCGAACCATTCGGATATCCGAAGTTCTACAGTAAAAGGCACAGGGACATCCCATCATCCCTGAAGTCTGGCCCGATCGTGTGCAGACACATTAAAATTAGTACGCATGCGTTACAAACCATTGGTAAATCTCCACCTAAAGTTAACCTTCACCCTGTGCATCTATAACAGCATGACATTCAGGAATTTCTAGCTGTGTGGTAGTATTTGACATCAGAGGATTATATGTTCGTGTTTGATTTACTAAATAATGAAGAAAAAAATGTTGCTACACACAATCTGCGGTGGTTACCCTGAAGGCGACAACTGAACTTAAAAGCAGTTTCGGCTACTGCTGTTTCCGCTGTAAAGCCGTTATGACGGGCGGCCTCGTTATTAACGTTATTTCCCCCCTACAGATGTAACGTCATATTTTGTCTTACATCCGGAAAAGGTTCGACAAGCAGATAAAAATGAAAAAGTACTGTTAAAAATAGCGTGCATGTCCACTTAAACTAAAATTGACTCGAACTCAATAGCTTGTACTGCAACCTCAACGTCTTTAGTTGATAAAAAATCTTCGTTTGGGTGGCAGGCTGCCGCTACACCTGTGTTGAGCATGACCAACTACAAACAGATTTTACCACAATTTTATGGTAGACTTCCATAAATATTTATGACACTTTTATAGCAGTATTCTTAGGCCGCTACACCTGTGTTGAGCATGACCAACTACGAACAGATTTTACCACAATTTTATGGTAGACTTCCATAAAAATTTATCACACTTTTATAGCAGTATTCTGAGGTCGCATCTGAGGAGAGTATTATGTTGCTAGTCAGTCATGCTGGAAAAAAAACCATAGCCACATGCCTTTCGCAGAGTAGAGTAGATAACAATGAACCAAAACTGTAGAATTTTGAATAAAAACCCAACATTGGTGGCGAATTCAACAAGGTGGATAAAAAAAATATTTTTTTTCTAAAGTTTATACATGTTCCTGAGACATTTGGTGCGGAACAATATATTTTGAATTCATACAACTGGAAACGTCCGATTTTGTAATAAACAAAATATATCATTTTAAAGCTCATACTTTGTTATAAATGCTCAGTCCATATTCATTAAATCCAGCAACTTTACGAATTGACATCCACGATATTTATATTTATTTACTTATCTGGAACAACTGACCCACACTAACTAAGGCTCCTAATGTAGATGGCATAAAAATTTCAGTCATATACGCAAATTATTTAAACAATTATCCTTGAATATCGCTGTTGTCTTTCTTGACTATTATCTCAAAAGTCTAAAAAAACAATATATATAAAATAATAATAACAATAATAATAACAATATATGTAAAAAGCCTGACAAGAACGTTTAAGCTTGGTGTGGAGAAATGAAAGCATTACGTGGCGTCTTATACTGGCTATGAAGAATAGTGAGGTCAGGATGGCTCATCACTCATATTTCTTAATGTAATCTCCGAAAACCGTGTGTTTCTAAGGGGCGCTTATAACGGAAGGGGCGCTTATTACGTAAAATACAGTATTATATAAATATATATATATATATATATATATATATATATATATATATATAAAATAGCCCAAACAAGCACTTACTCTTTGTTTCATCATTTTGATGAGTTTTCACTCTCATGTAATACTGAATTTCCAATTGAATATTGAAACATTGAAAGTGTTCATGTGGCAAACACAAAATTTGTAAAGTAGTTTGTTTCTTGTTCCAGTGGATCTCTATGGTATGAAAACGACAGCAAATAAAGATTTAGTGATACTGAGACATCCAATGAAGAAGAAGACACAAGACACAATAATAAGTATTCCTAGACTTTGGTAAAGTTCGAACCTCGAGAATGCCTATAGCCTGTCTCTAGCATAACCATCCACAATAAGATTTTACGACAATTGAATGGTAGTCTTCGATAAAAATTTACAACACAATATAAGACGGGATGTACGTAGGTCACACCTGACGACATTTATCATGTCGTTAGTCACTCAACTTGGGGGAAATAATATGTACTGCCATATGCCTATTTCGGGTTACACTTATATTAAAATAGTTCACAACGATGAACCAAAACTGTCAAATTTAGAATAAAAACCAAACATTGGTGGCGAATTCAACAAGATGGATAAAAAAATATTTTATCTAAAGTTTATTCATGTCCCTGAGGCGTAACATTATATTTTGAATTCAGACAACTGGACACGCCAAATTTCGTAATCACCAACATTTATCATTTTAAAGCTCATACTCTGTTATAATACTCAGTTCATATTCATTAAATACAGCAACTTTACGAAATGACATTCACGATATTTATATTTATTTACTTATCTGTAGAAACTGATCCACACTAACTTTGGCTCCTAATTTGTTGATGGGATAAAAATAACACGCGTGATTGTATAGGCGTGCAAGTCTATTGTCGATGTGTAAGTAAAGGGGATATATATATGTGTGTGTGTGTGTGTGTCACGGGGTGCGCACGATCGCCAGAACAATGGTGGCACCAGCTGGACTGAAGGGTTTGGGCGGCAGAACATGGAACACCAGAGTGGTTGACCAATGTGATTTATTCTGTAACGTATAAAGATGTGCAATATAAGTATCACATGGACGTGCGTGACAACAGGAAACGGCCAAATGCATAGACATGATAAATTACAATAAATGGTACATATAACGGTTGGGTCTATAATACAAATTCATGCAATATAGTCCAGCAGATCTGTGAAATATTCTGGTAGTTTTGTGCCTTTGATGATACAAGCATGAAATTTGGTACACAGTTAAAGCATACCCTTAGGAAATATTTTGGATATAGGTACATTCCAGATTACCCCTGGGGTCAAAATGGCTGCCACGAATAACTAAACTCTGCCCACAAGGTCAGCAAAGTCATATGTGCTTGGTGCAAAACACAATGTATTGAGTATAATATGATTATAATCAACTAGTATGCACATGCTTTATTATGCATTTCATACTTGACTAAAAATATGCATCTACGGTGGCCTATGAGGGGCATAGATAACAGTTTACCATCGCAATAATGCATGGCCGTAATAGGAGCTCTGAAACATAATTATGCATCTGAAATTCTGAATGACACCAGAATATTATTCCTGTAAATATAAATGGATAAAAAATAATGAATAATTACATACCAGTAGCTAGGAATGTCGCAACTAAATGCACACATTTGCGAAATCGATATTGATGTACTCAATGTATTATTTTTTTATAATCACATAATAGAAATGTTGAAACTACTTTGGTGTTTTCCTTGATTTGGGTTTAATATGGTCCTGAACAGCGCAAAGAAAATAATGTATGGTGGCCTATTGGTGCCAGTCACCCAAATCTCTATTGTGTATATAATTATGCATCTCCTCTGGGCTGGGGTTCAATATTTTAACTCTTCTTTTCTGTTTTCAGGTGATAACTCCACTGTAGTGTAGCTAGCCATAGACTAATCCCCTACTTGGTGGTGGTGGTTCTCCCAAATTTTAAAGTGACTAATTTGTGTTGGTTCGAGAAAATGGCCAAGAATTTCAAACTATTAGACCCCCGGCAGGCAGGGCCAAGTACCACTGTTACATCAAGTAACCAGACAGATTGGAACCTATATGTGTTGTGTCAGATGGACACCACTGAACCTCTTCATTGTCCAGCTGACTCCAAGCGAAGCACAGGAGGATCTGGATACCAGACTCTTGCAGACAACCTTCTCAGGTTCAGTGAGATCGACTGCCTCCCAAAATCTCTCAACATGTCCCGCTTGGACGATGGTGAGGGTATTGAGTCCACCTTACAGCACCACAGGGCTAAGTGGCATGATTCGTGCAGATTACAATACAACAAAACTCAGTTGACTCCGGCAGAGAAGAGGAAAACAACCAGTTGCGATACCGCAGGTGTGACACCAAAGTTTACCCGTCAGAGTGTGGACCGCTCAGAGACACTGCTCGAAACGTGTTTCTTTTGTGACAAACCAGCAGGTAACGAGTCTCTGCGCAAAGCTTCTACCTTCGACTTGGACAGAAGGGTCAGGAAATGTGCTCTGAAACTAGAAGACAAGTCACTTATTGCTAAACTGAGTGCTGGCGATATGATGGCGCAAGATGCCCTGTACCATGTGAAATGTCTGGTTTCCCTCTATAACAAAGTAAGGGACACTAAGAGAACTTTGGATGACCAGGATGATATCAATCATGGCATAGCCCTCGGAGAACTGGTGTCCTACATCGATGATGCCCGCATAGACTCTCATGTGGCATTAGTATTCAAGCTGGCAGATCTAACGAGTTTGTACAGCAACCGGCTGAAACAGCTTGGAACAGTCTTGCCTGGACGTGTCCACTCGACCAAACTCAAGTACCGGATCATGGCATATTTTCCGGACATGGAGGAGCACAAACCTGGCCGAGATGTTCTGCTTGCTTTCAACGAGGACATCGGGTCAGCCCTTCACAAGGCCTGTGAACACGATGCTGATAGTGATGGTGTTCATCTTGCTAGAGCCGCGAACATAGTCCGAAGAGATACGTTGAAGATAAAGACAGCTTTCAGTGGATCATTTGACGCCCTCTGTCAAGAACAATCCGTGCCGAATTCTCTCCTGGCACTAGTTGCTATGATCCTGAATGGCCCCACGATCCAAGAGCAATCAGGCCACTCATCTGCATCAACACCGACTCTTACAATCTAACAGCTCTTCATGTTCAACAGCTACGCACGCCGCCGACAGAGTACGAGTACTGAGTCTATCACGCACGGCCACAATCGGGAGACCCCCTTGCCGGTGTACCTGGGAATTCTGATGCACACAAAGACTCGCAAACGAGACCTGGTTGACACTCTGTTCCACTTGGGTCTCTCCGTCTCCTATGATAGGGTGCTAAGCATCTCCACGGACTTGGGAAACAATATCTGCAGTTTCTTCCAGCAGGAGGGTGCAGTTTGCCCACCTGAACTCAAGAGTGGTCTATTCACTACTGCCGCAGTGGATAACATTGACCACAATCCTAGCTCGACTAGTGCTCAAGACTCGTTCCACGGCACTGGCATCTCGCTCTTCCAGCACCTGAGTAGTGAAGTGCGTGGAATTCAACGGCCACGAGTAACCGTCTCAGATGATGTTACTACAACAGCAGCCACTGCACACCTGCCAGAGTCATACACCACTGTGCCTCCAGTGTTTCTTGGCAAACGTGAACCACCAATGCCCAAGCTGGCTGGTCCCAACAGAAATGACTGCAAGCTGATCCCCCAAGCAATGCAGGTGGAATACAGGTACGCCACATAAATTTTTTTATCTGAACGTTTTACATAATCCGTATTCACATATACCCCAATCTCTTGTTTAGTCTCTGTGGTGCTGAGTTCCTGTCTCTTGTTAGTTGTGTTGATGATTTCTTGTCATTTTGACAGGTTGCTAGAGCAGATGGCTGTTACTGTGGCATCAGACACACCACTACAGGGAGACGAGACTGTGTCATGGGCTGCATATCATGCCAGCAAGCAGTCCATTCCAGAGGAACCGGAGTGTAGCGTGACCCTCACTTCATTGCTGCCTCTCTTCTATGACCAGGCCAAGTCCGTGGCTATGATTCGTCACTCCATGGACGTCATCAAGACAGCAGTTGAGAATCTGAACCCTGGTCAGATCCCCGTCCTCACTGTCGATCAGCCACTGTACGCACTTGCCAAACAGATCCAGTGGAGATGGCCGGAAACACATGGAGAAGATAACTTTGTCATCCTATTTGGTGGACTCCACATCGAGATTGCTGCACTAAAAACTCTGGGTGATCTTCTAAATAGCAGTGGTTGGACTGGAGCTCTGGTGCAGGCAGGAGTTACTACAGCTGGTACTGCTGATTCCTTCCTGAAGGCTGCCCATGTTACACGCACTCGGCGAGCTCACCAGGTCACAGCCAGTAGCCTCTATCTTCTGCTACAGGAGGCCTTTAGCCAAGGAGCAAATGAGGGACAGGGTCTGGAAGACTGGTGTACTGAACGTGTGCAGGCTAGTCCACAGTTCAACTTCTGGTGGATCATTCTACAGCTGGAACTGACTGTCCTAATCTACGTCAGATCGGTCCGTGAAGGGAACTTCCTGCTATACATTGATGCCCTGGGCAAGATTGTCCCCTGGTTCTTCGCATTGGGTCATACCAACTACGCCAGGTGGATACCAGTTCACCTGTGCGACATGGTGACACTGGCGACCAAACATCCAAGTGTATACACACAGTTTCTTGCTGGCAACTTCACAGTAAAGAAGACCACTCATGCGTTTTCTGCAATGGCCATCGACCAAGCCCACGAGCAGAATAACGCATTAGTTAAGGGTGACGGAGGAGCTGTGGGCCGGACAGAGAATCCCGCTGCATTTAGGCGCTGGATGGTGTCTGGTCCAGAGATGGCAAGAGTGATCGCTGAGTTCTAGGCCACATCAGAGACCAAGAAGGCTGATCACAAACACCACGAGCAGACCAAGCACACACAGGTAGCCTTTGCTAGAGATGTGCGTTCACTCACTCAAGTCATAGGGCAGATTGGCAACCCATTTTGTGATGACAGCAAGGATCTCCTGGTGCTAGACAGCAGAGACCTGGCAGACCCAGCAGTTATCAACACTGTACGCAATATCGAGAAGCTGGGACAAGAACAGCATGACTCCTATGTCCATGAGAGACTTGTTAACCAGAAAAAGCCAATCACTGACCCAATCAAGAGAAACAACCTCCCTCTTTTCAGCCGGCCACCGGTGAGAGATAAGTCAAAAACACAGCTGCAGGTGTCATCTCTGAAGAACGACTGCTCCCTGTTCTCTAGGTTGTTCATTGCGTCCCAAATACGTGATGGAGATCTCGACGAGTTCTTCGCATACGAGAACCAAGCATGGCCCCCTGCACTGTCACACATGGGCAAGATGAGACTTGGAACAAAATCTGATCTGGTTGGCTGCTTAGAAGATCTGGTCCGTCCACAGGAGAATGCTGCTACCGCTGCTGCTGCCGCTGGTCCAGCAGTTGAAGTCATCATACTTGATGGTGCAGCGATCATCAATATGCTGCCACCGGGCCCAGCAAAGACCTTCAACGACTATGCATCACAAGTATTCTTGCCATACATCACATATCAGCTGCAGCATACCAGCCGGGTGGATATTGCCTGGGATGAATACCTCAAAGAGAGTTTGAAGGCAGGCACGAGGAAGAAGCGAGGCAAAGGCATCAAAAGACGAGTTGAGCCATCGAGTTCCATTCCTGGAAACTGGCAGACCTTTCTTCGCACAGATGAGAACAAGATTGAGCTGTTTGACTTCCTAGCCACCAGGATAGCAACAACAGACACAGACAAACAAGTCATCAGCACCCACCACAAAGATGTGGTTTGTACACAGGCCCGAGATGTTGCTGGTCTTGCCCCTTGTAGCCATGAGGAGGCTGATACAAGAATGCTACTTCATGTTGAAGACGCTGTGAGGCAGGGATACAGCAAAGTGTCGATCCGCACAGTAGACACTGATGTCGTGGTTCTTGCAGTGACAGCAGCTGGACGTCTGGACATAGATGAGCTCTGGGTTGCCTTTGGCACAGGAAAGAACTTCAGGTTCTTGGCCGCTCACGAGATGGCTGTAGCACTGGGACCTAACAAGTGTCGAGGGTTGCCATTCTTCCATGCCCTGACTGGATGTGACATCGTTTCAAGCTTCGGAGGCAGGGGGAAGAAAAAAGCATGGGAAACTTGGAAAGCCTGTGATGAGGTCACTGATATCACTGCAACATTCTGTGCCTTGGCTGCCTCGCCAACTTCTTCAGCCATAGATGACCACATGGATGCACTGGAGCGTTTTGTTGTTTTGCTCTATGATCGCAACAGTAGTCAGGAACATGTCAATGAGTGTCGCAAGCACCTGTTCACCCAGACTGGCAGATCAATAGATGCTCTCCCACCAACTCGAGAAGCCCTGAAACAGCACATCAAGAGAGCTGCTTACCAAGCCGGCTACTGTTGGGGCCAGATGATGGTATCCACACCAGAGCTCCCATCGCCCAGTGACTGGGGGTGGGTTCACACCGATAATGGCTGGGATATATACTGGACAATCCTCCCAGAGGCAACTGATGCATGTCGGCAACTACTAAGGTGTGGCTGCAAAAAGGGATGCAGAGCACAGTGCAAGTGTGCCAAGGCTGCACTCCAGTGCACAGCTCTATGTCACTGTGGTGGGGAGTGTACGAGAGAGTAGAACCATGTATTGGGACAAGAGAGATCATAAATGCTAATTATATGTATATTAACATGGACACCTGCATCAATGCATATAATAATTTTGTTACCTGGATCTAGAGGTTCCACTGTACAATTTTGACTGTTTCTGTATATTTGTATATTTTTATAATTTTGTATAATGTAAGTTGATGTTAGGCTCAAACAAGAGCACTTCCTCTCAGTTCAAGAGTGTTAAATAGTAACAGTCATTGCATGGTACCTGATAGCAGTTTTTTGAAGAGTTTGTTGAAGAAAACCATCCAAAAATACAAAAATAACCAAGTAAATGGTTTCTTTACATTTTGTCACCTTTATTTGCTGTCTCTTGTTTGCTACAATAAATATTAAGTTAAATAAAACCACTGGTATGCTTCTTCAATAAGTAAATATGGTTGTATTCATATGTATCCTAAGTCGCGTACAACACAAAATCGGCCATTTTGTAAAATGGCTGCCATTTTGGCCCTGGAAAGTATCTGGAATGTCCCTATATCTAAAAATCTTTGTAAGATACTGCCCTAGCAGTGTGCCAAATTTCATGCTTGTATCACCAAAGGCACATTTTTTTCACATATCTGCTGGACTAATATAATGTCATTTATAAATCTTACCCATAACATGCGGACTAGTCATACTCTTAACATAAATACATAGGAAAATATAAAATAAACAATGATCTCTCTGGTTCTGAATATGACGCAACATCGTTATTCAGTATCAATTTACTACATTGTCCGTACCGTTTACATACTATAAGGAATGACCATAACGTCGTACAGAGATATTAAATGAATATAGGTAGTTCAGACAGAGGTAAGTCTATATTTTCACCAATAACATGTATCAGAGATATATGAAGTTTTACTCATACATAAGCAAATTAGGCATAAATAAATAACACATACCTGTAAGGTATAAAGATATAAGTATCACATCGACGTGCGTGACAACAGGAAACGGCCAAATACACAGTTTCCCGCGTCCGCTCTCGGTTATATTACGTGACCTTTGACACTAATTATAATAACAACACTGGGGTGGGCCCTATCCGCTTTACGTGTGTCTTTCTAAAAACAAGAACTCGACACGGTCAGTTGCGTGCAAAACCAAACATAAGCGGTTGAACAACATGAGATACCGTAACATACGAGTCACATTAGGGCCTGTCATACACACCTATGACACACACACACACACACACACACACATATATATATATATATATATATAATCGAGTTGCTATAATTCAGGAACGACCACAGCTATCTTCCATAAATACTCTTTAGATAAATTGATTATATGACATGCATTGATTGGTATTATAGTATCCATTATATACATGTACTCTGGTTTACTTAAATTTACTATAGTTATATAGCTGTTTCAATTAACCAAAATCCAGCATCCGTACGCAAGTGGTATCTGGTATGGACATGTAATCAGCTAAATAACATGGATCAGCTATCATTCCATTGTAATTCTTAAGCATAAGGTATGCGACATACAGCTCAGTTCATCAGAAGACGGCTCAGTTCAAATTGTCAATGTTACGGCAATATAAACTGTTGTAGAGCTTTTTTTTCCTCTAGAAATTTAAAATTCACTGTTAAGGATATCATTTCCCAATCTGGTGCAGAACAGCATTGACTACCTTAACAGTAGCTCGCGTATTTTCATATTGCCATGTTCCCTTTTCGTAAGAAAAATCCCTTAAAATTCCAAATCACGTTTCATGGAAGTTGACAAGGAAGTTGAGAAAATTAACATGTACCTTTGTCCATATAACTGCTTTTAAGTGTCGTGTTTGATCTCTGGGTAGCCATACCATTGTGTAAACCCAAAAAAACATTTACTTAGCTTTCAAGCATTGGTACAAATTAGTAAGAGAGATTAACATTTACAGTTTCTATGGCAGCAATGAGTTTATGCAACCTCTGCACACGGGATCAGAATGTACTTTCAATAGTACTTGACTACGTAATGCAATCCATTGCCTGGCACACGATTTATACCAGGAAGCCCTACACAGGTGGTTGTTTTTCAGATCGAGGCCATTATTAGTCGCAACTAACTTCAGACGTTTAGATAAAAGATAAGAGTCCAACGCACGCAGACAAATATACGAATGCAACTTAACTTTCTATGTTGCTAATATTTTTTATTATTTATTTATAAGTTTTATAATATTTATATTTTAAGAATATCACATTTATAGAGATAAAATTATTCAAGAAATTTTCCATGTAGTTTACAATACACTCTTTCCTTTCAAAAATAGAAGAATTAGGAAAAAAATATCTCTAGATAATCGCAGGTGACTGCGATATAACCGTGCTTGAGCAACAGTTTAAATGTACCATATACCGTAGCTGAAGCCAGCAAAAGCAACAATATAAATAAAAAACATTTCAGAAGCCAGCTAAACTCGTTATATATTGCAGCTGCTCTCAATAAATTTGATTTTTATTACACAAACCCATTTTATTCGAAGCTGGATTCCTTTGTCAGGCTATCAAAAATAGTTTAATGTTATTCGCAATTAATGAAGTTAGCTGTGTGAATGAAAATACAGATTTTGACAGATTCTCCTTGAATTTGGTTAACATCCAGTTCTTCCATACCAGCAGCACTAAGTTAATGTTATTTCCAGTCATGTCAGGAAAGACGATAAAAATGTATTTGATAAAAAATGTATTCAAAGGAATAGTCGAAATTAATCCTTGAGATGATTAATGACCAAGAATTTTTATTATTATTGACGGTGGTCACACCGGAATTTTGTCACGAAATTCTTCTGTGGTCACACCTTAGTTATCCACGTTTTACGTCTTGAACAGTCGGGAATGATAAATGTATAGATATATAGATATCTCATATAATATTTTGAAGGGGCTATCGCAGCACCACCTGTAGGAATCTACGATTGTTCATCAAATCAGAAAGCAGTATTCTACTCTGAATCAGGACCAAAGGCCCTCTGTGTCTTTACATTTTCTGAGACTCGTAGAGCAGGTTTGGTAAAATGTTCAGTTGATCCTAGAGGATAAATAAACAAGAACGTTTGCATTATTCATAGCTTATTAACTCATACAGTACCTTTAGGCATGTTATTCCTTTGGCCTGAGGAACGACGTATTCACCTGTCAGGGATGTGTTGTTGTGTTTTATAATAATATAAAAATATTTCAGTCTTCATTTAATTGTTGTTTTTAGAATAAAACAAAACTGCTATTCGAGTGCAAAATAATGAAGGTGTAGGGTAAGCTAGTAATAATAATAATAATAATAATAATAATAATAATAATAATAATAATTGTTATTATTATTATTATTATTAAAACATTCCTTCTGTAATACCAAATCTCGGATATCCATAAAAGCGCTGAGACATCATATACAAAACACCCATTTATTTCTAAACCAATCCTTACCACTCTCGATAAGAAACCCTAGTCTCTCTCTCTCTCTCTCTCTCTCTCTCTCTCTCTCTCTCTCTTTCTCTCTGTGTTATATATAGAGAGAGTATACAATGTTTATTTGAGGGATTCATGATGTTTATTCCTCTGTACACGACGTTTATTGTTTTGTTTTAATTTAAGGGCTGGGGTAACATTAAAAAGACATCACTTATAAAACATGTAAATATGTATATACTATATGTACGTATCGCTCTTCATTCAAATCTATCAAATTTGCACGTAACAATTTTACAAAAACAAATTGAAAATATTTAGCCCAACATTGTCAACTATAGGGCATTCCGTACACAAACGCCAGGATATATAAGCTTGGTATCAGCTGATTTAATCTTTATTGTAGGTTCAAAGGAACAAATTGATGTGTGGTGACAAATGTATACATTTTGAAATATTTATAAAAATATCCGGGGATACATGAGATCAGGACTCGAAATCTAGGCCACATCCAGCTCAAGTCCAATTAGAACAAGCTCGGTTGAACATACTGGAAAACATGCATGCCTCGAACGTATTCATATCGTGAATCAGACGCGCAAATAGCAGCTATTTGCCACCCTAAAAAATTTAGGAGGGGGTATAATATCTGGTAGCATCGCATTGAGTGTTAACACTGCCGCCAGAGATAGTGGACATGAGACATGACTCCCACGTGGGCCCTATGAATCGCACGCGCAAATAGCAGCTATTTGCTACCCTAAAAGGTGTCAAGACTGCCGCCAGGGGGGTGGATATCTCAGTAACCTGGCAGAGGGGAGCCCATAAGTCGCAAGCGCAAATAGCAGCTATTTGCTACCGAAAAGGTGTTAAGACTGCCACCAGGGGCAGTGGAGACCTCAGAGGCCTAGCAGAGGGGTCCCCATGAGCCGCAAGCGCAAATAGCAGCTATTTGCTCCCTTAAAAAAATGGGGAGGGGGTAAAATTTATAGCAGCATCGCAATATTGTTAAGCCTACCGGCAGGGGGAGTGTCATGTGAGCGGCCAGCCACAGGAGCCCCATGATTTCCAAGCAAAAATAGCAGCTTATTGCTGCCCTAAAAAAATCGGGAGGGGACAACATTTCTGGTAGCATCGCATTGAGTGTTAAGACTGCCGCCAGGGGGAGTGGACATGAGAGCGGGCAGACAGAGAGATATCCATGAATCGCAGGCGCAAATAGCAGCTATTTGTTACCTTAAAAAATTTAGGAAAGGGTAAAATTTCTGGTAGCATTGCATTGAGTGTTAAGATTGCCGCCAGGGAGAGTGGACATGAGACAGGACTGCCACAGAGGCCCTATAAATCGCACGCGCAAATAGCAGCTATTCGCCACCATAAAAGGTGTCAAGAATGCCGCCAGGGGAAATGGATATCTTAGCAACCTGGCAGAAGGGTCCCCATGAGTTGCAAGCGCAAATAGAAGATATATGCTACCAGAAAAGGTGTTAAGACTGCCACCAGGGGGAGTGGAGACCTCAGAGGCCTGGCAGAGGGGTCCCCATGAGTCGCAAGCGCAAATAGCAGCTATTTGCTACTAGAAAAGGTGTTAAGACTGCCACCAAGGGAAGTGGAGATCTCAGAGGCCTGCCAAAGATACCCCATGAATCGCACGCGGAAATAGCAGCTATTTACTACCCTAAAAAAAATTGGGAAGGAGTAAAATTTCTGGTATCGTCGCAATGATTGTTAAGACTGCCGCCAGGGGAAGTGGACATGAGACAGGACTGCAACAGAGGCCCTATGAATCGCACGTGCAAATAGCAGCTATTTGCTACCCTAAATATTTGGGAGTGGTAAATTTATAGCAGCATCGCAATGAGTGTTAAGATTCCCGCCAGGGGGAGTGGACATGAAAGCGGGCAGACAGGGGGGCCCCCATGAATCGCACGCGCAAATAGCAGCTATCTGCTTCTCTAAAAAAATTAGGAGGGGGTATAATATCTGGTAGCATCGCATTGACTGTTAACACTGCCGCCAGGGGGAGTGGACATGAGACATGACTGCCACGTGGGCCCTATGAATCGCACGCGCAAATAGCAGCTATTTGCTACCATAAAAGGTGTCAAGACTGCCGCCGGGGGGAAAGGAGATCTCAGCGGCCTGGCAGAGGGGTCCCCACGAGTCGCAAGCGCAAATAGCAGCTATTTGCTACCATAATATGTGTCATGACTGTCGCCAGGGGGAGTAGAGATCTCAGCGGTCGTTAAGAAGACCCCATGAATGGCACGCGCTAGTAGCAGCCATTTGGTACCATAAAAGGTGTCAAGCCTGCCGCCAGGGGGGAATGGATATCTCAGCAACCTGGCAGAGGGTCCCCATGAGTCGCAAGCGCAAATAGCAGCTATTTGCTACCATGAAAGGTGTTAAAACTACCACCAGGGGTAGTGGAGATCTCAGAAGCCTGGCAGAGGGGTCCCCATGAATCGCAAGCGCAAATAGCAACTATTTGCTACCATAAAAGGTGGTAAGACTGCCGCCAGGGGTTGGAGATCTCAGAGGCCTGGCAGACGGGTCCCCATGAATCGCAAGCGCAAATAGCAGCTATTTGCTACCATAAAAGGTGTAAAGACCGCCACCAGGGGAAGTGGAGATCTAAGAGGCCTGGCAGAGTGTCCCCATGAGTGGCAAGCGCAAATAGCAGCTATTTGCTACCATAAAAGGTGTAAAGACCGCCACCAGGGGGAGTGGAGATCTCAGAGGCCTGGCAGAGGGGTCTCCATGAATCGCAAGCGCAAATAGCAGCTATTTGCTACCATAAAAGGTGTCAAGACTGCCGCGTGGGGGAATGGAGATCTCAGCGTCCTGTCAGTGGGGTCTCCATGAATCGCAAGCGCAAATATCAGCCAGTTGCTACCATTAAAAGTATCAAGACTGCCGCCATGGAAAGTGGATATCTCAGCGACAATTATTACCAGTGGTCAATACAGGATACGGGTTAGCCTAACCCCTTGGGCATGAATTACTCCAGTAAGTGTTTGTCACTATTAATATATCCTATATCGGGATACGGGTTGCCCTTAACCTTCGGGCATGAAATAATCAGGTATGTGTTAGTCACTATTAATATATGCTATTTCCTGGATACGGGTTACCCCAACCCTTCGGGAATGAAATAGTCCACATTTTGTCACTATTATTATATGGTAAATACAGGATACGGGTTACCCTAACCCTTCGAGCATGAAATACACCAGTAAGTGTTTACTCCAGTATGTGTTTTTCACTACTTATATATGCTATATCCTGGAACCGGGTTATCCTAACCCTTCGAGCATGATATACACCAGTAAGTGTTTACTCATGAGTTTATCCCTATTAATATATGGAGTATCCGGCATGCAGGTTACCCTTACCCTTCGAACATGAAATACTCCCGTAAGTGTTTGTCACTGTTAATATGTGTATATCCGAGATACATGTGACCCAACCCTTTCAGCATAAAATTCTCCAGTAGGTATTTGTCACTATAAATATTTGCTATTTCTGGAACACGGTAATCCTAACCCTTCAAACATGAATACACGAGAGTTTGTCACTATTTATATATGCTATATCCGGGATACAGGTAAACTAAACCCATCCCGCATGGAATACCCCAATAAGTGTTTGTCACAATTAATATTTGCTAATCCAGTATACGTGTTACCCGAACCATACGGGCATGAAATACTCCAATAAGTGTTTGTCACTATTAGTATATGGTATATCCCAGATACGGGTGATACTAAGACTTCGGGCATGAAATACTCCAATAAGTGTTTGTCACATTAAATATATGCTATATCCGGGATACGGATTACCCGATCCCTTCGGGCATGAAATAATCAGGTATGTGTTAGTCACTATCAATATATGCTATTTCCTGGATACGGGTTACCCCGACCCTTCGGGAATGAAATAGTCCACATTTTTTAAGTGTTTGTCACTATTAATGCATCCTATATCCGGGATACGGGTTACCCTAACCCTTCGGGCATGAAATACTCCAATAAGTGTTTTTCACATTAAATATATGCTATATCCTGGATACGGGTTACCCTTACTTTTCGGGCATGGAATACTCCAATAAGTGTTTATCACATTTAATATACGTATATCCGAAATACGGGTTATTTTATCTGATTAGGATTTCAACCTACCCGTTTGCAAAGTTCCCGTTTATAAACACAATCTTCAGCTATATTCTTAATTCTTTTATATATATTCCTATTTGCGACCCATTTTACATAGCTTTAAGCGATTTCTGTCATACACAAAATAATTTATTTTATACGATTTAGTTCACGCAGGCGAGGCAAGTTGTTGAGTTTTTGCAAACCTTATTATTCGGCGGTATCAAGAATCTTACGCCGCCTAAAGGTAGTTTGCACGAAAGTTAGAAAAAGTTGGGAATAGGTTGTGAGCGGGAGTATTGTAAAAAAACGGTTGATCGAAAAAATCTTCGACCTAGAGGAGGGGCACGCGGGACATATCAGTTCTAGCCCTGTGAAAGCTTATGTATTATGTACAGTTTTACTTGTCGTAAGTCAAACATTACGTGATGCATAAAATTTCACTGGAGTATAACCAGTACTTGAATTTGATGCTTTCCACAGGTCTCAGGAAAAAAAATTTCCATTTCGCGACTCGAAAGGCCGATCGTCACACTCTAGCAATCCTGTTTCAAGTATGACCAGTCAACTTGATATTACCAACAAAACAGTGCCCATGATGTCAGTGACCAAACTCTATAAAGATTTGACAGTCTCAAAAAGCCTTATCTACTTGCGTATCTAGCTGACATAAGTTGTCTAGTTCGTGGTTAAACAATTGTTTGGAGATGCCAGGCCATTCATATTCGTGATCATTTTATTTATCTTTTCTTTGCAAGTGGGGTAACAGTTTTAATATAATTTTCAATACTGGGCAGAATCGGGATCACAAGAGTACTGGTTTGGGTTTGTGGGCGTCAAATTCTCCCACCCACAATACACTGGGGCTTCTCATACACAAGAGGCGTAGGTATAAATGTAATGAACAGCGTAGTTTTGTCCGTTCAGATATGGTGAAAAAGGACTGTTGGAAGGCAGATTACATATATATAGGGATTTCATGGTAAGGTCTATGTTACGTTTATATGGGGAAAATAATGAGAACCTTAATTTCGCCAGTAGAAAAGGGGGAGACGGCTTTAAAGATTGAAGAAAATATTAAAAAGATAACTGTAATTCTTAACCAGACCAATAGCTGTATGATTGATATGTTGTTCCTTCTACCAAAGAGATGCATATATACATGTAAATTTAATAATGCAAAACCGGTTTTCAGTAGTTTATAAACAATATAAAAAAATCTATAACATTGAGAAGAAAATCGCTGCAAAAAATAGTAAAACTGTGGCTCATAGGAAAAAGTGGGGCACACTACATATTTTTTTTATATTGGCAGATTGGAATTGAAACTTACAATCCATAGGCTTAAAAAACCTCCAGCTCAAATATGAGCATATATGCGTGCAGGTGTACAGATGTGCTCAGGTATATGTGTATATAATTTTATATAAGTATATATGTGCATGGGCATATATATGTACCTTGTCTATTTCCTTCAAACTAAATTTCCTATGTGAGTAGATATGTAATTTAAGCACGTTTATGTCTACCAGGCAGCTATTGTGCTCCAGTATTTTATGCTTATGTAAACATGTATGTGTTATAAGCGCTTGTGTATGTAACTGTATATGTCTCATGTTTGTAACTGTTAACAAGATGTAATGATACCGTTTCAATAAAAAGGAGGAGTTGACACCATAGAACTGTGACTTAGTTGAATTATTGCATATTTCCTGTAAGGAGTACAATCGGATAAATGTTTCTATAATTTTTTTGTACATGAATATGGAGTATCATATATCGATATTAGCATTGGAACCTTGTTTAGGGTACCCAGATGTCTTGTTTGATGCTAGTTTTAGTACAGTTATAATTACGTGGGATTCGGTCCATGTATTGGCGGTTCCTGTAATAACATTGTTTACTATAGACTTCAAAGGCAATACTGATTTTTCCGCCATGTTTTGCTCTCTGTAGGCGTGTTCATTTTCGTATTCATGCAGTTAATGACTGTGTATACACAGTGTAAGCGGTATGGACTAATAGCTTGCATTCCAATGTCACGAGTGTGTCAGTCACGTGATCAGTAGCCGTGTAAACAAGTAAACCTCTTGTGTCCAGCGTTCATCCAGTGGTAACTATATGTGTGATTAGTTTGATTATATTGACTCTAGTGATCACATATCCGTTTGAGTGGAACGCCTCTCCGGAGAACTGTAAGCGTACTTTTAATATATGTTATTGTTTTGTTTATTCATATCTTTTTTCATCCTTTTTCAGTGTATGAGTGAGTTTCAGCCGGTTTAGACCACCGTTTAAAAAACCCGGAGTGTCCATTCCTTCGGGGGTGTGAGATAAGCCTTCCCAGGTTAACTGCAGAACGCCCAGCACCGAGGTCAAGACGGAAAGTCGGACGAGCCAGCAGAGAACAAGCAATCACGCCCACTCCGTGACGAAGACCTGTGACCCAAAGCCATCCGCATATAGACAGTTTGACGTTAGTTTAGAACCTATATTTGAATGAAAACGAGCGATCTGTGTTTTCTCAGGATAAAGGTAGCAGGGTAACAAAACCCTTATATCTAAATCAGTGCAAAACTTTTTTTTAATTTCATTATAGACCCCATAAAGTCAAAGGTTTATTTCCAATTTTTACGGAATTTTTTTTATTATTTTTATAGTTTTCCAACGGTATAAGCTGGTTTCTTTATACTAGAGGAGACATGGGATAGGGATGTACAACCATGACAGGTGTATAGAATCACCCAGCATAGTTCCATAAGGATCATCCTGGAGGAGGTTTGATGTCTCCGACAACATTTTATTTATGGATATATTTGCAACAGAGATCGCCGAATTATGGGGAAAAGGAGCAAATCAACCAGGTTGTGCCAGGGTGTGTACCAAAAACGACCAGACTGAACTTGTACAAAGGCACAGCGCAGAGGATCATGCTTCTCTCATTTCCCCTATTGCTGTTTGATTGTTTGTAAACCTTTTGTTTATAATCCCGTGTGATCTTTCTGGGCAAACACACCATTCGGCATTAGTCGTAACGTTTACGGAATCAGCAAATATGTATACTTTTGCACACTGAGACAATGTTTGCGTTTAAATGGCCAGACAGTAATATTTATTAACAGCAACCATTGGCGAAATTAGGGTGTATTTCATTCATTGTAATTGTACATCCGAAAGGTAATCTTCCGCTTCGAAACAATGTTTATTTAGATATTTTGTTTAGTTTAAAAACTTGCTTTGAAAATACTTACCTCTAAACAAATCGGGAAACCTTATCTGGAATTTTTTCCGGAAGAACCAACAAGCCGCGTCACATAGCGTTCGTTTGTACGGGGGCCTTGGGGCGCAGGTGAGGAGTAACAAACCATATTCTGCTATTTGTTATGCATATACCGTTTCTTAAGGAGCTTGATGATTGTTCCGATATCTAGTGTACGGTATTCAACCAGTGATAAATTGATCCGTCCATTCTTCACCAGATGTCTTTCTAGTTAGCATTTTCTTTATCTTTCTTTATAAATTAAAGAAATCTGGTACTTATTTTTGTTTCAAGAAAATTGTAGCTATAGAAAAAGGTATTGGGTCTGAAATCTTATTATGATGATTCTTGATACAGTACACATGCATAAACAACTGTCCGTCAAATATATATTGTTTGTATACACTGGACATTACTGTTCGTCTTTTATCAAGAGTGACTATGATGCTCTTTCTGTTTTGTTTCTGCCGACATGTTACAACTTTAGACCATATTTTTACAGAAGAAAGATGGCTTTTATGAGTATAAACGTCATATAATCAGTCATTTTTATATTTTCGTCATTTCCGTAAATCTGCATTTTTTATACAACCGGCCTTGGACACGCCCTTTATACCCACTCTCCTGGCCACGCCGGGATCGAACCCTTGTCGCCTAGCGTGAAACCACTTGATTGTCCTTAAGCCCTTATTATTGGTCCCTGCTTCTGATGGATATCCGTATACGTCAATCTCTTGCCAAAAACCTTTGCGTATAGCTGTAAATCTAAGGTATCAGCACTTACATTTTCATAGGTTAAAAATTTAATAAGAAGGTCACGAAAAGAAGTATTACACAAACTGATGGCAAATGAAATTACTCGTATATATTACTATAGATCCGATAGGTCTTCTACTTCACAGTTTTAAGTCACACCAGTTTGTTGGACTGTGACTTATGGTGATAAGTGTTTTAGTTGTAATAACCTGAAACTCTGGAACAGGTAACCTGCCAGCATCAGGAATGTTTACTCTGTTCCCACTTTTAAGAAATAACTCAAGACATCTTTTTAAAAAGCCTTTTAATCTGTAGTTACCGTTATTTTAGGCTCTTTTCTTTTTAACCTTGTGTGTTGTCAACTTAAAAATGTTTTCGTATATTTTATGTAAAGTGCTCTAGAGGTAATTATTTTTATATTAGAAACTGTCAATAAATTGGTGAGGTCCCTTCCCGAGAGCAACATTCATTGCTGATATATCATGTACGTCCTAATCCTTTTCTTAAGAAACATAAAAACAAACAGGCACAGGAGAAAACACAACCTTCTAACTGAAGCTGACTTTCCATATGGGTGAAATGGAGAGGGAGCATTTGAAGGAGATATTTGCTGGGAGAGACACAGGCTGAGAGCAGAGAGAGAGAGAGAGAGAAAGAAAGAAAGACAGGTCGGTAGAGCGAGTGTGTGTATGAGAGGCGGAGGTAACACAGAAAAAAGAGAAAGAGACACAGGCAGAGAGAGACAGAAAAAGTGGAGGGGGGACGAGGGACAGATTAGCAGGGATTGATGAAGATCGAGCGACGGAGAAGAAGGCTGTGAAAGACACAGATAAAAAGACAGAGAGAGAGAGAGAGAGAGAGAGAGACTGAGAGAGTCTGGCGGGTAGAGGGGGTGTATGAGAAAGAGAAAGGGGGGAACGAGAGAGAGAAAGGATAAGGGAGACAGGAAAAAAGAGAAAAAGGGAGATAGGCGCAGAGAGAGACAGGCAGAGAGAGACAAAGACATAGAGAGAGGGGGGGGTTGAACTTTTCTGTCAAACCAAGCCAAAGGATTCAACCAGTAGCGCAAAGCGTCTTCCAGACTCCACACAGAGCTTAAAAAAGTCATTATAATGTAAGACATCAGAGCTACGTATTACCCCTCTTAACAATAAGTGGACTGATCTATTGATAAGCCATCCTTATTATTATATAAGGCAAAGGAGACTGTTGTGAGCAACGTGCAAAAACCATCATTTCTTCTCTCGTGCTTGAATGACCTAGACGTTGACTCAGTGGCCCACGTCTAGTCGGCACTTGGTTCGGTTATTTTAACGAGCTAAAACGTAAATCGATATGAGGTGAAGTTCATTAATCGCCGCGGTTGTTCTAATTTATCTGCTTATCTCGTTTAACTAATAGACTGCCAGGATATCAGTGGCTAAGAAATACCAACCATTCAAAATTCGAACAGATATTTCGTTCATTTGATAATTTTAACCTTAAGTCCCCGTTTTGTTTTATATTATCTGTGGGATGTTTCATAAATGTAACAAATTTTGATTTTTAAGTTTAAAAGTTAATACAAGTAATCCCGGCTATCAAACAGTGATTACCAGGAAAAGGTTTGTTTCGAGCAGAAACGACTTCTGGTAGAAGGGTTGGGCAAACGTTTCTGGTATATCATATCTTTCTAATCCCCGATGAGAGTAGGTCACTGATCGTCTGCATGTTGACACAGTATCGGAGACATATCGAGGACTGAGATTATACGTCATGAACATAGATGATTCCTTATTGAACACAAGGCAGGTTATTAAAATTAAAATTTAAAATATAAATGTATTTTGGATCCTTATCCAAAACCATAACCTTAAGTATCATTCGTCACGGATAGGTGTCACCGGTTTGTCTGACCGGGTGAAAGATGATGTTATGAGAGATGTTATATTATGACTATGAAATAACGTTATGACCTAGAACAAAGAAACTTGATAGCAGGTTTAGGATTTGAGCGTTTTATTTATTTATAAATATTTACATATACAAAGTAATTTACAAGGTATTTACTATATTTAAAATACCTTGGTTAAGTTAGCTTTGGGATGTATAATACAATGACTTTTTAACCGCAATGATACATTCATATGTGGAATCCTCAGAATGTTGTGTTTTAGATCTTTTAGATCTTCTATTTGTCAATAAGGTTTTTATTGTTGGTTTGCAGATTTTTCACAAAAACGAGATATATCTTACAAGTATTTCGCAAGTATATATTTAACAATAACATCGTCTTAAAATACACATGAATATCTCCAGCAGGGAGATTGTATATTTATCCTCTGTTCCTATTAAATTCTAACTTTAAAAAGTAATAAAAAATAAAAATATTTTTGTTAAATAGCCTTTAACTGTTTGTAGAACACGATATCCAAAAAAGAAAGCAACCGCTTTTTTTATGTGCTCCATTGGATAGCTGTATTCATAACAGTTCATGATATCCAATCGACTGAAATAAAGTTTTGAAAAAAAATGACCGAAAACAGTTTAGTAGGAATATTTTTGTCCTAGTTGGCAACTCAAATATGAATGCAAGTGACACTTGTATAGCATGAATTCATTTAATTATAATTCGTTTTTATTCCTTCCCTTCTAAATTATTCTTAACCATTTATCGTCTAAAAAAAGTAATTATAATGTAGAATGTCAAGTCTGTAAATATCAAGCTGAGATGGTGGAACTTTTGGTGCACTGGTAATTAGGTTACATGGCTACTTAGGTTTACACTTGATTTTTTGTCCATAAATAAGGCCCTGCTTCTCCAGTTTAACAGTAACACGCTAAACACAGGGCTACAACAGGTTAATCTCCCAGTTATGAAGCAGCCAATCAGTGACTGAAGAATATTTTCGATCTCTAAGGGTATAATTGTGAATCATGTCACACCCCAGGTCAGTAATGATATAGTAATGACAAATGTTCTGTAAATGAACATTTTATGATTTTTAGATGATACTTGGAATAATAACTGGAATTTGTCACATTACCCGACCACTGTCTGTCAAGCTGTTCTGATCAGCATAATGCATTCATACTTAACTTTCTGACCATTTATTTTATGAAGTGATAAAAAAATATTGTATTCAGTTTCCCGGGTTCTTCATGGTGTTGACCGATATGCCATGATGTCACTTATAGGTTTATTTGCTGGTACAATCTTACCAGTAAAAATCATCATGCTGTATCGTACTGGTTATACAAATTGTACCAAATGGTTCAGTGTCCCATTACTTTTTCAAATCCCTTTGTTAGGGAATGTTCATTCAGCATGTAAAGAGTATTTGTACACGGATTTATACACAATTATGAAGTACTCTTTTACAATGGTATATGTGAAATGTGGTAGTTGGCATGTGAGGTGGCAAAAATTATTTGAAAAAAAAATCACAACAGAATTATGACTATGTTAGATAAGCTTATTTATTCTGGATACACAAAACACGGCACCGTTGACGTATATAAGTATATTCGCTATATATTTAACAGAAAAACATTTGTGACGAGCAGTGTGATTAGATAACATACAGTTGTAATTAATGTCATAGCTATATAACACTCATGCTATACACTACACAATACACTATTGAAGTTTTTATTTATTTTAAGAACCCACGAAAAATCACTTTTCAACCTGTGACAGACCGCAACTGCATGGACAACGGCAGCCATTTCTGTATCTAATGCGCACGCGCATGATGCACCATCCTTGCCACCGGCAAATTCCGCCATGTTGTCCCCACCAATACGGTATAACTAGCCATGCGTAACGGTCAGCGTAAACATCCTTGCACCTGCACCACCAACTCCACCATTCGCAACATCTGTTGTGGTGTCTGAAAAAAAGGAAATGATTCTAAATGTCTACAATAAAGGCATATGTAGATTTTTTTTCTTCAATTTCTGTGATGACATAAAATATTTCGACAAAAATATATACTTTTATCATTTGTCTATATTATGTTGTACTCATTATCTAACAGGTTACATTTAAGTTTTGATTAAAAAAAAAAATATTTCCATTATTTCGCAACTTTTTTATAAAATTTTTTGCTTTTTTACCATTTTAGAGCCTTATCTACCGAGCGTATTAGTAGCTTTTATTTTACGCCTCAAATATTCTTTCGATGGTCCAATATCTAGACAAAAATTCAATATTAAGGTTAAATGTTACAAATATGCCCATGAAACAATTTATAATATTTTTAAGCTTAGTTAGCCTAAAGTCCTCTGATATTTAGCGAAGGTTGTTTGTCCGTCGTTTGTCGGGTTGTTCTTTTTTTGTTGTTTTTTTTTCATTCTCAGGGCACGGATCTAAGTAACTTCTAACTGGAAATCCATGGCGATCCGTCAGAAATCTTCTTTTCAACCCAAACTTAGGCCACGGCAACGCGTTTGACCCTTTCTTATACGTTCGTTATGATTCAATAAGGTCACCATGTTCCTGACTTCCGTAATGCGCATGCGCAAGGAATTTTTGACGTTTACTCAAACTGCGCAGAATCGGACTCACAGGAGCACGACACTAGTGGAAAGGATTTCAAGTGGATGGGCTGATGCATATCACAATGAATCTGAGCTTCTCGAGACATAAATGGCGTAGGTTTCAATGTAATGATGAGACAAATATAGTCCGTCCAATTACGTTAGATAAAAACAGTGCCCAAGAGGAAGAAGTTCGAGTTAAGTAGAAAGGACTTCCGGCGAGAGGATGACCTTTTCTCATGATCACACCGTTTGCCGTTGTTATAAGTTTACCATGCTGTGGCTGCTGGTCCGACGTGCCTACCATCGGGTAAAACCAATAGCACGCCTTTTTTTGCTATTAACTGCTTATAGACCTAAACGACAATACCACAGACACTTTGCTTTTAAGGTCCAGAATAAATCAGTTAATTTTTTTAAATATAAACGTCATACACGTCATGAATAAGTAATTTACAAAAAAATACCACACTTAAAAGCCGAGATATAAATTGATTGTCGGTTTGAATGTCATGTTTTATTTTATCTCCCACTGCTCACTGCTCCGGCTTATTGAAAGTACAAGTATATCTCTCTGTTAGGTATACCTTGACCCTCCCCATCCCCCCTCCACCCCCGACAAATATGCGAATGTTAACTTTGGTAGACGTGAACATTGCTACCATATCGGAATATGACGACCGTATACGAAAAGACCAAGTGCGCCGGGGACCTTTATTTTGAGATCTTTAAGACAAAACCAGAATTTTGAACCCTTTGATTGCAAGATATCATAAAACTGCAGAAATATGCCTGATCTAAGTGGAATAGGACAAATATATTGTACATAACAGGACTAACATCCTTCAGATTGTAGGGCAACTAAACGCATTAATTAACAATATTATTGCTTGCCGGAAATTTCGGAAAGCTGGTTGGTCAGTCGCGAATGTCTGTTTGTTGCTTGCCGGAAATATCCGATTCGCTCTGACAGTCACTCAGTTGATAGAAAACTGACAAATTGTATCGTATGTCCGTTTGTCTGTCATTACAACTTCCGGCAAGCGCTCGACCTCTGGTTGTCTAGTTTGTTTGTCTGCCTGTTTCCTCTCTACAGGTCGCAATTTTGCAGCAATCGCTTTCAAACTTACACAGTTGATGGAAAATTAAAAATGACAGGAGTCTATTGTTTTTGGTCAATATAGGTCGAAGGTCAAGGTCAAGTTCAGCAAAAGTATACAAGACGGGGTTTTCTTCAAATCTGTGTTCCTATTAGTCGTATCTACTTTAACAGTAGCTCATTTTAATCGTCATTCAAAGGCCTGTCTTCTGATGTGTAGCTGAGTCAATTTGCGGTAATCATGGTAACGTATTTTCGGGGAAAAGTGCCGATATTTCAAAATAAGTGGTTTTATTTTTCTAACTTTGTCAATTTTAAAGCTACAGAGGTCTAGTTTTTTGCATTAGTTAGCATTCAATTAGTACTAAAAGGTTGAATTAAAGTCTCGCAATACCTTGTATAATATCTCGTCAAACGAGATATTTCGAGATTTCATTCATCTTGCCCTGGAGACCAAAGTGTTGCAGCAATCTTTTTTGAAACTGACAAATCTGAAGTCCTACACAAGTATCTCGAAATTGTTTTTTCATTTTTTTAATACGGCCGCAAGGGGGCGTTGGATGCACACCTCTTCAAAAATCATGTTTTGGACATATCTACTAAATTATAAACCTCAGTTACATAAAAATAGCCTATTTTCTTCTTCTGAGTCTTCTCCATAATCTGGTTTAGTCATCTTGTCACTTTGTCAGTGTGTCTGTCTGTTAGTCAGTTGTCCTCAAATTCGCCTGCTTGCTCATATATAGCGTTTACAGGCCACAGTTTTAAAAGAATCCTTTTGAAACTATTACATCTTTTGTCTTAGACTAACACAGCGAAACAGATTTTCGTTTTCCCGGATATGGCCACTAGGGAGCGCTGCACACAACCCTCCCCAACATATCATTCTTTGGCCATATCTCGATAACTATAAACCTCAATTACAAAAACTATAGCATATTTCCTACCTCATGGTCTTTTCAATAATTTGAGTAAGTAACTGGTCTCATTCTTGTGTCCTTTGTCAGTATGTCTGTCTGTTTGTCAGTTTCCTCAAATTCACCTGCTTGCTGGTCCTTGCATCACTCATTTGGCATTCAATAGGCCAGAGATTTAGAGGAATCCTTTTAAAACTGGGACATCTTATGTCATACACTAATATCACGAAACGCATTTGTCGTCTTTAGGATATGTCCGCTAGAGGGCCCTGCAGTCGAACATCCCCAATAAAATATTATTTTGTCATATCTCCAAAACTACAAACCGCGATTACATAAATTATAACTTATTTCCTTCCTATGATCCTTCTCCATAACCAGGTAAAGTGATCAGGTGTCAATCTTGTCTCACATTGTCAGTATGTCTGTCTGTTCGTCATTTTTGACCCTGGGAATCATTCTATTGATAGAAAACCGACAGTATCTTCTATCTGTCTGTCTGTCTATCATTTCGATTTCCGGTAAGCGTTCGACCTATGGTCGTTTATTTATGTGTGTAAACATAATATAATAAATGTTACTCAATCTATCTGGACTATTTGCAACTTGTACCTAAAAAATTTACCATAATGCTGATCATATGACTAGTACATGTTTTTAAACTGCAGACGGCACCACCTATGTTTTGTATTCTGCAAGGCAAAGTGTCATAAATATCGGAGATTATTCGGTTATACTCACAAACAGTCTCTCACTATGACGGCCGGGAAGACAAAAGCCCAGGTACAGTGTCCACCCCAACAGAAGTTTACCCAGTGTACAGTATAGCGGTACATGGATTGGCACCTTCCGAAGGATTGTCTACATTCGATGAACAATAAAAACATGTCTATATTTAGGGGAACATCACAAATTTAATGACATCGACCAAATATGTAATCATGATGTAAAGCAGTCATGTCTTTCCTTATGAAAGGTGAAATATACAAATGGCAATATATGTATCACACAGACACTAAGGTTTGATATAAAAAAAATAAAAATCTCAAATTAGACACAACATTGCAAAAATGGTTAAATTCAAATGTAAGCATATTTAACTGTACCTATTAGAATCCCTCGAAATCTTAGTCTATTTCAGCTGAATTTATAAAAAATTGTTTCACAAAACATTGGCTGTAAATAATTTTAATAATACATACACACATAATAACACCATAATACAACTTACGGTATTCCAAATCTTCTTGGCGTGGCCAGTTGTTTTTCCTCACCAAGTGCCCGCTTCCTTGCTTCTGCTTTCGCTGCCTCACTGTTATGGAAATGGTACAGAGTCAGGTAAGACCTTATTTGACCTAACCATTAACTCTAAGTGATCATATGACTAGTACATGTCATTCATCCCATGAATGTTCATGTTCAGAGCATTAGTGTGCAACCAATCAAGTAACCGTTGGCAAAGTAATCAGTCAATCACCTGACATTTGTATAGCTTGGTACAAAGGCTTTAAATGTATTTCAACTTCTTGCGTAAAAATGGCTGTGCAAAAATATGTTTATCGCCCGAATTTTGGAAAAAAAAGGCTCTGGTCAAATTCCCCAAAACTATCCCCGTTCTTCAGTCTGTAGAACACTGTCTTTATTATCCTACTTAAATTCATGATTAATAAACATTCACGGATAATCAACTTCTAAACTATCCCTGAGATTATTTCACAAATTCTACAGAAAGGCAAAGACTCTTACGCTTCCTTAGATCCATAGACAGCTTGACGGTTTCTGCAAACTGCACGACCACGTGCTACAGGATCGGTTTGCATGCACCCCCGAGGAGGGTCGGCCTTGGAGTTGTTCTCATTAAGAACCAAGACAGACACCCTCTCATTCTCTCTCCACAGCGTAAACGGCATGAATACAGGCCAGGAAAAACCCCAGATGAACCTGAAAACATAACAATATATTTCAGCTTGATACTACAGTTTCTTCTGAATATAACATTGTCTTGGTTCTTTTTTAAGATGTTTAATATCGGAGCAAAATCACTAAAGAGTAACCGTTAATATCGACAGAAGGTTTGGGATTGTCCATAGTCTGATATTTGTGATAATAGTTATACAGAAGATGCTTGCATGGAAAACTTTAAAGCCATTTGACTTGTACAATAACCTAAAATGTTTTATCAGTTGTTGTCAATCCTAATAATAAACCCTGTCCGCTATTGGTCAAAGACCTGTCTGTATTGAATGAAATGTTAGAAAGCCTGTCTAATTTAGTTTAATTTCAGTTTAATATTTCATCATAAGGCCAAAAAAATACAAGGTATTTTTCAAAAGCTCCGCCCGCGTCAATTTAAATCCCCGCATCAAACATTTTTATTTTGATATTCCTACTTTAAGAAGATAAAATAATACAATTTTGAAAGGATTTCCTTTGTTATGTGGTGCTTTTACCTGTTTAGCCAAAAAATTCTGTTATTTTCATGCTTTTCCCTGATCATATGACATTTTTATCGAAACATACAAAAAAAGGTAAAAAATTAAATATCGCCCGGCAGCACTGATTTCTGAAAAAAAATTGCTTGAGAACCATACCTTTTTTGCCTAATAAAGACGATGGTAAGTTTAAACACGCTTACCTTGACAATCATACTGGTGACTTTGACGGTCAACAACTCAGTCAACGTTTTCTGACACCGGATCTAGTCTTCTGATGTCTTTTCATTTAATTGCACTGAGCCACAGCAGATGCCCGACCCCTCTGTGTACAAATACAATGGACAGAGCAGTCGCTCGGAAGGTCATGGAAAGGTCATATATATATATATGATATATAATACACATATATATATATATTTATGTATATATACACACATCTATATACACACCTATATATGCACATTTATATATATGCTTATATATACCGATAAACACACCTCTTGAAAGAGTTTTTCTTGGCTTATTACGCAGTCTTGTAAATGGAGCTGAATCATTACGAAAAGATACATTACGAAAATGTATTCGGAAATTGTGGTAAAGACAACCTCTAGACCAACATTTACTTATGCGTGATTTTATGATGTCTAATGGAGACGTAAACAACAACTTAAAAAAAGACCTGTATGCTGGGAATTTGCAAGCAGAGTCCCTACTTGTTTCAGTCTAGCCCTGCTTCAGCTAATTTTAAAGGACTTGCCGACCATGACGAGAGACACTATGAAACATAAATATACGTTGTCTTTTCAAACGTTTCTACTTGATAAACGACTAGCCTTTACCTTTACCTCGTCTCACACACACACACACACACACATATATATATATATATATATATATATATATATTTATATATATATACATCACAGTCCTGCGACTAAATTATATAAATGAATACAGAAAAAGACAGTCATTCGAAAATTCACCACATCTGTTAATAATCCTTAAATAATACCATGAGACAGGAGTGGATTCGGATAAAAAAGGACCTTTTTTATTGAAAACGTCACCTTTGCCCTAACGTGTCATGTTAAAATGCTGGGCGTACTTAAAATCTATGGAGAAACAGGTTCAGTGCTAAAACAATGTGAACTGCAGAATGACGTATGTCAGACCAAAGAACAAGCAAGCGGGAGAAATTGACAACGAAAGACGAACAGAGAGACATAGTGACAGACTGACACAACCCCGATCCTCAGAGTGGGAAACGCAGAGACAAATCAAATAAGCTATAGTTTGAGTAGATAGGACAATACTTGACGAAGTTAGGAGCAAAATAATATTTGGGCTTTTTATGACCTTCACCTAGAAAAATGTTAGAAAATGAGACTCCATATTTTGGAATATCACGAACTTTCCTGAAAAATGCGTAACCATGGTTACAGAAAAGTGAGGACAGTACTCGAGTAAAATGAGTTACAGTTTATGCGGTTACGAAAAAATTTCAGAAGATATGAAGAAAAAAACGATTTTGTAATGATTTATGAACTTGACCTTGACCTATTACCATTAAAAGGCATGAAACTTCTAGACCTTCATGGGTTCTATCACCGGTATAAGATTCAGAGGGACTGCTTTGGAATGCTATATGTCAGACGAAAGAAAAAACAGGGAGGCAACAATAACTGACAAAGAGACGGACAAACTGACACATTGATATATCATAATTAACAGCTGACCAATCCATCTCCTGGAGAAAGCACAGGGAACCAAATGAGGTATAATTTACGTAGATAAGGTTAATACTTTTGGAGATATGGCCTAAAAATGATATGTTGAAGTGTTTCGTGTGCAGCGCCCCTAGCGTCTCTTTCCCGAAAATGAAAAATCACTTTCGAGTGTAAGAGATACGTTGTTCTAGTTACATAAGGAAACTGTGGCCTCTAAAATGCTATTTGTATGACGCAAGAACCAGCAAGCAGCCGAAATGGAGGACTACTGACAAACAGACAGACATACTGACAAAGTTTGAAATCTAAGATTACAGATGACTAATTTAGCTTATGGAGAAGGTGAAGAGGAACAAAATGAGCTATAGTTTATGCAGGTAAGGTGTATACCTCAGGAGATATGACCAATAATGTTATAGCGTTTCAAGTGCAGCGCACACTAGCGGCTGTTTTCCAAAAAAAAATGAAAATTTACTTTTGATACTAGTATAAGACATAAGATGTACCAGTTTCAAAAGGATTCCTGCAGAACTGTGGCCTGAAGTTGCTAATTTAAAATGCAAGGACCAGCAAACAGGCGAACTTGTATGCAATAGCCAGACATACTGACAAGGTGACACGTCTGAGATAACAGATGATAAAATAAGATTATGGAAAAGGTGAAGAGAAATAAGATGAGCTAACTTTTTTTAAAGATTTTTGCTTTTGGTGGAGGTAAACGCCTCCGTTTTTAATGCTTTTGCTTGACTAAGTATATGTACTCTGCAGAGTTAGGTTCCGGTTTCGGACTACGTGACAGGGGCTTATATCCGATTTTCCTGGCGTCAACCAGGTTCGGTATACCACTCCTGCGGGCACTCTGTGTGTGTCATCCCCATGACTGGGTCATAACACCGAGGAACCCCCGAAAGGCGCACTCGTTAGTGAGTGAAACACGACTGATGGCACAGTCTCCCCATAAGGCCTGCAGAGCGCTCACCCGGGGGGGGGGGTACCCGACCGTGGAAAATCTCACCGCCTCGGCTGAGATTCGAACTCACGATCTCTCGGCGTTGAGTCCTGCGCACTACCCCTGAGCCACAAAAGCCGGTTAATATGAGTTAAACTTTAGGCAGGTAAGGTTTACGGTTTGAGAGTATGGCCAAGACTCAGAGGAAGCAAATGAGTCAAAGTTTGTGAAGATAGGTCTAATATTGACACATTTATGACGAAAAGAGATAAAATTTCATAGTTTTTCGATGACCTTGACTTTTGATATTTGACCTATATTGTCCAAAAACAATAGGCTTCCAGGACTTTTGTTTTTCAATTAACCCTGTAAGTTTCAGATCAATCGCTACAAAATTGTGACCGTGCGATTTTTTTTATTGCGACGTAATTGAAAGGGCTTAGCATAGCCAAAAATCTGTTTTACAATATTTTGAAAGTATGTGGGCGCCTTTTTTTAATATTTATATATATATATATATATATATATATATATATATTTATATTCCTTGAAGTGGATCCGCTATAAATAGAACGACTTAAGAAAGGGACTTCGTTTGGAAATCCCCTACAGCTGCATTGACACGTTGATGTTATTGTTACTCTTTAAAAGAAACCACACAGAAAGGCGGAAACCAACTGTAATTTAAACATGGTGTTTAACACGCAGTCATTGCACACTGAATTTTTTTCAGAATCAGGCATGCAGCACAACATGACTCATGCATGTGACAACTACGGGCTTACCATCAGCATTAAGAAGACTAAGTGATGCACCAACCAGCATCAGGAAATCAATAAGATGACCATCCACCATGGTGCCTTGGTCAAATCTGAAGGTGGTGGACAAATTCACATATCTGGGCAGCACATTGTCAAAGACAGAAAACAAAAGATGACGAGGTTAACAACATAGTTGAAAAAGCCACATTGCTTTTGGTAGACTCCACTCAAACGTCTGGGAGCGGAGAGGCATCCATCTTGAAACCATGATCCAGGTCTACAAGGCATAACTTGCCTGCTGTATGGCTGCGAGACATGGACTGTCTATGCAAGACTTGCTAAACTACTGATTTTAGCATAGTAAAATAAAATACTGATAATTGTTTCAGCATTAGCGATCTCTATATTTTACAGCAGTTGTAACAAAAAAAATATTTACTGTATCCAAATAAATAATACCAAAGGGACCTAAAATATCGATAACACTGGTGAACACAAACGTCTAGAATATTTTCCCTTTTTATTAAACAAATGATAAATTTACCATCATTATAAATTCTGCACCGAACTGACTGAGTCTGAAATATCAAGAAAACTTATGTTTCAATTAATTCATGGAAAGGGATTGAATGAAGCTTTTTTATTTTTTTTTTTTTCACACAGGGCCATTAAAACGAAAACAATAGTTTGTGTTTATCTGCAATGCAAGTGGAAACAGCAATATTAGTTAGACCACATTAAACATGATAGCAGTGTTATTCCTGTTCGTTTTATATTGTAATCTTGTGGGGGGAAAAGTCGTGTGTGTATGCGTGTAAAATGAACTCTGACAATAAGATGACCTTGGAGTCTGCCCAGTATAGAATTTGTGACACCGTCAAATAATACATCATCTATCGTCATGTAGGGATTGTTGGGATTATTTTTAGATCAATATTGAGAATTTTTTTATGATATTTCCAGGTCTCCCGAGAAATTTTTTCTGCCTCTGCCAGGATGGTATGTGCTCTTTCCCGTTCCTGTGTGTGTGTTCACAACATAACTCACGCAATAACAACCGTTGTTCTACATGCGTAGTTGTTTTTTTTACAGAAAGGCTAACATCATCGTCCCGTATACACCGCGCGAAACAACAGAGCCAAGTGTCAGGATGTTTACACGTGTTGTTCTGCTCCTTTCGAAACAGCGTGATACTCTTTAGTTGATTGTCAGTTTACGCAAAATGGTTATCATGTTTATGCAGAGCCTTAAAGTATGCCATATTGTGACTTTCTTAATGGTTTCTGAAAAAAATAAGCAAATTAAAAGTGGTTAATACAGTAGCAGAAACAGCGTCAGGACGCGCAGCACTGCATGGCAGTGTGAAATGACATATTTACCAATGTTTGAATTTTTCGTTTTGGTTTTTTTTCCTACGGCATGAGTGGAAACAACGTGGGAGCAAATTTCGAACTATTATTAAATAAGAGTAGTGCGAGCCTTTGTTTGCATGCGGACGTTCAGAAACTCAAAAAAACATGCAGAAGGATATACCAATATGCTGAGTTAAAACGTAATTGGACTCGAACTTGGTAGGTTTTGTTAACAAGTATGCTAAAACGACTGGTATGGAACGTGTCAAGTGACAGCATACTTGTAGCCATGAGAAGCTGTCAACAATGACTAAAATATTTGCATCCTCATAGAGCCTTACAGTGCGGTCTTCGGTGAGCGATATAACTTTAGGCATTGTGACGGATAAATGCGGATAAATGTCATTAGAATATAATTTTTTGGGGTGGCGGTCGAAGCACAGACGGGGGAGTATGGGAGATGTAAGAACGTTTTGGTAATAGTGCAACAATAGGCTGTAATTGTGCAATCTTGATAGTTTTTATTTTATTTAGCTTAAAGTCCTAAGTGTTTATAGTTCTATTTCCCTGGATTTCAGTATAGATTTAATGCTAGCTACATTTAATGTTGGTATTTTAAATGCTAGCATTGCTATAGTATGTACATCTGCAATATCCTATTAGGGTTTCGGACGACATGACATGGCAGTACTGCACACTTCCTCCTGCTCAAGTGCCGATTAATTAGGTGTACTAAATACTAACCTCTGTATGTTGTTCACAAATTCGATTGAGCTCGCATCAGGTCTTGACACTGCAACCAGACACAAGGATAAGGGGTCTAAACACTCAGAGGCAAAGAACACAAAGATGTTAAATTTTCTCAATGTTCACAAATCCGGAACGAACATATTGTTTTAAATGATAAAATGTTACACACACATGCACATTTCTTCATAAAAAAAAGTTACACTCTGTGAGACTTAATCATAATTTATCCACTTTTGGACGAAACGTAATGCAATCACTCAAATCAATATATAAAATGTGCAAAGAATTCCCTGTAATCTGATGTGATCTTTAAGAAAATGTTCGACGTTCATGGTGAAAGATGGCGCCACCTACCCAGTTCTACTCCCCCCCCCCCCCACCCTATATGGTTGTCTCTTTAAAAAAATTGTCAAATTCTCTTATTTGTTCTCCCAAGACCTCCGAGGTTCAGGGATTCAGTGCGAATGCGGAATAAGTTCTAACACTGTATAGGTTTATGATTACAGCGATCTCCATCAGAGACGTAGGGGAAAGAATTTCAGGGGGATGGGGTGGAAGAAAGGTGCCCTTAGTGTAAAAAATTAAGATCTTTAGCCAAGATTCACACACTTGTAGCCATACTTCAGTCTAATGTAAAACATATTGTGTAAAATCTGATGTGTGATATGATATTGCAACCAATTACTACTAGAAACTCTCTTATCATTTAAATGCTGAAACACTGCAAGTTCTTTAACTCTACTTGTAACAAATTCTTTACTTCAAAATTGTCCCAAGTTTGTAAAGTTGTGAGGTTTCAAACAAATTTCTCTCTGTTGGATTATACACTTTCACCTTATCATTATATATATATATATATATATATATATATATATATATATATATATATAATACCGTATAACCAAAAAGATCATTTACATTAATCATCACATATGACCAATAGTGATCCGCATGGTCATCCGCGGTGTTGTTATCATTCATGAAATGAGAAAAAGAGAGCTAAGAGCTGTAATTCATGTCTGAATGATTAAGAATAACCTATTTTCTACCCAGCATTATACAGACCTGGGGAAAGGACATTGCTCTGGCTCAAGTAACTGAAATAAGTAATGTAGCAAAAGAAACACAATAAAGTGCACCTTAATTTTGTGACTCAGTTGATTGATTAACAAAGTTTCGAAGGAGAGTTTCATATGTCGGAAGGTATGCGTTTAAGAAAAATACATTTGAATAAAGTACCGTCAACATGAAAACCGTTATCACATCTGCAGGATAAAATTGATATGATTATTCTAGATATGGCTTCCTTTTTTATAAACGTTATTCATATAGGCCTCATATTCAAATAATAAGATCTATTATGATATGGTGATGTCTCCTCTATTCTCTAACAATCCCACAATGCATCAGTTCCCTTGATAATTTAATGTTTAACGTATAATGTCATGTCTAAACAAACTTTTTATAAACCCTTATTACTAAGATGGTATTGTTACACTACACGCCTTATCAATCCAACCTTTAGCCTATCGATTTTCCTTTCACTTTTGTTATATTTGATCAGTTCACGCACCAATATAAACATATGCTTGGGTTGACGGGCAGATAACCTAAACGGCCCCTGGTAATCCAAGCAAACTTAAGTAGATCCAGCAATTTTATTACTGACCACTTTCAAGGAACACACGAGTAAAGGACATACAGGGAGAAAATGGCGGTTGTGTCTGATTGTGGCAGCTTGTTACAGTTTTCGTTGAAATTAGAATAGGATATCTGGGTGTCCTGTGTCACTTATGTTTTTGTCAATTTATATTCATATTCTGAGGAACGACACATTACGGAAATCTATCACATGAATTCATTAGGATTTAACATGCATGGCACATTTAGCAATTTATATCAAGATTCATTGTATTTATTCTAGGCGCGAAAGGCTGGAGAATTATACATTGAAGGGTACATACCTATTTTTTTGTATTTTAGTAGTATTCCATGGAGCAATAAATCATTAAAGTCTGAAGTCTTGTGGTCAGGCTTAAAATATTTCCGCAGTTTTTAACTTTTGTTCTATTGTAAAATGGTACATAAGTTTATAATACAGATCGCATATTGTCATTTATATGCGAGTTCATTTTATAATTATAAAAAAATATGCATTATCAGTGGGATAATGACGCATGATCTTGCATGTCAGCAATAAGAAAATGACTAAGATAAAAAAAAATATATTTCACAATATGTAGATTCTTCTTAATATAGTTATATTTGGTCAAGGATAGTAAGCATGCCAGTTAGCTTCAAATACATATAAGAAAACATGTTTTGTTTGTTTAATCAAAGTAACAAAAAGTGTATGTTTATACAATCATTTAAAGAGACATTAGCTTGGGAACGATAGTGATAACGCAAAGCCGTGACCTTGAATGTTTGAGATCTTTATACATCCCCAGGGAGCCTAAGATGCCAATACCTCGACATATGTTTTTGTTTTATTTAGTAAGGAACACATCACATATTTAAACTTTTAATATTTAGCATTACTGAGCACTGTTTGTAATTTTATGTTGTAAAAACAATATCACTACATAGTCTTTAAAAACTTTTCTCCATCATCTTATATCAGCAAAACCTTTATTGTAATATTTTGCCAATGCTCAATACAAATTCATAATCAAATGGATTCTGTATATTTTTTTACTGCGTTCTTATTTATGTGATCAGTGATAAATTTATGGCTATCAATTGATGGCTGAAAAATTAAACATTCCTGATTTGTACTACGATTTCGTCACGGAAACGGCTCTGGGTCTAACATCCACAGTCAGCGTAATGGCAAGCAAACTGCTATCCCGGCAAAGAGAAAAATATAATTGACCTTGGATCTAAGATATAGTTACTGCTACGGTGCTTTAAGTCTAAAGAATGCAACATTTATCCTAACAAGAGCAACTTGATATCAACATGTAGCCCCTGTATTTTCAATGAAAAAATAAAAACAGTTCTGAGCAAAACCACTTACCTTAAAATGGTAAGGTTTCACGTATCTTCTCTTTTCATATACAAAAATTTAACGTTTACCTGTTTATATTCATATCCTGTTCATGGGAGGTGCCTCTGAACTTTTTTTGAATTTCCACTCGATCACGTGCTATGTTAACATATGAATATGTTACAACGCTACAACAACCTATCTGTTTTAGACAGCATATGACCTATTTTCCCCTGGAAATGATTGACAGAGTACAAGTGCTAAATGTATGGCGCTTGTCTAACGAAAGGCATTAGGAGAGGTTATATGATTCAAGATGGCGTCTTTGATAGACTATGGTGAGTTACGATGTTTCTTTATGCTAGAATGGGGCATCTGATTATGTAAATATATATATATAATATATATATATGTATATATATATATATATATATATATATTATAAAATTATTTTTCGCTTAACTTCAACCAATATTAGGGCCTTAAGGTCTTCTTTTATATTCAATGAATTAAATTTTACCTGGCATAATAAAACTGAATGTAAAACCGACATATGTGACCTATGACACACATTTAGCAGTATTCAGTCATTTTTTCCTTTTGACTTAGGATTGCTGGAACCGTCTGTGTATTTTTAAGCAAATCGAAATTTCAAGTCTCCGAATTATCGTGACAATGGCGCAAAACCTGTGCCCTAGAGGAAGAGGTTACCTTAAACTTTTTTTTTCTGTCCGGCATAAAAATGTTTACATATATATTTCTCTTCCTCTCTAAACATTTCTTGTTCTTTAAGGGAATCAGTATAACAACATTAAATCAAAGACAGCTAGTCAGATGTCAAATAAGGGACAGTAAACCTATGGTCTGTCTTTTTCTCTATCAACTACAAGTACTGTTTGGATGTTCGGGTATATTGTTTTCTCAACAATCTGGATCTAGATATTCTCAGATTCACGTACAGTTTAAATCGATAAATTTGAATGCTCGCCCTAATTAAGAATTTTCGAATTTTTAAGTCACCGTAACGCGAGCTTTAATTGGCTGCTGTCAATATATGACTACTATTTGTAGGAATCGAGGTGGAAGTGACAACCTACTATCACCCCGTTGACCTAAGTCCACACTACGGATCTTTTGAAGACAAGGAAGGGCACATATAACTAATTATTAATGCACTTATCGTTGAAACTCTCCTGTTCCAGTTTTATTCACCGTTTTGCTGGCTTAACACTATATAATGAATGAAACTCCAGCAAATCCTCCTTTTTTTGTCTGGATAGGTGTTTTGTAACCGACCTCCGAGACTAGATGGTATATTTAAGATAGCGATTTCGCTCTTCGATAAACATTCCATGTTCGTGCGGGATGGAATCGTAAACATGTTCATAAGGTAAATACTACTACTTTGATGTAAAGCAAATGTTCATATACTATTTACTTAGTTCATTAAATATAAATTTGATGTTTAAGTTATTTATTAAATAAATAAAGTAATGAAGAAGTGGGTTAAATGTATCAACATATAAGATCCCTATTAATTTACCAATTTTTGTGAGGCTTTTTATTTACAGTTTGTCTACTTTTAGTTAATTTCTTTTTTTTCAGTGATTTGAAATATTAGCATTTTCACAATTTTGCGCTTCATTGTTTGTATTAATAGTTAATTGTATTATTTCTCATTATTATCAATTAATAAAAAATCACCTATACATTCTTTACTAAAATGTTAAGTGTGCGGATGATATCCTAAGTGCAGAACTATTGTCAACAAATAAATTTGTATAAATACATATATATATATATATATATATATATATATATATATATATATATATACCTATATATCAAGATAAATATGCATTTTCATTTAAATGCAGATCTGAAAACATTTAAAGGATGCCATACCATAAAAATAAAAAAGTATTTACAGCCATACCCACAAGATCCCTATGTTAAATGCCACAGTTGGATTGTGTTTCATTTTTCTATCTGACAAGCAACAACAGAGTTATAGTTATTTATGCTGTTGGTTAATATGTTTAGTTAGAAAACATATTACACCATTATGACTCACAATGTTTACCATGAAGACATGACTATAAATACAGGAGGAAATACTTTCCTGAGACCACAACCTATTTCGCTGGAAGTAGATGAGTTCTTCACTGATAAAATTAGGTTTTGATATGTTATACCTTGCTATGGGTTGGGGTTGGACCCCATGAAACCCCTCCATGTCGCAGGTCTATTATACTTGTTTTCGCAGACACTATAGAGAAATACGAGCATGAATCAGAAAATCAACTGAACGCCTTTAGTCAAGGGAAACCTCCAACTATGTCTTCAAATTTTGTGTGTTGTCATATGTTACTACCTGCAGTATAAATCGTAGCTGACAATATATATTCTGAAAATTCACAATGATTTTTCCATGGAAGTTTGTAGAATAATGCCACAACACTTATTTATATCTCTACAAGTTACAGATGCAATTGATAGGGGTCTAGAACTTATAAGAAAGCTAAATACTGCTACTTCTGTATCTTAGAGTTACTCCTTTTTGTAATTTCTTATTCCCTTTTTTGCTATTTGTATTTTGGCACACTCTTCACTGATATTACGTTATCTTCTGTACTTTTATGTTCCCTTTTTTATATTTTAAACTTATTTTTATCTTTATCCACCGTATCTCCATTGCTTGTTGGTGGCATTATTTTGAGGTAGAATATCCTTACACTGCCATCAGAATGTCTATAATTCAGCTTTTTATATGTAGCTAAAAGTTTAACGTCTTAAGGGCAGGTTACAGAAATACAAAAGAAGATTAATTATTGTTTATTGTCGTTAAGGCGTTTCATAATAATAAAACTTTATAGACATGTCCCAATAGTATACAGATATTCTACTTTATGTTGGAAAAGCGAATTCAAGGCGTCTTTTCATTTCAGAAAGAAATATTTAAGTTATGTGGATACTTTTGTGTTTAATACTTCCGGTTCCTGTCAACAAAGCTCTGATTTTTTTTTCTTTTGGATGAAAGACACATCATGCATTGATGTTTAATCAGATGTATCTGAATTTTTAAGCTTCATATTTGACGATATGGTGAACGTATCGATGAATTGTTTTTATAGTTGCAAAACAGAGGGGTCACTCACTGATCCTATCATGACAGAAAATGTTTCATCGACACACCTGTCATATTCCCTCGTCCTCCACTCAATGCGAACGATATCTTGACTTTCAAGCAAAGCCGAAAAACAGAGCAAATACAAAAAAAATGTGTTAATGGGAAAAGGATCTCACATGACCATGTCCTACAGCAATATAAGAACACTGAGGAATCTATGCTAATTGAAGGTTCATTCCATAATAAAGATTTGAAAAAATTATGTATACCTACCGATTAAGAAAAGCTCAGGTTTAGGCATTCGGAGAATTTGTCTGAGCTCTAGTGATGAAATTTGTCCCTATTATCCTCAATAAACACCAGGTTTTCATGGCTAAAATCTTTAAAGGTTGTCATAAATAATGTTATTGCTACACATGTTGAACTATACTATTTTTTATCTCATACGAAAGAATGTTTGTCTAATTTCTACCCTAAAAAAATTAACATATATTATTAAATTAACATATAATGAAGGCTATGGTGATTTAATGAAGCAATATATCTTAAATTTTCCAAATATGAGATGCATAATCGAGAGATTGTTATGGAAAATATGAAGACACAATGTATTATCTTGATCACGAAATTGTATCGCTATTCAACCGTGATAAAAAATCTAGTGAGGGGGAAGGTAACTCCGCTCACCGTCGCCCCCCCCCCCCCCCAGCATCCTAAAAAAAGGTGAGGGGAACCTATTTATCTAGTCCCTCTGAAACAAGGAACATGTTTCATTCACCATCAAAATGGAGGAAAATTGCCTTACGCACAAAAAGCTTTCAAATATTTGTGAATATTGTTAGTACATTGACAAGTGATGAACAGGGCTGATACATTACTTTCCTCTAACCTTTTATTTAAATTTGAATACAGTTTAAAACCAAAATTAAGTTGAAATTGTCATACAACTGGCACATTGGTTTGTTAAGCTAACAAAAAAATAACATTAAAAAACTATTTTCTTCTTTTTTTTTTCTTTCTTGCAGTCCCTGTTCTTGGTCACCGACCAGTCAGAGCAGTACTGCAGTTTGGAATAAGGAAGATGCTTTTCCTCCTTGCTGTTCTGTCAACATGTGCTTACAGCGTTCTCTATTTCAAAGCACAAGATGGACCAGCACGAAATAAGAATGACTACAACAATAAATACAAACCGTATTCAGGTTATTACCCAAAATCGATCGCTGTGTGCATGGGCATTTGTTTCCGTGGAACACGTCTTAACGCTGTTAGGGAACACATGGCACGAGCAGAAATGTTTGCTGCTTTTTTACCTTCTTTCTGCACTACAATAAGCAGGGGGTACAGCTATCAGTTTTACATAGCGTTCGATTTTGATGATCCGGTCCTGTCCACAATGAAAGGTTACCGTCTATTTAACGAGGCGTTTACTGATGTGATTCAGAAGAACTGCGCTAATCCAAGGAACATAAGCCTACAAATGGTGAAGTTGCCTCATTCGGGGAAACCTGCTTGGGCACAGAACGATGCCTGTATGGAAGCTTACATTGATGGCGCCGATTATTTATTTCGAGTGAATGATGACACGATGTTCACGTCATCTGGATGGACAGAGAGCTTTATTTATAAACTCGGGACTTATTCCCCACCAAATGTCGGCGTGGTTGGACCCACTCACACTTATGGAAATACAGCAATTTTAACGTATGACTTCACTCACCGAACTCATATAGAAATATTTGGCGTGCACTATCCCCGAATCTACAGAGACTGGTTTGCAGATGGTTGGATCACACGTATATATCAGCCACACCGTGCCACAAAGTTACGATATGTGACTGTGAAACACACTGGAAAATATGGAAATCGGTACAGGCTATACAGGCAATTTTGGGCGAGGATCAAAAGTGTGGAGCAAAAATCGGCATCACTAATACAAAGGTCGGTAATATATGTATATATATATATATATATATATATATATATATATATATATATACGTATCTATGTTTATTTGTACACTTTTATAGGAACCAGCGAGGTGACGTCATTTCGGATGGATTCAGTTTTGGTTTCCATACTGACCACCATTTTCATTAGAGCTTTACACACAACGATGCAAAAATTTCTTCTTATTAACAATGTTTAAAAAACAAAAGGTAATATGTGTTGTGCTGAGGAGTTTACAAATGTTATTCCAGTTAGCAAAAAACAACGTGACTAAAAACGCAAGGGGCGCCTAAAAGAGTCTTGATTATGTATGGGTGGATATGGAATTCATACAGCGTGCTGGTTCTTTAAAGCAGTTTGTTAAAATCTCCGCGACCTTTATGCGTTTGTTAAATGTTTCTTTGCGTTACTTAAGGCCTATAAGGCCGCTTATATTCACAAAATTGAAACAAAATCAGATATAAAAATTGTACCTCTGTCAGGTGGTGAGGTACTATATATTTTCCTTGAATGGTCATCTGGTTGGTTTGTCTGTTAGTATATTTACTCAAAGGTAATGGGCTAGTTTCCATGAAATTATTGCATGGTTAAGGTGACCCACAATGGAAGATCTATTAAATCTAAGAGTTTAGCTGATTCACTATAATATGGACTGAATGGAATAACATGTTCTTTAACATTATAGGATTTTTCCATCCCAGAGGAGGGCCACTGATATATGCTGGGGTGCCTTGCTCGATTAATTGTTATGTTTAGCAAACATGCACTGTGGGCAAACTTTTACAACTATAATCTATGTACCGGGGAGCCTAGAATCCTACATCTACATCTGCTACATCTAACCACCTCAATTGTTTAAGGTGATGCTAAATTTTAGCTACCGGGGTCGGATAACAAATGTCAAAACCTGTAGTATTTGTGTTCAGAAAATAAAAAAGGGAAATTTATATGTATATAAATAGAGAGAGCGAAAGAGACAGAGAGATGATGCTTTTATATCATGTTTTCCAAGTTTCCAGTATATATACTTATCAAATGATATCAATGGCTTCATTCACTGAAATATTTCATAATTAATTGGCCTAGGATCTAGAATCCCAACGTGTTTGTTCGGTTGCCATATGTTTGATTGTGCCCATCCAAGGCGGCAGTATTGCCTGGCCCTTGCCTGTGGGATGTTTGTTTCATTAGGCTAACAAACAGAAAACCCAAGCAAAAACGACTCTCATGTTAGTTTAGATGTTATAAATCAACCTGTGACTAAATGACTATATAATCTGAGGTCAGTTTGTATTTCATTGATGACAGTATGTCACTCATTAATACACGTTACTGACGAGCGGTACAATGCACGCTGGTAATGTACCATAAACATAAGAATACCACCCATATCTTGTGTATCAAATTGCGATTCCAATCAAAATATTTTCACACCAGATATTTAGACAAACTTCCAAAATGAATGAAAACAAAGAAACTAAAATAAGGTCTGGCTGTCGGACAATAATGGTCTCCAATCTTGCCGTTAAAGGGACCTACATATTTTTGTGGTTTTGTAAGCTTTTAAATGTGGTCTGTTTGAGCATTGTGGCTTTTCATGCGGTCATGGCATAAAAAAACAATATATTTAAACAAATATACATTTCCAACATATTTTCCTATCACACTGCCATAGGTAGACCAGATTGGTTAAACCAGTTCCTTACAATCATTGCAGACATCTGTAAATTGGGCAGTTTCTTTCTATCTAAAAAGTATGCGCATGTTGACCATGGTTCTTCTACTGTCTGACAATCAATCTATTGTGCCTCTGTCTTGTAACCAGCTCCGTGCATTTATTACTATGCCTGTTGTGCTACATGGCCATAGCTATTTTGTTAATGTTGATTTATGTTAAACTAAACTAGGTTTCTTTATATAAAAAATATTAAGCAGAACTTATATGGATATGACAGGACCTTATACGTTGTCCAAATATTTATGGGCATTTGCAGTTGTCCTTTCACAGATTCTAGCTTCCATTTTAATTTGCGTCAATTACATATATCCTTATCTTGGCACATATATGTACGATTCACCATGATAAGATTCTTTTCCCCTGGTTTCCTCAATTGTGCCATCAACATTTTGCATTAGGAATTTGCTCAGGAGACGTGAATTCAATTAACATTGTTACGAAGACATGTTGCTCCATTGGAAAACATCGGGCCGATCCCGGATTCGAACCCATGTTGGTGTCGCACAAATCCGGCGTACCAACCGCTTCGCTAGCAAAGCAAGCTTCAGTAGCGAGACGGTTCGGTCCGCTTTTATGTTACCCCGTAACACAACCCCTCTTAAGAGCGTTCTGCTATCAGAACAAGACTAATTATCCCAGGAGTCACACTTTGGTGAGCTAATTCCGTGGGCTACAAAGTTAAGCGTTACATTAGATGAGCCCCCATTTTGTTACGAAGACATATTGCTCAAGGGGAAAACATCGGGCCGATCCCGGATTCGAACCAATGTTGGTGGCGAACAAGTCCGGCGTACCAACCGCTTCGCTAGCAAAGCAAGCTTAACTAGCGAGACAGTTCGGTCCGCATTTATGTCACCCCGTAACAATATACTTTTCTTGTTTGTGTCGGTGTATCAAATCGAACATTTAGAAATGTCATCATACAAAGGTTTAAACAGAATATTCCTATATCCTTCGATTCATGAGGTGAGAATACAATTTAGCACCGCAGAAGTAAAGAATCTTTTTGTTTATAACAGATATAAAAGAATTCTCAGGAATAGCTCTAGCTGTCCGGAAAGCAAAATTGCCGACATATCGATCATGAGATCAATAAGCAAACATTTACTTTTGCTGGCTCCACCTATGTCAAACTCCTTTCACCATTCAAAAGTGATTGCTCCAAAGTCAGAAGATATACACAACGTATCCCCAATGTCATGATTAATTAAAGCCTTGAGGTCCTAAGGTAGGTACTGTTTGTCTGCTTGTGTGTCTTTCTTTCTGTTATTATCAATGCTGCACATTTTCTTAAGTCCCCGAGGTTTTGCTGATTCAAAAGACTCCAAAAATAAGATTTGTCCTATAAAATTTAAGACCCATCATACATCGAACATAGCAACCATAGTGGCAACCTGCGATCTTAGCCCTCATATTTCATATTTGATATGATGTTTGGGCTCTGTGCTATAAAGTTTGAAACTTACTGCCAGTCAGCTCCCTTGGATTTTTTTAGAGTACGGTACTTCATTTTGTATGATGCCTTATCTTGAGATTAAGAATCTTAAGCATAAACATTTGCCGTTAAAGTTTATCTTATTTGATCTCTTCAAAAGAATGTGTGCTATCAAAATTTATATCAGGAATCAAAATGATGGCAACCATACAGTTACATCAGATTCGTTTGTCAATCATGTCAATTCTTTTTTTAGCAAAGAAAAATCCATCTCTTGTGTATCAAATTGCGATTCCAATCAAAATATTTTCACACAAGATATTTAGACAAACTTCGATAATGAATGAAAACAAAGAAACTAAAATAAGGTCCGGCTGTCGGACAATAATAACGGTTTATGGTTGCCGTTCAGGATTATCCCATTTTCTATTTTATACTAAGGCCATTTCGACATATAGTTTCGAAATTATATATTCATATTTACATAACAGTTAATATCATAATAAAGATTTGCTCAATCCCTACACAGCAGTTTAACAGTAATTATAAAGAAGCCCTTCCAGAGGCGAAAAGCAATATTTAGAAGTAAAAAATGCAATATATTTAACCGCCGAGACGATTTAGAAATTAGGGAATCCAGTAAGCGCTACAGTGACCGTCTATTAAATAAAGAGTTAAATATAAAAGAGTTAAATATTCCTGTCCTTCTATAAATATAAACTTAATAACAACAGTTGTGAACCATAACGACTGCCACATTAATCTTCCGAGTTCATTACTAATGGTTCACGAGTAAATATTTAAAAACCTGTAAAAACTCAATCGATGGGCACCTGACAGGCACTTTATTATGTCTGTACATAAATTGTTACAGATGTCTTCTTTATTGTGTGCAGCAGTGTTACATGTGTCTGTGTAGCGTTAGCATTGTCCGCTGCCATGGGAGACGCGCGAGTCGGGCCGCCCTTCGTGTGAGGTCTTACGTGTAGAAAGGCTCATGCTAATATGGAACTTTCTGGGCTGGTCGCGCTGTATGAGCGTGTGTCATGTGTTGTTCTTTGGGAGGGTGTATTATGTATTGTTTGGTTACTTTCGATTTTTCGTGAAATAGAAGTTTTCAGAATTTTCGGATGAAGAGTTATAAATAGGGCCTGTGTTTTAGGGCCATGAAGGGGGAGAGAGAAATTTTCTAGCGGACATAGAAGACTGTGAGTCAGTTTTGGACCTATCCGATTATTGCAGTAGTGTCAGGGATTCTACGAACTCTATGCAGATTTATTGCGGCTTGTCTCCAGTTTGCTTCGGGATTATTACAAGAACTTCACTTTTGGATTACAACAAATTGATTTTGTGATTGAATTGGACTATAATTCTCACAGAAGATTTATGTAAACTGTTCATCTGGTTTATACGTTTTAAAGGACATGTTGTTGCTGTGACAGTGTATCCAGGTACTGTACAATTTATTTATTATACTGTGTAATTGTATTGATTGCTGTTGTACTGTTGTTATACTGTGTAATTGTATTGATTTAGTGTATTGTAATGTTAGGGTTGTTTTAAGAATAAATTATAACTATTAGTTAACAAAAAAACACTGACTTCTTAATTCATTCCCCTAGACATTTCACGCTGCCTAGTGTTACAAAATATGATTTTTTATTTATATCCGGAGCAAGGCTTATGCTTGTCACGACTACGTGATCTGTTGTTATTACGTTCCTTTACAATATGTGTATATATATATATATATATATATATATAGTTTCTCCAGTGTGTCTCAGTTTTCTGAGGGTCCCTTCGACTTCGACACAACAAGGTTTCACTGTACATATATATATATATATATATATATATATATATATATATATATATATATACATATATATATATATATATATATATAACACTGGAGAAACTCAACACTGTAAATTTACAACAGTCCGTTCATTAGGTGAATGTGCTTAGAATTAAACTAACGGCGTGGTTTGAAAAGCCGAGACTTTACGAGATTACGAGATTATGCTTTGTGCGTATCGGGGAAGCATGTGAAAGACTGACACTGATCCTATTGTCCTGGGGGGCACAAAAGGAATGGTCGTGGTACACGTGCGATACTGATATGTTATAGGGTCCTGGGTACAGTGGACATCTCAGTAGTATACACATATGATATAAAATGCACATAAATATATATATGTACATTGTCATCATATTTGGGAAAACGGACGGCAGAATGCTAATTGGCTGAACACAGCATTTCTATATATTACCTAGAATGGATTAAACTCTTGTTTGATGTTTTGTTTCAAATTAGTATTGAAGAGCAGAGCGTATTGCACTCTTTAGATGATGAGGCCTTTAATAAATACCCTTTTTCCAAACCTAGAGGATGATACTGCAGAAATCCCGCGGATTGCCCTATACCGACAAAATGGCCTGACATAGTCAGTGGTATACCAGGCGACAGTCACCACCGAAGATAAAAAAACAAACCAGACATACGCCGGCTGATATAGGACTCTTTTAATACTCAATTCAATGATAATAATACCTTATTAAGAAATAAAAAATAAGAAATAAGCCAGTAAACTAAGCACATAACTCAGTAAATGAATCGGGAAATTCAAAGAGAGCAACGTGCTCCATAATATAATTTGGACAATCATGAAACAAACAAAACCCTACTCCCTGGCAACAAACAGATGTACTTGCCCGAACTTGCAGCTCATAACAAACAAAATGAACTTTTGAAGCCATGCAGGCAAGCAAATATATTCCTGCTACGGCAACATACATACAAAAAGCGCTATATTCATGTCATGTAACCATATACGCAAGCCTAAACCACGCACCACTAGTTGTAAATACTTTAAGATAAACTAGATTTAAAAGTGGATGCAAGTCAAACCGATTAAGTCCAATTGTAAAACAATTATCTGACAGACATTGCAGCCAACGATTCAAAACTGTAAATCATATCTTTGATAACCTGATTGCCATTTCGTTTATAATAAGATGAAGACAGGGATATTGTCTGCTCGACTCTTTAGTATAGAGGTAGCCATCAGTGTTTAAGCTGGTTGTATTTTTTAAATACTGCCATAAGTGTGGCTGATATGTTGTAAAATGTAGACTGATTTCTCATATCTAAAATAATTATGTTTCTTAAACAAGAGGCAAGGTAAGTATGTTTTACCTTTAATCCTCTACCTACACTATATTTCTTTCAATTAAAATATAACTAATAAATTTTCATAGCAAAACAAAAAAAACCAGTTGGCATGAGGGGATGAATCAGACTATAGTAAAGAAAAACGTATCTGATCTGAGAAATGTTTACTGTTGAATAAAAACACAAATTATCGAAGGCGAATCCATTTAGTTTGCACTTGCAGCTTGAAGGGTTCATGCTTTACATTCGTGTCTTTTTTGTTATTTTTCTCAGGCTTTGGAATATAAAAATAACATAATATACCAATATGTATTTGTATAATTGTTTGTTTGTTTGGGTTTTTTTGTTCCATGGATAACTCTCCTTTCATCTGTTGAGTTGTTCGTCTAGCTTTTCAATCAACAGCTAATTAAAACCATGTACATTTAATAATAAAAATATAGATTTTCAAGATCAGTAAATTTAGAATTTAGCTATTGAATTTATGGAGGAATGGTATGAACAATGTACGATGGGGATAAACTGTACTCTTTCAATTTTATTTTAGATATATCGAGTATCAGAAGTCAAACCGGTCAAGAGTAGCCCCTGATGGGAAGAGGGTGGTCAGTATGTCACTGTACGGGAACAACAGAACGTATACGTACGGCGCAATAAGAAACGCCCAGCTACTTCCGGTTCTGTACCCCGGATGGACGCTCAGGGTTTATGTTAGCGCTGCCAATGGTCCTTTAGCAGTGCCACCTAGGATCACCCGACTGCTGGTGCGGTTGAATGCGGACGTAAGAGAAATAAACCCATCCACCATGGGTATCCCACCTCGCATGTGGCGCCTCCTGGTAGCCGATGATCCCAGCATCGACTATTTCGTGATCCGCGACGCAGATGCCAGACTGTCGGAAAGGGACTATAATATAACCACCAGACTTGTTGAACGGGATAAACCGTTCTTGTGCGTGCGTGATCACGTGACACATTGCAACTGTCCCGTACCTCGGGGATTGTGGGGTGGGAAACCTGCATGGTTCCAAGTATCTCACCTAAGCAAATCCATCCTCACTTTACTCGAAAAATCAAAACTAACAGAAAGATATTTTATTTGGAAAACGTTTGGATACAGAAACACTACTGACCAGGAACATTGTGAAGATGTGATACAGTGTGACGGCAATCTCTCCAAGAATACATCTGAAACACTTGCCTATATTGGGAGGCTGCATGACGAGTTCGGAGAGTTTAAAAAAACGCCCGATAGATGTGAATCATAACTAAACGGACAGCCATGATATTCTAAACATATTCTCTTGAGCAGATAGAAGCATTGCTTGTATATCAAATCTTTCTATAAACTCTTTTTCATTACACTAGTACATTGTCAACATTTTTATAATAATCCGATAAGATTACTCGTGAGATTCCCATCTACATTTATAAATGAGGATTATATATAAAGTATTTAATATCAGTATTTTATGTATATATATTTTTTTATTCTGTAATAGAAATGATATCAACATATTCTTCTACAAACATAATATTTTTATAATCTATCCAACCCATTTGGGATGTGTTTATTTATTTGTTTATAAATTCCTGATTGACTATTTCTGTGATTCATGTCTTCTTTAGCTCATTCAATAAATGCATATTTAATTACAACTTAAAATTTCCAAACATATGTGTTATGATTTATATTTCTCCAATTAAACTGAATTTGTAGAGTTTATATCTTTTACATATAATCATGGTTCCCTGCTGCATTAAAGCTTATCATCACCATAATTATATACATATAATTCGTTTACCGTACTTTCTCAATATTGTATTGTCTACATTAACCGTACTCTATACATCAGCTCTGTCCAACGGTTTTATATATGTCAATAAGATGCCTACTATGGTCTATCATATGGTCGAAATATTATATGTTACAGGTGTTCTATTATGTGACACGGGCGTAACTTGTGTTGTTTTTACATTCCGTACTGGTTGAACTCTCGTTGTCATGTGGGCCTTGAGTTTTCACGCTTGGTAGTGGGTCACGTGCTTAGCCTGGTATGTGTAGAGATACACAGCGATGTCTTTCTAGATAATTCGTGCAAGTCCATATAGACTGTTCGAGAAGTAGATGGTTCCCGGCTTAGGGTGTGAAGGTATATAAAGGGCTGTTTTTTAGAACCGGGGGCAGACAGCAGAGCAGATACCAGCGGACGCAGAAGCGTGTAAGATTCTAAGATCTTATCCGACGAATGCGGCAATTACAGATATTTCAAGAACTTTCCTGGATTTTATATATTAAACTTCAGTTTACTTTCTGTGTTATTGCAAGAATTTTTCACTGGACTGTCATTCTCCGTGAGGCTTACATTCAAAGGTTTGTTTTGGTGATACTGTTGGTATTCAGGTATATTGTACCATTATCTTTCTGTGACTGTTTTGACTTGTTGCTATACCGCTGTTTCACTGTATAATTGTATTGATTTAGTGTATTGTATTGTTAGGGTTGTTTTAGGAATAAATTATAGTTATTTGTTAACAAAAAACCACTGACTTCTTTATTGAATCCCCTAGACATTCCCCACTGCCTAGTGTTACAGAATCTGATTTTTTTATCTCCATTACAGAATTTGTTTAGATTTGTTTAGATTAGGTTCCATGACATATATTATATGACCTGTGAAATTACAGGACGCCAATATATACTCCTGAATATGATACCTTCTATATGTATAGTAAAGTAAACAATATTAAAAAAATAAACTATATAAAGGGATCTTCAAAATATATTCATTATTGTAAAGTAAAAAATTTATTTTAAAAATATTCTAGAGGGACCTTAAAATCATTCTGTGAACTTGTCTACCTATAGGGCGGCTGGACAACCTGCATTGGAAAAGAAATATACAAAATTATTACTAGAACAATTTTTTTGTTGAAAAATACCCTCGTATAGACCAATACTTTTCAAAAACAAATTGATGACATTCGTAAAATGACATCCCCATGAGCGGTTTCAAGAAAGTGTGATACCCTGTCATTGTTCCATAAGGGAGCGGGGATCCGACAAGCCGTGACGACACGACTCAGTAGGCAATCAGATAATTGGGCTGGTAGGCCTACTCGAGTCGTGTTACAAGTAATACCGAGGAGTGAATCGCAGTGGTCTTGCATCAGGTTGCATTTATATTGTGGTAAACGGACCATAATCTCAATATTATGCTAAGAATGATGAATTTACACAAAAGCATACATGTTAGCTCACAACCTAAACTGATAGACCGTCTCCATGGACACGGGTCATTTCCTGTATCGCCTGCAAGCTGCCTGCGTCCTGTAACCCTTGTGAGCCATGCTTCTGTTCATGCGGTCATAAATTCAACAAACATGCCGAGGAGTTTACCAATGTGCTGGGTTAAAACGTAACTTTCTCGCTCATGTTTGGTATTATTAGAAAGTACACAAAAATGTAAAAGATTGGTCTGGTTTATGTTGATTTACAGTGTACCTGTAGGCCATGAAGCCTGGTCAGAAATGACGAAAATATTTGCATCTCCATAAGGCCTTATAATGCGTTCCTCAGACTAAAATGTAAAAACACACTTGCGCCAGTAATCTGGTCGTTATGCCATAGGGTCGATACAACGCTAGGATCCGACACAAAAGACTCCGAGAATAGTGAGAAACTTTGGAGAGAGTATTCAGTAAGTGCCAACGCTCTTTCCGAGCACGTCCAAATTTTCCAATTGTAGCAGAACAGAGTAACGCTAGTTTTTTTTTTTAATTACATGAAAACATTTATATAAAATAACGGGTTAAACCGAGTCATATTGCTCTTCCATTAAAATATAAATATAGTTTTATGAATATTTAAAGCTAAAGGGAGATTTCACAATCAGTTCCTGTCATTTTGGAATTTTTTTTTTTTTGGTCATTTTCTGTCATTACTCATTGTTCAGAGTTCATATGACAAAGAGAAATGACGAAGGCAACTGAGTAAAATATAATTTAGTGACATTTAATGGCCAGCTTTACAATTTTATTCAACTTCATATCAGAATGACATTGCATCAGATCACACTGAACACATTTGACAATAACATAATTAAGTTTACTTTTAAAATATTATTTTTATAATACATCCAAATTACTATAATATCATTTTATTTTCCCTATCGTTACAGCTGTATTCAAGTGACCTAATTTCCCCGGTTCCCATCAGTTGAACTAAGTAATCACAAAACTTACCTGGGTCGTCTGTTCTTCGTGATTAATGTGTGTATCACACTTGATGTGTATGACGCGCGTTGTTAACATTGTTATCTAAAGGTCCGTGCTTCCTATCAAACTGTTTTGGGGCAAGGGCACTCGGTATGGAATCGCACACGTGTAGAGAGCGTGCAATCACTGGTTCCTAGAGTGCTACACTTTTTACCGTACAATGAATTTGAAAAAAATGAAAGAATTTGGTTTTTGATTCGCATGTTTTCACATGCACTCTTTTCAGATTTACCAGTAAAATGAAATATTTTATAAACGTTAGGTATCACATACACTTTACAAAATTGTGTACTGAAGAGAGATAGAGAATACATAAAAATAATGTATCAATAAACAAATATTCAAAATGCTATTTATTGTTTTTATTATGTCTGGAGACTTTTGTTGAAGATTTGACACAACAGCCACCTGTGACACAAGGAGTAATATACATAAATAACACATGATATAGAAACTAAGTGTTATACATTCATAAAATATAAGATTATATGATTCAATGAGAAAAAATGGTGAGAAACTGGGTTGATTATCCAGTTCTCTTACTACAATTACAGTTTATATATATATATATATATATATATATATATATATATTCTTTTAGGCTTGTATTTTGTTACAGATACAACAGTTTATCTGAAGGCAATTTTCTTTATATGCATTTATGGCTGCATTTATTTATGGCTGTATCTGAAAAATCTGCAGGACTATTATTTGCAAGCCTTTATTAGAATGAACAAAATATGAGACACACGTGATAAACTTAGCAAAAATACATGAGTTTGTGCCTGCAACATAAATATAACGAGTTTTCATATCCACAGGCTCAAATTTAATTAATGATTTTATATTAATGATTTGACTTTTACATTAAAAACATTATTCAAATAAGCCTAATATTCAAATAATAAGGTAAACTATGATGGGCCGATACCTGTATTCTGTAATCATTTCTAAAATGGATCATTTCTCTTGATAAGTTAATGTTTAACAATTTCTACGATGGAACATTACTCTTGACAAGATGTTTGACATTTTCTTCAATGAATAATTTCTCTTGAGAAGTTAATGTGTAACGTCCAATGTCATACATTACTAATAATGTTATATATCATCAGAACCAGGAAGTTATCGTTACACTACATCCCTCTTTCATTCGACCTTTGCTCCATTCGTTTTACCTTTAACTTTTATAATATTTGATCAGTTCACACGCCGATATGAACGTTAGTTTCTGTAAACAGGCAGATAACCTAAATGACCCCTAGAAATACCAACAACCTTAAGTGAGACCGGTAAATCTATGATTGACCATATCTTTTTAAAAAATAATACACGAGGAAAGGATAATATATAGGAATAAGATGGCGATTGTGTTGATTGCAAGTTGGTATTAGAATGGGATTTCTTGGTGTCGTGTGTCAGCATATATTAAAGTCAATATTTATTATTCAAAATCTAAGTTACAACGCAGTCAAATAGTCTATCGGATGGATTTAATCGCATTTAACATGCATGGCACGCTTTGGGATTTTCAAGCTGAAGAAAATTAAATTGAACGATACATAACTGTTTTCAAAGTTTTGTATTTTCTAATATTTAATTGTATGCCATGCACCCATGAATCTTTAACGTTCGAGGGCTTAAGGTCAACCCACTAAATTTCAGACTATATCCGTAGTCTTTATATCTGTGTTGATAGGTAAAATAATATGTAAAAGTATAATACAATACGAAGACTATTGTAGATTGCCGTATTCCACAACTGCTACATAAACAAAACCAAGGAATATCAAACTTGAAAGTTTAATTCCCAAAATCATATATTTGACAAATTAAATGCGAGCAACATTAATAAGATATTACAAGTACATTATCTTGGTCTACAGGCAGATAAAATGAGTGAAAATTGTTCCCTTCAGTAGGTTATATTTACTGCATTGGCTTTTAGTTTCTAGGGTTTAATTGAACAATACAAATATATGCATTAGCATAAGAGAAACCTGTAACCCTTAACCCTCGCATAGGTGCCCATAATATGGTAAAATTTTTGTCAAGTGAAGTTATTTTGCAAAATGGTACCAAATATCTTACAAAACATGTTTTGTATGTTTAATCCTATGTTTTAAAGAGACGTTAGCTTGGAAATAAGTATTGTTATACATAGCCATGACCTTGATTGATTGTATTATACAGTGCGAGCCAACCCATAATTCGTAGACCTCGACAGATGATTTTATTTTGAATTTAAATAATATCATATTTCCAGAAGAAAAATATTATGGATCTTGGACATGGACTATTTAAAGCAAAGATTTAGTTACTGATATGGTGCTTAGAGCTTAAAAACAGCAAGGGCTCCTAGTTATCGATATTCAAAGAGCTTAAAAACAGCAAGGGCTCCTAGTTATCGATATTCAACCCTGCTTTTCAATAGCAAGGGCTCCTAGTTATCGAAATTCAACCCTGCTTTTCAATAAGAAAATAAAAACATTTCAGGTCAAAAGTATTTATCTAAAAAGTTAATGTTTTACATAACTTGTCTTTTAAAATACAATTTTGCCTGTTTGTATTCATATCAAGCTCAGGGAAGGTGAATCTGAAATTTATTGTTGCTTTTTTACCAGTGGATCACGTGTTATCTTTATCTGGGATATGTTTTAATAGTACAAAAAGCTTTGTTTGTTCATGAATGCTGATCACTTATTTTACCTTTGTGAATCGGGTGAACAAGTACAAGTGCCAAATGTATGGCGCTGGTTCACTAGAAAGGCATGAGGGGAGGTTTTATGAAGCAAGATGGCGTCTTTGATAGAACATGGTAAGTTGTAATGTTTCTTTATGCTAGAATGGAAGGGCTCCCCCCCCCCCCGTCTCTGTTTTTGTCTCTCTCTCTCTCTCTCGCTTTATATATATATATATATATATATATATATATATATATATATATATATATAAAGATATATAATTATAGTGCCTTTTGCTTCACTAGAACTAACATTAGGGCCTTAGGCAGCTGTTATAGTGTTGAGTCATTATCTCCTCTTTTGGCCGTGAAATATTGGAAAAGTAGGTGAATTGAATTTTATTTTTTCATTTCTGTCCATATATATATTGCTCCCTAGAAATTATCAAATAAATGAAAGGAAGCTAGTCAGATGTCTGGGCTGTTCTTACAAATTCTTTTGCCGCACACTTTCACCCTTGTTTACGGCAGGTTTTCACCTTTGTTTTCCTTCTTTTTTTTATTTACAATTCATCACCACGCTTATTTAAGCTCTAACATTAAGTTGTTATTTTTTTCTAAATTTTGGCGGCCCTACGCTTCAAAAATCCTAATATCTGACTCTTCGCCGTTAAGATTGTTAATTACATACGCTACTGTAATCTGACCTAAAGTGAGTTTAAGATGAGATAAGATATATATATTATGCTTATAGGATATACATGAATGTGTGTGTGATGTTACAAGCAATATTTTGAAAAAAAGGCATATGAATGGCACAAAATCTTAAACTGAGGCAGTTCATCTCAAATAATCATCAATAATTAACATACTGGACTAAAAGTGAGTAAGGGCTTAGTAAGTTTAGTACAAAATCAGTACAGGTAATAACAAAAGACTGTTTCATATATGTATTAAGGTAACAACAAACCATTTTAATACCAGGAAAAACTACAGAGAAAAATATACATTTTTGGTAGTATTTTGCCATATACTGCGTTATTAAGCCCATCCCATGTTATCTTAGTGTTATTTAGAAAGAAATCTTATTCTCTTACTTTTATTGTCTGTCACAGTTTTGCTACTTATCTGAATGCATTCTTATCTTTAATCTTCTCCTTCAAACCATACTAGGCTGCGACATTACATAACGAGGCTTAGAAAATTAAGGGTCAAATGATACACAAATATTTGAATGTGGAGCTGTACAAATTTTTAGGGAGGATCTTGTCAGCTGGTGGAATGTCATATCCAATGTAAAACTAGACTTCAAGAAACTGAAATATTATTTGGAAAGTTTAATGACATATCACAAATACATTTGAATTATTGTCTCTTCATGGGATCGTACTTCATTAACAATAACAGGTACAAAGAGAAACATGTTTCACTAATATTATTCGACCTTGGAGACTCGATGGTTTATTAAATTCGCCCCAATCACTTCAATTATCATTCCATGTTCGTTCCAAATGGCACTGTACACACTTATGTTAATAGAAAGAACGACCCTCTCAACAAAAATTAATACAATGTTTTCTTTTAAGGTCATGATTTCTTCTTGTTTCCTTTTCATAAAAGAACACCTTGTTCTGTAGGTCTTTGCCTTTGTCACCTGTTGCTGTTCTAATAGTTTATTTACTTACTTTCCGAAATACAATTATTTAAAAATCCAAATCGTGACTATTCTGTCAAACTCGTATTTTCTTTACTCAAAGTCAGTTCCTAAGGGTGACTGAATTGTCTAAAACTTCAACAGGCCATCATACTACCATGCAGCCTCAGTTTTCAACCTATTAACAATGAGAAGTTTGGTCTTGATTTGAATTTCTTAAATATTCTGTATCATCCAGTTTAATGCATAACCCTTTATTTTTTTCAAGAAATAATGTGCCCTTATAATGGCACAATTATTTTATATAGGTGTTTATCTTCGGAAAGTAAACAATCATATAAATTGCACGGAATATGCTTTAGGAACCCTACCTCATTAATAATTACAACTTTATGTGGCTTTTTGTGTCTCCTCCGGGCCATGTCACAATTTTTGCTCTGGTTCATTCAGGCAAACGCGCTCACTTAAAACATTTTTACATTATATAAGTGCAAATATATTTATTAACACCCAAAATAAAAAAAAATGATGGCAAATTTACAAATGCGAGCCATCTAAGATTAAGTATACAATCACCAATAAAACAATTATCAAAGTTGATGGTAGGGGATACGTCCTTTGCACATTGTTCCAGCACAATAAAGACAGCCCCTTTATACTATAGAGAAAAAGACGCCAAGCAAATGAACTCCATGTGTCAAGAAAGGTTAACTATTATCTTTTTAATTGAGTTTGTTGTCATGTATTATTTCTACAGATATGATAGTGTTCCATCTCAAAGCTCTCAATTTATTTCAATTGCCGTTTGTAGGATTTTGTGATTCGGTGCTGTGACAAGCGTTAAAAGTGGTACCATATAAAAGTGGCTTCTAATTTGACACTACAGATATTTGCATGAGGAATTAAAATAAGTTGAATGAAATTTAGTTTCACTTTCATTTGCAACATTCACTGTGTATAGTATATCCGAAATGTCTTTTAAGAAGGTTATTTTTATAATAATTTGTCATGTGACTCCTTTACCTTTCTTTCAGTTAGCGGTACACTTGATATCTTTTTTTTCGGGTCTACAACCTGTAATTAAACCTAATACTGCTCAGCGAACGTTTTGCTTTGAGTCTAATTACTTTAAAAGTTGTTTATCAGGTAAGGCTACCTGCAGACACTTCACAAATATAACGTTATCTTCTGTACTTTTACTCTGACTTTTTATAATTTTCTTTTATTTTGTATTTTTATCCTCCATAGATTGATGGCATGCTGGTGGCATTAGGTGGGATTACAATATAGTTACGATTCAATCAGGATGAAATTTTTATTTGAAAATGAAACGTCTTTAGAACAGTTTACAGAAAGACATGAAGTTGATTAATGTTTGTTGTTATTTGTCGTGAATAATTAACATTTATAAACACGTTGCTCTAATATATTGATATTCTGCTTTATGTTGGAGAACGAATTCAAGGTGTCCTCTAGGTTCAGAAATGGAATATTTCAGTTCTTTGTAGACCGTTTTTGTTTATGCTTCCGGATTCATGTCAACAAAGCTTTGACTTTTCTATTTTTTCTTTTGATTTTTAAACAAATATATCTGAAAATCATTTGATAGCTACTTTAAGTAGAGGTTGCATATATGTGGCCGAATGGTAATCGAATATATGCATTTTATTGAGAGCTGTTACTCATGCAGGAAAATCACAGACACAAGTAGCTACCAAATATTTGTGAATGTAATTAGTTGATTGACAATTATTGAACAGGACTGATTCATATCTTTCCTTTCATTTGGAGTATGATATGTTTAATTTGAACAAAGTTTAAAATTAAGATTGAATTTGATATGTTATTTGACTGACCCATTGTTTTTGTAGGCTTACAGAAGTCGACATAATGAAACTATTTTCTTTTTTTCAGGACTCGGTTTTCGAGCAGCCAGAGCGTTACTGCAATTTGGAATGAGAAAGATACTTGTTCTCATTGCAGTTTTTTCAACGTGTGCTTACTGCCTTCTCTATTTCATCACACATGATAAACAATCAGGAAATGCAAATGACAACAACAATGAATATGAACAGAACACAGATTTGGGTCCAAAATCAATCGCAGTGTGTATGGGTTTATGTTTCAGGGGAACTCCTTAATGCTGTAAGAAAAACACATGACACAAGCTGAATTATTTAGTGTTTTTTACCTTCTTTTTGCTCTACTATATGCCGGGGTTACAGCTATAATTTTTACATAGCCTACGACTTTGATGACCCGATTCTTTCTATAATGGAAAGTTACAGTCTGTTCAATCAGGCGTTTACTGATGTGGTTCAGAAGAAATGCGCTCCTCCGAGCAACATATCCCTACAAATGGTGAAGTTGCCTCACTCTGGGAAACCCGCATGGGCACAGAACGATGCCTGTATGGAGGCTTATATTGATGGCGCCGAGTATTTGTACCTATGTGAATGACGATACCTTGTTCACGTCATCTGGATGGACAGAGCGTTTTATTGAGAAACTTGGGAAATATACCCCACCAAATGTTGGCGTGGTTGGACCAACTCACACTTATGGAAAAACAGCAATTTTAACGTATGATTTCACTCACCGAACGCATATAGGGATATTTGGCGTACACTATCCACGCATCTACAGAGGCTGGTTTGCAGATGAATGGATCACACATATATATCAACCAAACCGTACCGCAAAGTTACGAAACGTGACTGTGAAACACACTGGGAAATATGGAATGCGGTACAAGCTGTACAAGCGATTTTGGCCGAGGTTCAAAAGCGTCGAGCGAAAGTCCACAGCACTGATACAAAGGTCCGTAAATATATAAATAAAAAAATATATATATATATATATAAATACATACAAAATCTATTAATTACCATAATTCCCTTAAAAAAATGCTATATATGTATCACGGATTTATTCAACTTTGTTATCTTTGTTTTTGTAATGACTGCTATTTTATAATGGCTTAAAATTCTCCCCCCTCCCCCCACCCAACCCCATTACCATTACTGCATATAAGCATGCTCCAGTGTCGGAGATTTCAAAACAATTTACTCGCATTATAGAAAAAGTTATAAAAATAAATAATTCAAACATTTCCTTATAGATTATGAATGTTATTTATATTAACAAAAATTAATGTAACATCTTATTACTAATTTTGTCAAATGTGTCTTTCAAAAACTTTGTCTGTGGATTCGCCTCTAAGACCGCAAGTTTGCATACTTACGAAGCAAAAGTCAAATTATCTTATTGTACCTCTGTCAGCTGGTGAGGGATTATGTATTTTCCTTAGATTGTTACATTGCTGGTTTGTCTGTTAGCATCTTTACTTAAGGGTTAAAGACACTTTTGATAAACATTCTGGAGGGTTGAGGTAACATGAAAGGGATATATTTTAAATCAAACAGGTAATCTTTTTTCCCCTCCTTTTAAATCAAGAAAAAGAACTATGTTATTTTTAATTTATTGATCACATGTTATGGTTCATTTTAATGCAAAAACAAATCTGTATCTTCACTTTATTTCATTTTTTCCAATTATTATTCCATTGCAAACTTTAAGCTGTTATTCTCATAAGGGAAATCTTGTTGAGCTTATTTGTCCTCGCTGCTGACAGACTGCTGATATTCAAAGCGATACAGTTACTAATTGAGGTTAACTGAAAAGATAATTCAATTATACTTACAATTTTTTTTCTACACCTTCGTTGTATGTAACCCTTATTGTTGAATACAATTGTATGTATGAATTACATATATAAAAGAAAAGAAGCATTTTAGTATAAGTCCTGACGTAATCATGTCAGAGATCAGAATTAAAATAAAGTACATTATAGATAAGATAACTTCGCATAGAAAGTGATTAATTATTTATTACTTAATCACAAATATGTTGGTCCAGTGGCGGGGCCATAGTGATCTCTCCTTGTCCGTCGTTTGTCTTGCCGTAACAGAACCTACAAATTTTTATGATTTTCAAAGATTTTCTGCCCTTTAAAACTTGTTTCCCAGGAGCATTTTGGACTTTCCTGCTGTTATTGTGTTAATAAATAAGAATATAAAAAAAATACTGTGGATTCAGAAAATATCGTTGGTTTAAAATTGCGTATTTTTTACCTGGAACACTATTCGTTGGGTTAAAACTTTCATGGATTAGTCATGCATTGTATCAAAATTATTATGTGAACAGACCTGAAAATAAGCCAAAGATCAGTGTTTTCTTTTCGTGAAAAAATATCCATTGAACGTTTACGCTTTTCTTACTATTTAAATCAAATTTCAGCTTCATGCAGCCGGTACAAGCAATAGTCTCAATGACACAAATGACTGATTTATCTAAAAATGTTTGGATACATCTCGATAGATTTATCAGGGATAATTCCATGGTGTCTATCAAATGAAACCATGCGTGTCTTATATATATTTTGACACTAGTTTAAACTAGTTAAAACTAGTTAAAACTAGTTTAATGAGAGCAAGTCCGGGTGCTAGGTGTTCGTATGTCGTTCTTTCAAAAGGTACCCCTTTTCAATTTACGTGAGCGGGAACGAGGCCACAGTAAGACTGGGCTCCAGCTTATAATTGTGTTCGGCTGACCGTGGCTCATCTCCCAGCCGGTGGCTATCTAGATTAACTCTGCCGAACGGTTTTTTTTTTTTTTTTTTTTTATTTAAGTATCGCTTCTATCAAAAGAACAATCAATTAAGATTAGCATGGCAAAATGACCTTAACCTAGGACTTTTAGCCCGATAATATGAGAGTGAAGCGCAGACGCACTTTCAAGCTGTCACTTGTAAGTCACACACTGATGAAATCTTGATTTATTTGCTCACCCCGAGGTGGGACTGAATATTTTACCTCACAACAAAAGTATTTTTATTTCATTTTCTGGGCTACATATCGTTTTCTATGCCTTTTATTAATCAGTGCCATTTGTCATAGCATTAACGTGAAGGCGGTCCAATACGATGTCGTAACTCAATGCACAAGATCTATAAAAAATATTATATATAATAAATCTAATGATTGTTGAGTTTTTTTATTTCGTGGATAAAGGTTACCCACGAATTCCACAAAAATAAAAATCCAACGAACAATTATGAATCCACAGTATTCATTGTCCCTACATATTTTCCTGTGAGCGCACCAAATGAAAATCAAGCAGGGTAAACCAGATCATAAATAAAATTTGAGACACATCTGAAAATTCTTCATTTTCTCTTTTATCCAGTGATTGTGCTCTTGTTGACAACAGTTCTGCTGTTAAATGATAATCCATTTAAGGTCATTGTTTCTTGTTTAGCTAGCTCATGGCATTTTATGACTAGCCAGTCTGTTATTGCTGATTTCTGGTAATTTCATTAATGATGCATAAAACATAAATGTATAAAATGTACTTTACTTACATATATCTATGATTCACCGAGTGTATACATATTTTTCTCTAAAGTGCCTTCTCTATTTGCTTATGGTATTTTATCACTAGGAATGAAATGTGTGTTAACCTTTGGCACACAGGGACCTGACAAACCATGCCCTCTTAACTGCATATACACTGGAATCTCAGTTATTATCCATAGTTTGAAGAAATACAGTCTGGCAATTTCTCCAGGAGTTATTTACAATTTGCGAAATCAAAGTGCTAAATAAATGTAATCCTTCGCATATTTAAAAATACATGCGATGTCTGGAGTCGTTGTTGCTTATAAAAGTCTAGTTTCCTATTACCATAATTGTCATATAAAATAGCCACAAGTAGTAATTTATGTCTTTGGCAATTTGATTTATTTCATTTTTTAGATATTATATACTGTTGGAGACTAATGCGGGAGACGTAAATTCTAAGAATTAACTTTACTTATTTGTGTTTGTGAATCAGATTGAACATTTGAACAGTAATCTTGTTTTAACAGCTATATTCTTTGACGTTTGATACCTTTTGTAAACAAAATAATACATTGAAAAAGATGGCACATGTCAGCGTTAATGTCACAATTAATTAAGCCCTTCTGGCCTTAAGTTAGGTACCATTTGTCTGTCTGGCTGTCTGTCCATCCGTCATTTTTCACATTATTTCATGCACTTTTAAATCTAGTGTTGTGAATTCTAAATATCGGTCTCCAATGTGCTAAAAACGTTTAGAACCATCAGCAACCCAACATGGCAACCATACAACGATGCTAGCTTTCATTTTTATGTATTATCTAATAATCATTGGAACTATTAGCGTGGTGATTTATATGATGATTGTTCTCTATGCTAGAAAGTTTAAAACAAGATATAAATCTAATATTACTGCCAGTCAGCTCTTTTTGATGTTTACAGCAAGATACCTCAAGAACAATTTTAGGAATTGCACTGATTTTTTATATGATTTACATAATGTGTGCATTATCTTAACGTTATGAATCTTAAGAACAAACATTTGCCCTCCCTGTTTTTTATTATCGAATTTTGTTCATATTTGTGGTATCAAATTTTGTATTCGTTAGGACTCAAATATGACAGCCAATGCAGTGATATCAGATTTTAAATCGTGTGAATCCATGTGCGCAAAAAAAATAATGGCTAACGGGCAGTAGGTTTCCTTTCATTATCTCAACGCCTTTTTGGGTCATGTTTCCATGTTTCCGTAATGTTTATTCATTTTTACATACCAGGTAATTTCCTTGTTCACATTTGTATCCTTATACAAACTTTACTACTGAGAGGTTCAACAGTAACTATAAGGATGGATTCCCTCAGGCGAATGGCAGTATTTAGAGGTGAACAGATAGAGTATGTTGACATATATATATGTGTGTGTGTTTGTATTTCTCGATGGCTGACCTGGCTTTTTCTGTTTTAATTAGAATGGATTAAACTAAGTTTCTGTGAGGTTTTCATTACTAATATTTTTCGTATCACAGACCACGTGGCAGTCTTTAGGTAGTGTAGCCTGATAGTCTCGTTTGCTTAGAACAGCGGTTGTGGGGGTCTTTGTTTATTGTAGGTCAGGATCAAATTGTAAAACGTCATTAATCTTTGTAGATGGGCAACTTCTGATATTGTCACCGAGTCCTGAGTAGTGCTCTCTTCAGTACATGGTAAATTGAGATAAATGAAGCGCTTCGGTGTTAAGCTGTTCTTTGTTATTTTGCTTTGTGTTGGTATCTTAATTTCCGAAGTATTAAATTATTTGCGTGTCTGCATGACATTACACGTAAATTTAAGAGTTTTTAAGAGTTGCAGTTTGAGGAAAGCATATGATAAATAATTTTCTCAAAGGCATAAAATGTATTTTTTTTGTTGTCGGAATGTAGGGATTTGTTCTTTTTAGAATTTCTAATTCTGAGGTATTGTGATTGTTTAATCGAGCTGTAAAGCTGTTTTTTTCTCTCTCTCTCTCTCTCTCTCTCTTGAAAAGCCTCAGAATGTTTCTTTTTTTTATATTTCATAATTTTTTTATCTTTCATCATCGACGTCCCATCATTAAATCTTCCAACGACAATCCACAGATTTAACATCTGGTATTTAAAATGGAGAGTATTTCCCCATTTTTCCACATACTTATATACTTCTCTTTCTTTTTCTGCTACCTTACGTTCGATTTATTCTTTATCTTTTACATGCTTAATTACCATCGAGAGCGAAGGGACTCTTCCGAGCTCACGATAAAGGTGTTCTGTGTATGTCTATTTTTGGAAGTATTCGGTAGTGACTCTCGCCTGGTATACCACTCAGTCCATGAGGCACTGTATGGGCAAAGAGCAGTGCGCGGGACACCTGCAGTTGTATCCTATGAAATGCTGCCGTCGACATCCGCCAAAAAAATGTTTTACGAAGTCTCCCCTCAAAATCACACATTGCCTAAGCGGTTTAACGGGAACATTGTCAAAATCAACTGCAGCTTCATGACAAAACAAAAGCACAACATCGATGGGCATAACAAAACCATTCTATCCATGAACACCATATAAGTGACAGTTGTTCCTTTTATCAGCTAAGCAGTTAGTCTAGACTTTCCATCATGAGCTAATGAAAACCATGTAAGGTAAAGTTTTTTTTGAATAAGCAAATTATAAGTATGCAAGAAATTGTTATATATTTTAAAAAGACGAGAAATTTTTTTGTTCTCTTTCAGATATATCGAGTATAAAAAGTCAAGAGTAGCGCCTGATGGGAAGAAGGTCGTCAGTTTGTCACTGTACGGGAACAACAGAACGTACACGTACAGCGCGATTCGAAACGCCCAGCTACTTCCGGTTATGTACCCCGGATGGACGCTTAGGGTTTATGGCGGTGCTTCCGGTAGTCCTTTTGCAGTGCCACAAAGGATCATCCGACTGCTGATGCGGTTAAATGCGGACGTTAGAGAAATAAACCCATCCACCATCGGAATCCCACCTCGCATGTGGCGCCTCCAGGTGACCGATGATCTCTGGATCAAGTATTTCGTGATCCGCGACGCAGATGCCAGACTGTCGGAAAGGGATTATAATATAACCAGCAGACTGGTTGAGCAGGATAAACCGTTCCTATGTGTACGTGATCATGAGACACATTCCAACTGTTCCGTACCTCAGGGATTGTGGGGCGGGAAACCTGCATGCTTCCAAGGATCTCATCTTAGCAAATCAATCCTCACTCAACTCGAGAAATCAGAACTAACGGAAAGATATTTTATTGAGAAAACATTGGGTTACAGAATCACTTCTGACCAGGAACAGTGTGAAAATGTGATACAGTGTGACGGCAATCGCTCCAAGAATACCTCTGGAACACTCGCCTATATTGGGAGGCTGCATGATGAGTTCGGAGAATTCAAAATAACGACAAATAGATGTGAATTATAACTAAACGGCAATCCATAATACTCTTATCATCTTCTATTGCGCAGATATAAGCGTTGCTTATATATCGTTTTTCTATTAACACTTTTTCAATATATTAGTATATGGTATACATTTATAACTCGTCCGATAAAAATATATGCGTGAGTTCCCCATATTTATTTATGAATAAGGATTATATATGTGTTATTTCAGATCAGTATTATATATATAATTTATTCTGTTATACCCAGATTAATAGAACTGATATCAAAATATTCTCCTAAATATTTAATATTTGATGATCTACCCAACCCATATGGGATGTGATTAATTATTGGTTTATTACGCTCCTGAGGCAGCGGAAATCTTGCGCTTCTAAAGAAGGAACTGATTTTCACGCTGCCAGCTTTGACCGTTTATGATATATTTAGACACTAGATGGCGAGCCGTTGTCCGCTGAAAAAAAACGTGCGTATGATGTGACAAGCAGCCAACCAGATGCCAATAAACAAACACTCGACAGGCATCCTGGCGCCGCCCATAGCTGCTCCTTAAGCGCCGCTTGATAAGAGTTAACGGTCGAATTTTAATTGCTCCCTCTGTAATCTCGCATCATCGACCGATTCGATTATGGCATCATGACTGTGTTATCGTAGCCATGTATCTGTTTTATGCAGAACTGAAACCAGCCAGCGAGGTGTGCACGCAGCCTTTGTTGTTACGTTTCGTTTGAATTACAACTCACCGGCCGGGCCTAATATGTGCCCAAGGCCCTAGGCAAACCACGTCTGGGGCAATTCTCTTTGAGCCTGTGGCCTGTGCAGACGGTTACCGGGGCGATGAGCTGTCACTCAAAACGAAATGAACATGATTGGCTCCGTGTATTCCTCGCTTGGCCGTGTCTTCAAGCACAAGGTCTCATCTGATTGGACAAAAATACAGTGCTCCCCTCTGGTGTCGCAATTCAGGATCCAAACAGCGCTTACGATATAGGGAGTAGGCCTATAGCTAAAGCGCTGCCTAAAGAGCATATTGGTTTATACACTCATGATTGACTATATCAGTGATTCATGTCTTCTTTTGCTCATTTAATGAATGCATATTTAATTACAACTTAATTCCAACCAAATGTGTTCGCTATGATTTTTTTATGTGTTTATATAATTTTTAATATCATCATGGTACTTTTCTGCACCTTAGCTAATCATCACCATAATTATATACATACATTTTTTTGGAATATTATTATATCATATAAAGTGTGAAATTAAAAGATAACTTCATATTTTCCTCAATAGGATACCTTGTATAAATATGGTAAAATAAAAAATGTGGAAGCTTTTTAAAGGGACCTTGAAAAGTATGGTTTGAACTTGTTCTCCATCTGAGGGCCGGCTGGGCTACTGGCATTTGAAAAGAAATATACAAAAATATATAAAAGTACTAATAGAAAAATCTTTTGGATTAAAAAATACTTTTATTGTATACACCTATAATTTTTCACATGCGACCTGTGACATCCAAAACATGACAGCCTTTATGAGCGGTTCGGGAAACTAGGAGAAATAAACCAGGGAGCGGGATCCGACACGAACTTACTCCATGAACAGCCAGAATCTACTCAGAGAGTTTTGTGGTAAGTGGCATCTCTATTTGGACACCGCACAATTTTTTTAATTTTTGTTGAACAGTGTAACTGTATAAATCACAGGAACCCCGTTATATTAAACATTACGGATAAAAACGAGTCGTATTGTCCTTTAAATATAAACATGTCGAAATAAAACAATATACATATAGTTTTATGAATATATTAAAATACAAAGAGATTTCACAAATAGTTCATGTCATTCTTGAAGAAGTTCTTCTTCTTTTCTTTTAATATTCTTGTTTTTACAAATATTCAATCACCATTATTTTATTTTGTGTTATTCACCTCTTCGTTACAGCGGTACACAAGTACCCTATCTACCAATCTCCCTAGTTCCCATCAGATTAACTGAGCTATTTGTAAACTTACCGAGGTATTCTCTTCTCCGTGATACAGGAATTCCACACTCGTAATTTATTATCTGTGTTGTTAGTTTAAAAGTACTGTTAAAAATGGCGTGCACGTCTACTTGTACTAAATTTGTTCTGATTGTACTGCAATCTCAACGTCTTTAGTTAATAAAAATCGACGTTTTGGTGGCAGGCTGCCGCTACACCCGAGTTGAGCATGACCTACTTCGATAAGATTTTACGACAATTTTATGGTAGCCTTCCATAAAATTTTATGACACTTTTATAACAGTTTGCATAGGTCGCACCTTACGACAGTTTTATATCGTAAGCCGCTCATGTTGGAGGAAAAAAAAACATTTCAGTCTATCGCGGGGTGTAACAATGAACCAAAACTGCAAAATTTAGAATGACATCCGCTGCAGCCCAACACTGGTGACTATTCTTAGTGACTACCGTGCGCCAACACCCTTGCCATGGAGAGTGTCTCGTATTAGTTATTATAACCAGTTGTACAATCCATGTAAAATAATTAAAGTTTATAATATTTTTTTCAGACGGTTATACAAGCTCCTGAGACATTTGGTACCGTTTAATATATTTTGGTTGCATACAACTTGAACCGTCCAATTTTGTAATCACCAACATATATCGTTTTAAGCTCATACCGTTTTTATAAATGCTCAGTCCATATTTATTAAATCCAGCAATGTTAAGAATTGATATCCATGATATTAATATTTATTTACTTATCTGGAACAAGTGTTCTACCATATTTTTGACTTACATCAATCTCAATTATCTGAGTTGGTCCAAATATAGGTGTCATAAAAATATCAGTCATATAAGCAAATTGTCTGAATAATATTCCTTGAAGATTTCTGTGGACTTTTCTGACTTGAATCTTAAAAGTCTAATATATATATATATATATATATATATATATATATATATATATTAATAATAATATATGATAAATCCTGAAGGAGATAAAAAAACTGGCGATTACGTTTAAGCTGGGTGATCAGATATGAAAGCTTTACGTCCCGCCTTATACTAGCTAGGAAGAGAAGTGAGGTTAGGATGGCTCTTCACTTAGTTTTCTTAATGTAATCTCCAAAAGCGGGGCGCTTATTAAGTCAAATACAGTATATATATATATATATATATATATATATATATATATATTTATATATATAGTTGGTCACTCATCTTGGGAGAAATAATACGAACAGCCATATGCCTATCTCAGGTTACACTTGTATTAAAATAGTGGATAACGATGAAACTGTAAAATTTAGAATAAAAACCTGTGCAGCCCAACATAGGTGGCGAATTCAACAAGGTTGATCAATATATATTTTTTCTTAAGTTTATTCAGCTTCCTGAGACATTTGGTGCGGAAAATTATATTTTGAAGTTAGACAACTGGAAACGCCAATTTTTTTAATCACCAACATTTAACATTTTCAAGCTCATAGAACAGAACAGAGTTTATTCAGGAAAAAGGCCTCAGGCCCAAAGTTCCAAACATTTCAACAATAATTCAATCAAATAATTGCATTAATAGAACATAAAGTAGCAGTCTTATTATTAATTAATATATAATGCAACAAACACATGTAACATGACTGCATACCTTAGTACACAATGTATCTATATTGCCATCATCAGTGAGTATGTAACACATACTTTAACCATCTATTATTCTTCGTCTCCTCAAAAAGGAATAATATACATATGCAGCAACATTCATTATCTCAATATGATTGTCTAAATTGAATAATTTAATAAAGTTTTGTTCACTTGGGTAATGTAAGTCTTGTCTAAAGTATTTTATCCTCAAATCATTATATAGAATACATTCTTGCATAAAGTGAGCTTCATCCTCAACAATATTGTATCCATGATGTAAACAATATTTACAGATCCTCTCTTCACGAGATATATCATTTTGACGACCTATTTCTATAGCCAATTCATGATTGGAGCATCGAAGTTTAGCAAGTGCTATGCGATGTTTCTTATTAGGAATACAATATAAATACTTTTCAAGAGTTAGCATAGATTTGAAAGCACCATAATAATATAATTTACTACACAACTCAATATCACTATGCCAGTTTTGAATAGCCATGTCTCTTATTTTAATTTCAAATTCTTTCAAAAATTTATTCGCATCTCCAACATACTGTGCCATCCAAACATATCCAAAACCAGACTCAAATAGCAATGTTCTTACTTGAGATACCCAATTTGATTTACCACTGTTGTCTAAATTCTTCAACAAACTGTACACTTGTTTCTGATACCTATGTTCTGGCATATACAGTAATTTAACCCAAAACTTAACACAACGTAATAAACAAGTTACAAACAAAGGAAATCTGCCACAATCCCCTAATGCTGCTGCATTTGGAGTATTCTGGCCTACATTTAAAATATATTTACAAAATGTGTACTGCACTCTCTCTATAGTTTCTGATTTCTTAAAGCCCCATAATTCGCATCCATATATTAATACTGGCACTACCATTTGATCAAAAAGATAAAAGAGATGTTTAGTACTAACATATTTACACTTTTTACTGAATTTTTTAATCATACATACAGCTTTGTTTGCTTGCAAATGCTCATACTTGTTATAAATACTCAGTTCATATTTACTATATCTAGCAAATTTAGGAAATAACATTCACGATATTAATATTTATTTACTTATCTTGGCCAGTGACATCGACTCAAATCAACTTGTTATAAGAGTTGGTTCCCCTGTATTGACCGCATATAAATATCAGTTATATCTAATTCCTTGTGGTCGATCCTGACTTTTAACATGTCTGTAAAACTCGATAATATATATATACTAAATGCACCCGTGGAAAACCCAGTTCTCTATGATAAACATTTTTGTATTGAGCTGGTAGGGACTAATGTCGCATATTTTAATCCTGAGTTTTTGCGAGTTTTTTTTTTAGCTTAGCTGACTGTTAGTCATCTGAGCTATACCGATCACCCTGTGCCAATCGTACGTCCGGTTGTCCGGCACAAATCGTAACCTTTAGACCGAGAAACTCCAAGGAGGTCCTGAGCAAATCTCTTTAGAATCCTGAAATTAGGTCATGTGGAGCTGCGACCAATGGATAGATAACATAATTTTAAGAGCCCAGAGTGTCACACAGGGCACAAATTGTATCCGTTAGGCCTAGAATATTCTAACGTAAAATTCAAGGAAGTCCTGGCAAATGTCCTTGTAAACATGAAATAAGGTCACTGTGACGAATAATTCTGTCACCTTTAGGGAAAATAAGTCACATGAGCACCCTGAATGTCAGATGGGCACAAATCGTATCTGTTAGGCCTAGGATCATCTAACGCAACATCAGGAACGTCCTTTGGAAACCTGAAATCAGATCATGGAGACCTGTATTCTGTGGCCTACGGACATGATTTTGAGAATCTAAACAGTCATAAATTGGTTCCGTTTGGCTTAGGATCTTTTAATGTATTATTAAGGGTGGTCGTGGGGCAAATCTCCTTTGAAATTTAAAATCGAAGCAATTATCGAAGCATGGTCTGAGCAGTCAGACAGGGCACACATTGTGGACATCAGGCCTGGTCACTTATAACAAAACATCCAGGGAGATCCTTAGAAAATCTTCTAGGAAACCTGAAATAAGGTCAGGGTGGCCTGTATTCTGCGAGCTGCGGACCAGAAACGTGATATAGTTTGAGCACCGAGATAGGTTAATATTGCATTTTTTATTTTCCTTGGAACCTTCCTTGCAAAATCCAGGGGGGGTGTCCTTGGACAGTAAACTCGAGTCTTGGAATTAATTACTTAATTCACATAATTCTTAATTATTAGTCACTCTATTATTAAAATACATGTCAAAATACAGAATATAAAAAATACATACTTTTACAACAGTTGTATTAGCCATAGGCTATTCTCACATAACATTCATAACATTATTAAAAGATATGAGCTACATGTAAAATTCATCTGAGCGTCATGGCCCATGGGTCATTTGTTTTAATGTGGTTTACTTACCCTTTTCTCTAATATATTGGCCAAGAATGGCAAATTGTACTATTCATGAAATTACATAAAGAAATATGTTAGGGAAAAGACGTCAGCTATATATGGGATGTACAAATTTAGAGTGAGATAAACAACATGGGTATGACATCATCATTGTTTGGGTGATGACGATTTAATAGATATAATGATTGTTAATAGAAGCCATCTACTGTAAAAAATAACTTTAAAAAATCATATGACTATAGCAAAGTGAAAGTTTATGAAAGAAATGTTAAAAAAAGCTTTGATAAAATCACGAAAATCGATGATTTTAGTTGTCAGTTGAGGCATTTTAACTGACACATAAGGCGTTGAAGGCTCTTTCACGCGAAAACAAACACCTGCCCAAGTGAAAAGACATATTCTAAAAAGTATATTCCACAAGTATTATATGAGTTTGTCTTAAGCTTTGTAGGTTGTCATAAAATAAACATGTTAAATGGAAACTGACATCTCTCCAAGATAATAGGCAGGTTAGTATCTTTTGGTGCAAGTCTGTGGCAAAAAAAAACAGCTGAAGTCTTGGTTCATTGCTTTGCCCCTACGCAAATTAAAGCAAAAAATTATGTACAGTTTTTGCTGAACAATGGTACAGGGTTAGGGTTATCAATAGCCAATTCAAGTTTGGGAGTAACAAGAATAATCACAATATAATATCTCTTAAATAGCATCATTACAACAGACCATTCCTTTGTACACCCCGTGTGGAAGCCGCTCATTCGTGTGTATTTGTTCATTAACTCGTAAGGTAAACGCGTGTTAGTGAAGCATGAAACGTATACACGTCAACACAAGACTGGTATTATAAGGAGATTCTGGCGGAGGTTTCTAGGCTCGGACTACATAATCTAATTATTTACGGATTACAGAATATAGTTTGTCAATAGAATCCCTGTCATATTTATGTTCCACTGTAATATGTTTTCATGTTTCAATTGTTCTTTCCTACTGACAGCGATAAAAACGTGTCCTTCCCCCACCCCCACCCTTAAGTCGTAGGGCTTCTTCTTGAACAAACTTATAAAAACACATGAACTGATGATTGATTGAAACAAAGAAGATCATGGAAATATACGTGCGAATGTAAAGAAGTCAACATACCTGTGACCCAAACAAAGTTTGTCAAACGGTAGTCATGTGACTGGTCTCAGTCCCCAGTGTTAACCAAACTGAAAAGCCTTCGCATTGAAATCGGACTCGTGTGGTTTTTGGATTAAAAAACCTTTACCCCTTTCGAGAAAGTTAACTTCCTTTGGAGGCGTTATAATGGATATGGGGATCAATAGGGATTATGGTTGACCCGCGTGACAGTGTATTGCACAAAATATATATAAATTCCCTTCATTACTTCATTATATATAAGTGAAGCACAGGTACATAGAGGAAGTGGAAGAGTAACGCTTCTTAGATATACTAACTTATTTATTGATAAACTATTATTAATTAATAAACATCAATACTCTATCTGAAAAGCGTACAACCTCCCCTTAACGTACACATCGACAATATACTTAAATGCCTATACAATCATATAATATATATATATATATATATATATATATATATATATATATATAAAATCTTTCTAAGTAAACAGAAATCTAACGCTGAGGAAGAGTCATATCATTTTTATCTGCTTAATTCTATATGTACCTGTTTGATAGATAATTTAGCTTGTCTGATTGAAGGGCTATGGTAATGATATAAAAAATAAAATAAGTACTGGCTACACTTTTGCAGTTCTCTGAAACACTTCAACTTGGTTTCCACTTAATACGTTACATTTATTTGTTTTATATTATCCATTATTCATGTTTAGTAAGCATTACATACGTGTGCTCTGGTTTACCCTAAGTTACTACAGTTATAGTTGTTTCAATGAACCATTATCAAGCATCCTAAAGCACGTGGTATCTGGTATAAACATGTCATCAGCTGAATAACATGGGTTGGCTAGAATTACATTTTAATTCTTAAGCATAAGGCTTGCGACACACAGCTCAGTTCATCAAAAGACCCCTCAGTTCAAATTGCCAACGTAACGGCATTATACCCTGTTGTAGACCTTGTTTTCATCTAGAAATTTGAAATTCACAGATAAGGATATCGTTTCCAAATCTAGTGCAGAACACAATTGACACTCTAATTCATATGGCTATGATTCGCTTTTAGGAAGAAAGTTTCCGTAATGTCCCAAATCATGTCTCATGGAAGTTGTCAAGGAAGTTGAAAAAAAATTAACATGTACATTTGTCTCTATAACTGCTTTCAAGTGTCGTGTTTGCTCTCAAGGTGGCCTTACCATTGTGTAAACCAAAAAAAACATTTACTTAACTTTGACGCATTGGAACAAATTAATAAGAGAGATTAACATTTACAGTTCCTATGGTAGCAATGAGTTTATGCAACCTCTGCACACGGGATCAGAATGTACTTTTAATAGTACTTGACTACGTAATGCAATCCATTGCCTGGCACACGATTTATACCGGGAAGCCCTTCACAGGTGGTTGTTTTCAGATCGAGGCCATTATTAGTCGCAGCTAACTTCAGACGTTAATATAAAAGTTCACTGAGTCCAACGCACTCAGACAAATATAGGAATGCAACTGAACTTCCTATGTTGCTGATATTTTTTTATTATTTATTAATGTTTTATTTTATTTATATTTTTTTTGAGAATTTCACATTTATATAGATAAAATTATTCAAGACATTTTCTTTGTAGTTTGCAATACACTTTTTCCTTTCAAAAATAGAGAAATTAGGAAAGAAATAACTCAAGATAATCACAGGTGACTGCAATATAACCGTGCTTGAGCATCAATTTAAATGTACCACATACCGTAGCTGAAGCCAGCAAAAGTAACAATATAAATAAACAACATACCGTACCAGAAGCCAGCTAAACTCGTTATTTTTTGCAGCTGCTCTCAATAAATTTAACTTTTATTACACGAATCATTTTATCCCAAGCTGGATTCCTTTGTCTAGCTATTAAAAAAAAGTTTAATGTTATTCGCAAGTAATGAAGTTAACTGTGTAAATGAAAATTCAGATTTTGACAGATTCTCCTTGAATCTGGTAAACATTCAGTTCTTCCATACCAGCAGCACTGAGTGAATGTTATTTCCAATCATGTCAGGAAAGTCGATAAAAATGTATTCGATAAAAAATATATTCAAAGGAATAGTCGAAATTATGACCAAGAGTTCTTATGATTATTGACGGTGGTCGCACGGGAATTTTGTCACGAAACTCTTCTGTGGTCACACCTCATTTATGCACGTTTTAGGTCTTGAACTGTTAGGAATGATACAAATATAAATCTATGGCCACCTCAAATTATATTATGAAGAGGCTATCGCAGCACTACCTGTAGGAAACTTCGATTGTTCATCAAATCAGAAAGCAGTTTCCTACTCTGAATCAGGACCAAAGGCCCTCTGTATCTTTACATTTTCTGAGACTCATAGAGCAGGCATAGTAAAATGTTAAATTGTTCCTAGAGGATAAACAAACAAGATTTGATTCAGTTAATTATGTATGTGGTACGTGCTTTTTTTAATTAACTTTTGCATTATTCATAGCTTATTAATTCATACAGTACCTTAAGGCATGTTATTCCTTAAGCCTGAGGAACAACTTATTCACCTGTCAAGGGTGTGTTGTTGTGTTTTCTAATAATATAAAAATATTTCGGTCTTCATTTAATTATGTTGTATTTGGGATACAACAAAACTGTCATTCGAGTGCAAAATAATGAACGGGTAGGGTAAGCTAGTAATAATAATAATAATTATTATTATTATTATTATTATTGTTTTTTATTATTATTAAAGAACATTTCTTCTGTAATACTAAATCTCGGATATCTATAATAAAAGCGCTGAGACATCATATACAAAACACCTATTTATTTCTTTACCAATCTTTACCACTCTGGATAAGAAACCATAGTCTCTCTCTCTCTCTCTCTCTCTCTCTCTCTCTCTCTCTCTCACGGTTATATATAGAGAGAGTATACAATGTTTATTTGAGGGATTCATGATGTTTATTTGAGGGATTCATGATGTTTATTCCTCTGTTTACACAACGTGGAGTAAACATTGCAAACATGCAAACGTCTGCAAACATTGGAGCAGGATTTGCGCGTCTGCGAACTTTGTCTTTTTTTTGTTTTAATTTAAGGGCTAGGCTAACATTAAAAAGACATCACTTATGAAACATGTATATATGTATATACTATATGTACATATCGCTCTTCATTTAAATCAATCAAATTTGCACGTAACAATTTACAAATCAAATGGAAAATATTTAGCCCAAAATTATCAACTGTAGGGTATTCTGTACACAAACGCCTGCATATATAAGATTGGTATCAGCTGATTAAATTCTTTATTGGTAGGTTCAAAGGAACAAATTGATGTATGGTAACAAATGTATACATTTTGATGTAAGGTGCGGTTGGCGGATCCTACTACACTACCATGATTGTACGCGCCTTCGGAAAACTGTTTGGACCTTACTGATTAAACATATTTGAAATAAATAAATATATTTTTTTTCACTAATTTGTCTTTAAACAGTATTATGAAGACACACGTGGGAGAATGTTTTAAGCCACTAAATTGCCAAATTAAAAAAAAAATCAAAATATATAAAACATAACATTTCATACCAAAAAAATCACCAAAAAGTATGAATTATCACTCAGGACTTGTTCAACTACGGTTACGAAAACCCAAACTTATGAATAAAGTCATATTTAAAACATAATTTTACATACCGATTTGTGTCGAATGTATCCAGAATGCCTATGAGCAGACCTCTTGTTGTCCCGAGTCACACCGAGCCGTCAACTCGGGATGATATTTTTGAACATATTCAAAACTTGTGCCTGAGCTTCCCAAGTCACGCTGACATGTGCAGAGCTTTCCCAGTTGCCCCAGTGCTCCAACTTAAGAAAGTTCTGAATTATTCAAATGTTACACCATGACTCTAACATTAACCTTGAAATTCCCTATACTCAGTTCCACCACCCGGATATATTTTTCTGGCTAATTTTCATACAAATCAGGTCGTATGGCTATAATAGTGTGACCGACAACTGCTAGTGCTCATATATAAACATAAACAGGGTGGGTATATGTCTGACTTTAGTGTGACCGACAACTGTTTTTGATATTATCTAAACATATTTTCTTGTCTCACTTTTACGATTACAAATTTATTAAATAGGAATGTTGACGGCTCAATAAACCTTTATTTCTATCCGTGAAAAGAGAGGATATTTAATCGTTACTAGACGAGTCAAAATATGAGTTACCCCTCCCCTCCCCCCAACAAATTGCAAGAAATGAATTTATGGTGGATTCTCTGTACTATAGGACCAGCTTAACAATTTATAAAAAGTTTACCAAAATTGGACATCGGGAAAGTTGTTAGTTTCAAGATGGCGTCCAAAATGGCCGCCAAGTCCTTAAAATGACCAATCATCAATGATGTTTCATCATAGTGTTGTAATTTTGGAATCTATTACCAGGCTTTTAGGGTGAAGACATCTATTGGTACCAATAAAAACACCTTCACGTATTTTTAATACTGGCGAATCCAAGATGGAGTTCAAAATGGCCGCCAGGTCCTTAAAAATGACCATAAATCAATCATTTTTCACCATGGAGTTATTTTGGTATATGCTTTTTTTTTAAATACAATGAACTAAATAAAGCACCACTATGTATAAAGTAATGTGACTGGCAAATGTAAGATGGCTCAAAATGACTACCATTTACAGTCATTTCTTACAATATTGCCGCAATTTTGGTTCAATAACTATTCTTTTTTAGGGTAAAAAAAGTTTCCCTGGTGGTAAAAAAAGTTTAAAAATAAAGCCTGAATCAGCTGCTAACCCAGTTAACAAGATAGTAAACAAAATGGCCGCCGAATAATCTTACACTAATACGGTTAGAGCAGTTACTTTTTATCATAGACGCGAGTATGATGTCTACATCTAGCTTTTTTGTTGTGCAAATAAAGCCAATGAGACAAGCAGAAATATTATTGGGTGATCAGGTAACCTAAAATATCAAATATGACATCCAAGATGGCCACTCATGCAATGTAAAATTTTAAGATGGTTCTAAGACAGTAAAATTTAGCGAGGAAAAAGCATATCTAAGATACCCTTGGATACATGAGGTCAGGACTCGAAATCTAGGCAACATCCAGCTCAAGTCCAATTAGACAGGCTCGGTTGAACATACTGGAAAACATGCATGCTACGAACATATTCATATATGTCACATGCACATGTATAGCTATTAAAGAATGTTAAAATTGTTGATCATTCTTTTTCTGTAGGTACCCTTTGCTTTGCCCTTATACTCCTTGTATTAATGTTTCTATTTGCTTGTTTTACATAAAACATCACTGGCATCTTGGTAGTCGATCAAGTCCGGCATTTACTTCTATGTGCGTCAAAATTATATGTTGTGGGTCAGTAGCCCTGTTTTTCATCTGCATGGACAACTGTTTTGGGCTTTGTGGATCCTCTGGACTTTATGAGTACTGCTACTCCGGGAGTTTTCCTTTTTTGGACTTCCAAAATGCTTTATTGGTGAACCTTTTTTAATTAATTGCAAATCTGGTGCGATTTCAAAGATGACGATATTGGCAAAACATAGCTTTGAAAGCATTCCTTGATCCTTCCTTGCTTTCTTTTGCCTCACCTGAGTTGCCTCACCTGCTGCTTGGGAATTCTCCATTCAGATGAGGTTGTATCCAGCAAAGCTGAGCTTTTGTAATCCCTGTCCCTGTGATGCATGCCAAAATCTTCTCAGAAATATATAAAATTATATGCCTCTCTCCGATTTGCTGTCTGATATGCTGCTCTTGTTATTAATAGTTCAGGGAATAATTTTATTATCCTTGAAATCTTTTGGCATGACCTCTTCCTTTCAGAAACTGCAGAGAATGTTACGTTAAATTGCAGATAGTAATTCCCTCGGCAGCTTCTATCACCCTTTTTTAGTATGGGGCAGTGGCAAGCGTTACTAATGGTTCTAATCAAGTTTCTCTGCGATGACTGTGGAAAGTCTATATATGAGTTTATGAAAGTGTTGAAATTTCTCTTAGTGATGATACACGTCATTTTAATGGTACATGCAGTTTTTATAGAGGTAGAAGTGGCACTTTGTTTGCAGGTGCCATAAACTGCTTTGATGGACCTAAAGAAAATGTCTCAGTTTCAGCATGGTGCTGGACATGTCAAATTTCTACTCTTACCATGCTTACTTCTTCCTTCACAGTGCTGCTTGGGCATGACTCTTCAGGACCTCAAAATGTTCTATGAAGGCCCTTGTTCATCCTCAAATAGGTAATCTTGGTTGACTATTTTATAACCGAATGTTGACTCCTTCTCCACAATCAAAACCCGAACTGGTTTCCGTTTTCTGTATCAGCTCCTGACAGATTTCTTTGTCAGGTCAGCATGTTTTCCAGGCTAATGGCAAAGGTGTTAAGAAGATATGTTTGTTTCAATTCATCAAAATTGAATAGGACCTGGTTGTATCCTGGTAGATGGTACGTATAGTGTGCAGTGTAGGGGTCTATCTGAGCAGGCGATGGTGTATCTTAATCTCTTCTGCATGCACGGCCCTGGTGATCCTGGGGTGTTGTGTATCGCACCCTCGGCTGATGGCTTAGTAGATACGGTGATCTCAGATGCTTCCACTTTATTTTGAATTTATTTGATTATCTGAAAGCTGAAAGAAGTTGTTTCTCTAAAGAGGTGATCAAACATACCTTTATCTAGAAAAATATGCTAATAACATGTGGACCAGGCAAACACCTCTAATTCTGTAGTCGGAACCGACTCTGGTATTTAGGTCGCCCAGCAACCTGCCCTTGTCTCCAAATGAAATGGCTTTCACGATCTCCATAGACGGATGCTGCCATTATTAAGAGACCAGGCTCTCTTGCGTGGCAAGTGTGATTTATCAGCTGCTCATTGATTGGAGTTTGTGAACTGATAGTTATTAGAAATGTTGATTTAACGTCAACTTATTACCAATGAATCTCTCTATATATGTACGCCTTATTTTAGCTTTGAATCTCGAAGGGAAAGGTTGCATCCTTCACTAAATCTTTCAGTCTTTGAATTAACTATCATATTATATTGCCTTGGAACAAAAGTGACATAGATGTCACAAACGGGAGGATAATCAACCAGTTGATTCTATTACTGGCAGGCATGGGTGTAGTCTTCAGAAGATACCAAAACTAAGGGAATAATATGAAGAGTGACTTCTGAACATTTAATGCAAATAAAGTAATCGGTATCCATTCTGACGCCATCTTTGGTTTGCAAACCACATGACTATACAGCGATGCTTTATTTGGTTTCAAATGATACACAAAAACCAAGCAGTAGATAAGTAAATTAGAACTCTATCATGAAGAAAATGATTGAGGGTAATTTTTAAGGACTTGGCGGGCATTTTGGACGCCATCTTGGTTTTTTAGTGACACAAATACGTAATGATGTTTTATTGGTTCTGATGGCTTTCTGGATCTCAAAAACCTAGTAGTATAAATACCACAGTTACAACACAACGATGAAAAAAATGTATGAATTATGGCAGTTTAAAGGACTTGGGGCCATTTTGGACACCATCTTGGATTTTTCAGTGACATAAATACGAAATAATATTTTGTTGGTTACAATGGATTTCTGGACCCAAAAAAACCTAATACTGGATACCAAAATTTCAACTCTACGATAAAAATGAATCAGTTATAGCTATTTTTGAGGACTTAGCGGCCTTTTTGGATGCCATTTTGGATTTGCCAGTAATATAAATACGCAATGTTTTATTTGTAACAGATTTCTGGACCCCAAAAACTGAGTAGCAGAAACCAAAATAACAACTCTTTGATGAAAAATAAATTATTTAATGCCATCTGAGGGGCGTGGCGGTCATCTTGGACGTCATCTTGAAAATAACAACTTTCCCGGGGTCCAATTTTGTTAGACTTTTGATATATTGTTAAGCTGGTCCTATAATACAGAAAATCACCATAAAACAATTTCTTGCAAACTGTTTTGGGTTCAGCTATTTTTACGTAATTTGACCCGTCTATACATGTAATTAGTAATTACTGGTGTTCAAGGAAAGTTTACGCTTTAAGACATTTCATATCATTCACGGTTTTAAGAAAAATTTACAAAAGGAGATTTACAAAAATATTAAGATGTTATACACATACAAGCAAAAAAGCTTCTTGGGGGGGGAGTTACAATCATAAATTATATCCTAGAGTGTCAGATGAAAACATTTTCCGGTGAACCTTAATCACAAGCATGTCTTCGAGATATAAATTAATGAGAAGTTGTGGTTCAAGCACTCTCGTCGGGCTGCACGCCGCTTATCTTAGTGCCCTGCTAACACACGTTAACCTTGTGCTTTGCAATGATATTCTCTTATCAATTTTCTCCGTGTACAGCTGTTGCATAAACACAGGACTACCATGGATACAATCAGCGATATTCCGATTGACTATTTGTACCATTACCTGTTTGCTCTTCAAGGATTTTTGGATTTAGAAACGGCATCAGAAAGCAGAGTACATACAAAATATTAGAATGTTGAGAAACAAAACACAAGCGTCTAGAGAAAAGAGTAAGTTGGATATATCCATTCATTATACTTACTTTACACTAACAAAGGCCTCCCTGTGTTCTTTCAACACATCGTGGTAGACCGTAATTACATGTTTACCAGCTATAATTTGTGTGTCCTCACCTGTGAGTTTTGTTTATACCAGGATACCCAGAAGGTGTTGGGTTCTCTCAATTTAGAATAAACTTAATTTCTTCCTTAGATTCTGGTTATTCCAAATCTGCGTATGTCTGTGGTATTTATCGTGTCCATTTAAAACAAAAATTAAGATTGACACATGATCATAAGTTTGTCTTCATTCTCATTTTACAGACATACACAACAGGCAGAGGTCAGACCTCAGTTAAATATGTCAAGGGATCAGGTGCAAACCGTGCTCAATACCAAAACATGCGAAACTACCTCCCAACTCATTCAGACAAATAAATGCCACAGCTTATGTGTTACCGTTACATTTTTATCCAAACATATTTTTTTTTTCATTACAAAAATCTAAATAAATCTACATATCCCTAAATCTACAACTGACATGGTTTATCTTAGTTTAATGCATTCAGAAAGACGCACCCACATGACGGTAAATTATGTGAGGCTAACAACGGAAAAATAATGGAATCCATATAACAGGACACATTGCTCAGACCAAGCCTTATAATAAATTCGTTGCTATAGACTTCATAAAACATGAAATATTTTGTGCTGCATCCTCAACGTAAGTAATAACAAAATGTTGACTAATTATATTTATATTTGTCCTTTTATTAATTTTATTTTACTTTTAATTTTTGTGTCAAAGTCCATGTATACTATTCTTGGTGATTAATATATGCTCTTTATATGCTGTGAAACAAGACAGGAGGTATGAGGTCTTATACATTGATAAAATTAACAATTATGTTTCATATGTTTTATTTATACCTTTAAATTATTTTATATCATAAATAAAAGTCAATAATAATAATAATAATAATAATAATAATAATAATAATAATAATAATAATAATAATAAAATGATAATAATAATAAAAATAAAAATATTGATTATAATAATAATAATAACTTTAATACGACTCTACAATAATACTTTTATTAATAATAATAATTATTATAATAATAATATTGATTATAATAATAATATTGATTATAATAATAATAATAATAATAATAATAATAATAATAATAATAATAATAATAACGTTTATAATACTCAAATTCATAATATATCAAAACAACTGTCCAACATAATGTTGAAACAAGTTGACATAAAGATGAATTATATTATATGATATATACATATATGTTTAGACACACATATATACCTTTAAATATACATGTAATTATAAAGTTTTATATATTTTTATCAATAGATAAATATTAGTATTAGTATATATAGATTGTTTTATATTTTTATTTATATGCAAAATGAATAAACTGATATGAATGAATTAACATATTATAAAACAATAAATATGATAAGATTGATATTAGGTATACTAGTGTTAAAATGTGACTGTTTAAAAGAAAACTTAATAATTCGTTATTGTTCCTGTTATAATTCTTATTATTCTTATTATTCTTCTTCTTCTCCTTCTTCTAATTAATTTTATTATTATTGATATTATTTCCACAACTACTACTACTACTTTTTATCACAATTTTTTATTTTATTTATTTATTTTGTTTGTTAAATGTGCAGTTAAACATGTATAAACATAAAGTACATATGTAAGCAGTTACCTTATCGGTTACATTTTCATCGAATGAAATGTATTTTTGCATTTAAAGAAAAATAGGGAGGAACTTGCACGCTATATGATCTGCAGGTATGTATGTAAATATAAAGTTTTATATATTCTATTTACATGCATAATGAATAAACAGATATGAATGAATAAACATATTCTAAAACAATAACTATAATAAGATTGATATTAGGTATATAAGTGTTGAAAAATGTGAATGATTAAAAGAGAACTTAATGATTCGTTATTGTTGTTGTTGTTGTTATTATTATTATTATTATTTTTATTATTAATACCACGACTACTACTAAAATATTTTTCTATTATTATTTTTTGTTTGTTTGTTAAACATGTATAAACATAAAATACATATATAGGCAGTAACCCAATCGGTAACAAAAGCTCGCGTTGATAACGTCCCTGCCCGTTTTACACATATGCTTGTCTCGAAGACTAAGCCATACATGTCTAAGTACGGGCTTTCACATATATGCTGTGAAACAAGACAGGAGGTATGAGGTTTTATACATTGATAAAATTAAGAAATATGTTTCATATGTATTATTTATATCTTTAAATTATTTTATATCATGAGTAACAATAAATAATAATAATAATAATAATAATAATAATAATAATAATAATAATAATATTGATTTTAATAATAATATTGATTATAATAATAATAATAATAATAATAATAATACCTTTCATACTACTCTAATTCATAATATATCAAAACAACTGATCAACATAACATTGAAACAAGTTGACATAAAGATGAATTATATTATACGATATATACATATATGTTTAGACACAAATATATACCTTTAAATATACATGTAAATATAAATTGTTATATATTTTTCTTTACATGCAAAATGAATAAGCAGATATGAATGAATTAACATATTATAAAACAATAAATATCATAAGATTGATATAAGGTATACTAGTGTTAAAATGTGACTGTTTAAAAGAGAACTTAATGATTTATTATTGTTGTTGTTGTTGTTATTATTATTAGTATCATTATTATTGCCCAAACAACTACTTTGTTGTTGTGGTTGTTATTATTATTATTATTATTATTATTACCCCAACAACTACTTAAACTTTTTTCTATTATTACTATATGTTTGTTTGTTAAATGTGCAGTTAAGCATGTATAAACCTAAAATACATATAAAGGCAGTAACCTAATCGGTAACATTTTCATCAAATGAAATGTATTTATGCATTTAAAAATTAAATAAGGAGGAACTTGCACGCTATATGATATGTATGTATGTATGTATGTATGTATGTCTGTATGTCCCTCTCTCCCTTTCTCTCTTTCTCATATATCTGCATCGATGATCACTTCGTGCATACTTTTATTGATTTTGTAATATACATGTTTTTTATCCAAGAATAATTATTAAATATATATACAAATATATTTATATATTGTGTATAAAAATAATAATAATAATGATTTTAATAATAATAATAATAATAATAATAATAATAATAATAATAATTCATTATAATTCATTATGATAAATAAATAAACAATGACAAGTTAGCTTAAAATAATAAATAATAAAAATAATGATTAATTTTTTAATTATAATTATATAATCAAGTATATTTAGATATTATTTAATTGATGAGTTGATTATTTCCATTTATTAAATTACAGAGACAATTTCTATTATTTAATTATATTTAGATGATGTAACCTTAATATGTATGTGTTTGTTTGCTTCAATTTTATTAACATATAAGTAATTATATACGACATGCAAATTATAAATAAGCAGGTAAGCACAGGTAAGATAAAAAACATTTTAAATTTTAAACCTGATAAAGAGTAGATCACTTTTTTAAATATAAAATGTAACAGAAAATATTACACATATGTATTAACTGTTTATATAATTTGTATGTCATATATAATTAGATATTTTAAAAAATTATCTATTCTTTATCGGATTAAAGTTTTAAAATGATATTTATCTAACCAGTGTCACCTGTCTTCGGTGAATCTAATGTACCTTTTCGAAGGACTTAATTGTTTATTGAGATAACTCAATACAATAACAATAAAAAGAAATAAATCCGGTTGATATCATGGAGCAAGCAATGAACGTCGTCTAACAACAGTTTCACATACCCAGGAAGCACAACACTTACCCACTCTCGAACATGTACGCCATTATTCACACAGGGCCTCATTTGCCAACGCGCCCCACTGTGGCCCCGGGTCATGTTTTATTACCTAATTCTGTGGGTTATTGCGTAAAACACTTTTTTCTGTCTGTTTGTTAAAAAAAACAGTCACAACATTTGAGTGAACTTTAGGAAATTGTTATGACAGGTTGGCACCGGGATCGAAGATAGCTATTAAAAAAAAGACTTAATAGCAAACAGGATTCAAGAATCAAGAACATTGTCAAATAGAATTTTTTATTAATCTTTGGTCATTACAATTATCATTTTTACGAACACACTTCCAATAATCATTTTCATCAATTAGCAGTATTGTTTTCATCAAAAAGGGAAGTTTAATGGACAAAACTCTTAATAAATTTTATATCCTCTGAACAGCAGATAAGTATTGATAAGTGGTGATCATATACGCATGGTATTCCATTTAACTGTTAGTTGCATAATAAAGGTTAATGTTTAGACTACTCAGATCTGGTCAGTTAGTTGTCAGAGTACAAATGATCAGGCATGATATGAACAGGTCAGTTACAAGCATACATGAAGAAAGTGGCATGGCGTAATTAGATTGTTACGGAACCTAGGGGAATGTCTAGGGTGATGAATAAAGAAGTCAGTTTTTCTTGTTAACAAATAATTATAACTTATTCTTTAAACTAAACTAACATTACAATACACTTAAACATTACAATTACACAGTATAACAGTAAATCAACACAATTACACAGTATAATAAATAATGTGTACAATATCAGAGTGTCCGGATCCTAGGCTTTGATTCTGGATACCACCACTGTCACATATCAAAAAGTCCTTTAAAACAGAGAATAAATCTCCTCAGAGAATAATAGTCCGATGTAATCTCGAAATCGATCTGATGTAATCCAAAGTATAAAAACCGTTTTGATTAATATCTAAAATTCTGCAATTATCAGAAAGGTCCATAAACTGACTCACACTCTTCCGTGTCCGCTGGAATTTTTTCCTCTCTCTTCTCCTCCTTGGGCTCTAAACACAGCCTCTATTTTATAGCTTCTCATCCCAAAGCCTAGAAACTTCTATTTCACGAACAATCCAAAGAACGCAACAATACATAATACACACGCGGCCAAAGAACAATACAAGACACGCGCTCATAGAGCGCGAACAGCCCAGAAAATTCCAGATTAGCACGAGCGCTGTGTCCCTACACGCAAGGGTTCACCCAGTACGGATAACACCGAGCGCTGTGTCTCTATACGCCATAGCAATTGACACCCAGGGCTTGAGCCTAACACGAAACAGAATGTCAACAGCGCACAATAAGAGAGACACCGGTAATCATATATATATATATATATATATATATATATATATATATATATTACAGATAGATATGTGTAATGAGAGCCGTCATATATACTTCAGACAGGTTGAAATTTAGAACAGGCTGAAATTTAGAACTGATATTAAGACGGCGCTGCGATAGACTTTCTCGACATTATGTAAGTTCCTAAAGACCTATGGTGAATTTTGAAAAATCCCGAACTCCTCCGCACCCGCCCATCCCCCCTCCCCCCCCCCCCCCGCCCCCAACCCCACCCCCCACCCCCGGCCGGATATCGTTCATGACACTTAGTCCACAAACTGGTATTTCTAAGAGGAACAGCGTGTGAACGAGTAAGTACCACCAACAACCTTTTTACTATAAATTGTGAACGGTTTTCTGCCTTTTCCTTTTATCTATTTGGCTAACGCCCATACCCTTATCGTTGAAAATATATATACATTCGGGGTTCTCTGTCTACACAGTTATCACCCAAAACACATATAGATTATCTGTTCTTGCGTTAGGACATGTCCGCGGGACTTGGCCACCACTTTTGCTTACCATGGGGCCGAGATCTATTGGAGTCAATGAATCATCGTCACAGAACTTGAAGATGAAATTGAGAAGTGATTTGTTTGGCTAGCTCTGATTGGCTTTCGCTCGTATGCCAGGTGGTACTAAAATCCCTCACTGTTTGTATTATATATGTGATTGACATATTCTCAACCAAATTTGGCCATGTTGATCTGTGATTTATTTGCTCTGTAAACAATCAAAGACATAGTATCCAAATGCTAGTTTAAGGGTTATTTTGGAATTCTCACATTCAGGCAAAAATTGGGATATTTTGCTCCCCAGCATTTAGGCTAGAATTATGTGAAAGAAAGTTACACACTGTGTATATAACAAACACCCAAGAAAATATATCAGAATTATGTGAAGTCATTTAAAAGTGCCCATTCAACCACCTATTGAAAAAGAATTTATGTGATTTCCGGCTTTCTCAATGTATATATTAATGATCCAAAAGTAATTTTACTTGTGAAAAGTTCTTATAACACCTTTTTGAAGGAGGTATGAACTTGCTCACCAGCAACATGTTTAAAAACCCAGCAATGTTGACAAACGGGAAAAACATGTTACCTAGGGTGGTACTTTGCGTATATGCAGAGGTAGAAAAGTCACTTTTTGCATAACGCCAATAGCAAAGCTCTGGGTTAAATGACTTGCTTCCAGATGCCACAAATGTGCCTTAATATTCACGTTTCCTGGCCTATTTTTATGAAAGCTCCAAGGGACTACCTTTTGTTTATAATAGTCAGATGTGTGATTGGGGTCCTTTAAAGGATCCAACCTCAGATGTTTTATTGGTACATTATGATAGTGGCCCGTGCCCTAACAAGCTTAGCACAGATAAAGTGTTGTCCTCTTGTGGTAAAACAGGGTATTGCACCTAGATCTTCAATGTCTCAGCGCGGTATGACAGATGGCGATGCAATCGCCCGTATATTAAAATACATGTGAAATACATTGTGAATACATGTGAAATGAACCCATTAGAAGAACACACTTTACATCATTCATGGAAGGTCAAGACCGAAACCTTGCATATTCCAGGCGTACCCATGAAGATAGTCCTTTCTAAACGTTGAGTGGGACCACGATCAATTTTAATATATGATACAGGAATTTAAAATCCTAAAAAGTCTTAAGTTTGACTCAATATGCTAAAGTATTTATGATTTCTTATATGTGTCACAACTCCTACTACTACATCTCTATCTGTCTCTTTAAATTGAGCGTGACATACTTGTTTGACTCGGCTATGCTTTCACAAAATTACGCTTCGAAGGGATAGGATTATATAAATTCGCATTTGTCAGATCTCGTGCATAACTCCCTTATTCATTGTACATCTCTTTCAACATCACTCCAGTGAATGTCGACGTATGAGGTTATTTCACAATTACTTTAGAGATTTCAGTTTTACTGTTAGTTTCTATATATCATAAATATGATTAACATTGTTATTAAAACGTCTTTAATACATATACTTAAATACACATCCTCATATAGAATAATGTAGACAAATGACATGCTGGAATTCCGAAACAGATATTTTTGTTAATATTCAAGAAATCAGTCATGCATGAAGGAAAACATTTTTTTTTTACGCGTGACAGATCGGTTCGGTTGAAATCGGCCCTGCCATTGTAAGTGTTAGGAACCATTTTTTTCAACAGATAATACGTAATAATTCTACCCCACAACTCAGAAAATCAAAGAGCGATAATCTAATCTTAACGCGTGCAGTTTATACTCTGAGAAAATAATGGGTGAGCCCAGAGTGTACAGGGACAGAAAGGTGTAAATTGGGTCAATTGAGGGGGCCAGTTAAAAGTGAGGAACGGTATACCCTGACTAAGAGGAGGTTGATGCAGCTGGGCTGTTTACTCTCCTTTATGAAGCATTCGGTGAATTTTTTTTCTACATCTCAACTTTTAACCCTTTACTGTTTGTATTTGGTTGTCACAAAACACCCCCCTTACTGTTCAGATTATTTCTAGGTTTCTCATACTTTCAATATTGACACACTGTACATTAATGTTATGATTGATAATGTGATCAATTTTGGTGGATCCTTATGAAATTTTTAACAAATATTTCAGAGATACCAAGCAAGAGGTTAATGACTTAACCAATCATAAATTTCACATATATCTATTAACAGAACCAGGTAAATTAGGTAAATTCAGGTAAGTATATTGTCTTTATTGTTTTAGCATTTTTGTACATGAATGTCTATAGTATATCCGAGCGAAGACATCGTAGAATTTAGGAACAATAAGAGAATTATCATCCGCCAGTACCTGGTGTGTTGTCATGGAATACCTAGGTAAAACAGGTTAATGAAATATGATTAAGGTTATTTAATTTATTATAGGTTGGGAGTTCTGAAATAAATTAGACAAAACAATATATGATTTGTTTGAAGAAATTTATAAAAAAAATAAACTTGTATATTTGACATGAAATATCATGTTGATTTAAATGAGGGTAACTTGCAATTGCCTACCTGTTCAGGTATGAAAAACTAATTAAGACCAGGTGAACTTCAAAGAAAGGTGATAAAAAATGTAAATGTAAATGTAAATGTTTCAGTTGAAACATTGCGCTTGTTGGCGAATTTTGTGTCACTTGCCGACTCATTTCAACCAATCGGCTTGGCCACAGTCCTAATTAGAATTTAAATAATATTCACGAGAAATTCCCATGTAAATAAATAAAAAAATATCAACTTTACGGTAGGGGTGTCCCTGAACAATATGGAAATATGTTCAATGACGTGGCATAGATATTTAACGCAAATAATTAGCAGGGAAAATTGCATTAGGACGGTGAGTCCATCGTGCGTTATCGTGGCTTATGAATACAGCGTATTAGTTTTGTGACGGGCGTCCAGGGGGCGTCCCAAACAGCAACCGGTTAAACAGCTTATATTGAAGGAAGCAGGAGGATAAAGAATCCTTACGTAATTTATTGAATGGACTAATGAGTTTCTTAGACAGGGCCCTTGGCTGTGACAAAAGGGACAAACTATTTGTGACGAGTATGCCGAGCTAGTTTGTGACTCTTGACTTGAGGAGAGAGTTAAAGGGGTCAAGATCAACTAGAAATCTCCTTCTGTGCTTTAAGGAAGAGGCCATCCGAAGGGTGATGGAAAACTTAGTACAGCCAACACCGAAAACTGTTAGTTGATATCAATCAAAGAGACAAACCCCCATGTTCTGATGAGGAGAGTTAGGTCAGAGATTACTGGAGGTCAAAGCAGCAAAAGTATTATGAGGAGCTGATTAAGATTCAGCAACAGCTGCTAAAGCTCTTGCAAAATCAACATATGTGTCAAGGGTTAAACCGCTGGCAACCCTAAGGTTCCTTGCATCCAGGTTCTTTCATCAAATACATAATGTAAAAGGACAGTTCTATTAAGGAGAGACAAGAAAGTAAATATAAATAATTTTTATTAACGAAAAACAATTAGTGTGTTAATAGTGCGTTGCGTTACATCAGTGGCTCTGGTTTAGTGGCAACACGTCAGTTTTGACAACACAGCAAAATTAAGGCATCCTGAATATGTCATGATATCAGCTATATCTGCAAAGATTAAGAAAAGAATGAGACCTTTGTCAGTTCAGTCTATTAAAGTCAGTTGATCCTGTCATTCAGGTATACATATATATATATATATATATATATATATATATATATATACAGATGAGACTGCATAGGAGGCTGAAACTTAATACACATATCCAACTATGAAAGACATATTTGCAATTTTTTCCAGTAATAACTCACCCTGAGAAATGTGTAAAACTGATGTATAACAATGGAAAAACTGTTGGTAGTAAAGGCCTAAGACTACCGGTCTTCATTATATAGTTATTACTGTATGTACGGGATACAATAAGAAAAGTTCTGGAAACCTTTTCAACAAGTAAATATGAACCTGACCATAAATGCTGTATTGGTTATTGTGACACACATGCATGGCACAGGAAGTCGGCCCTGGTTTACTTCTGATATTGGTACTTTGCCCAAAGAATACAACACAGACTGCTACTGAGTAGTCTTTTTCATCGTAAAGTAGTGGTTTATAAAGTAGTGGTTCTCACCAAACGGTTATTCCCATGAGCTGGCCTTAGGCTTGATAAATACTGTTCGAGTTGACCATATTAAAAGTTCAAATGTCAAGGTTCCGTTCCCCTCTGCAAAACATATTTCTATACCCAAATTATTGTAGCAGTTTATGGTGTGCAGAGCATTTCTTCATGCTAAGAGGGTGTCCAGCCGACTGCCTTTCCTCTCCCATAGAGCCACGTTGGCCCTAGCACGAATCCCTCAAAAAGGCCCCAAAACCTGTTTTGGATGTTATTATTGTAGTCCTACCCGTTTTCAAATCTTTTAAGTGTTTAAAAGGCCCTATCACAGGGTTACTATACTTCACTGGTCACCACTGAAAGAAACTCTTCTTGATTGGGTACAACGGGAAACCACAGGTTTGGTCTGAACGAGGAGTTTATAGGACTGGAGTAACATATTCCAGCGACCAAGGCCAGCTTAATTGCAATTAGCACACGATGACCCATCAACCATATTGTTCACCCTTTGTGTGGAGGTGTCACGTACAGCACTTGCACGGCCATTGATCCTGCAGGTCACCTGGACAGGCATTGCCAGCCAGAGAGATAAATCCAGTTGCTGAGCGGTAAATTCATGGAGTTACATCGCCTTTAAATAAGTATGGGCAGACAGTTTGTGTTATTTAGAATTATTCGCTCAAGATATATTCAGGCGGAGCAAGTGTTGGGAACTCACCTGGGCAACGTTGAGACAAATGCAGCCATTCAGCCTAAATATTTGCGGTCATATATGACGCATCACTGGTGAGAAAATTGTTGAGTTTCTTCAAATAAATGCTTTTTCTTCCTTGGTGGCACACTGTACACTGATACTGATCATTCGAGAGGTTTATAATAGTCCTCTGATGCTGACATTTAGAGCGTTCATGTGCGGAAGACCGTGAATTTAAGTGATTAGAAGCAGCGGTCACTGGACGTGTCATTTCAGGTGCATGACACGTATTATTACCCGTGTGCTCCGTCGACAAGCGATTGTTTTGGCGTCGTTGGCAACGAAGCGGTCTCATGCAGGGATATCTACATTTTTTGTAAGAAACTGTTATACGCTTAAGATGAAAATTCGATACTAATAAGTCAATAGCCAAATGTATAATTTACGTTGTGGGGAAATTAGTCAAGTTCCATAAACGAACGAATTGCTTCGAAGGGCAGTCATTCACAGTCCGTGGGTCTTATCAGCGGCATCTCTTTGTGCCACAGATTAACTAGGTTTATGGCCCGTCAGACACATGGGACACAGACAGGGCATGGACCTGTGACTCCAGGCCTATAAACTACTTTGTCTGAATGACTGCTAATGTAAGGGGGCTGGGACGTGATCTCACTAACCTGTGGATGAACCAATATGGGGAAGATTAATATATAAGGTGTCAGTAATAATATTAAATTCATGGTACGGAATATAAAACATATACTTAACGTGTATTCAGAGCTTTTCCTTGATATATTTAAGGCCACAATTGCTAAATTCCAGAGAACACAGTTCACCAGAATCAGTTACAATCGTCCATGAAGTGTTTAAATTGTTTATCTACCGAACATCTAATCAGAAACTGTCCTAAACGTTTTGCTAATAGAAGGGACAAAATGGGGCTAATTTTTTTAATGTTTTATACAAGATGATTTATACAGTATACATGATGCACGTGTAGACTTACTATAACTTACATTGACGCTCACAAAGTGACAATACAATTAACAATGTGTACATAACACAGGGCATCCATAGAGACTACTTTAACATATTAACAAGACATAAGTGGTTTTATTTTGATTACTTTTTTTAAATACAGGTCCCAACCACACAAAGTAATACAATCTTACAGAAATGTTATTATCACCAGGTATCTTTGTATTCTAACAAATATCGGAGCAGTATTTCCCATTTCTTCAGATGTAAGCATAATTTCTCTCTTTTCTTAGCTATAACATATTCTACTTTCTGTATCTATTTCAACTGATTCTTAAACATTTCAAACAAGTTAACATTTTTTTCACCTCTGCTGTGATAAACAATCATTTTATATGTGATAATTAGTTGATTGACAAACATATTTTCTGTTTTGGAATCACTACAAACTGAATTACAGTGATTTCATAGTCGGGGAACATACATCAGATGATTTTAACCAAGACTGTATTTTCTTATATAAATTTCTTGAGGCAGAACATTCAGAAAAATGTTGGGTAGTTGTCTGTAATTACTGGTAATTAATTATGTATGATTTTAAACTGAAACTCTCTGCTATACATATAAAGAGAAACTTACAAAAACTGTATTAAACAACTGTTTAAAATCTTCATGACTCTCTAATTTCCTGTAATCCTGTAATTTCTGACCAATTATTAAAAGAAGTTGGAGTGAAAGTTTTCTTATTGATTAACATATTATATATCTTATTCCATGTAATGTCTGATAATCCTTTTATTCCTGACACAATGACCAATCTGTTCTCGTTATTTTTACTTTCTGATATGTTTTCACTAGGCTCTGTCTCACATAAATTAAACCAGTCTTTCAGTATTGCACTTATTATAGACCTCCATGACAAATATTTATTAGCTGATAATTCTGTGTGTCTAGTGTTAATTTCTTGCCAGGTGCAGACTTTTCAAGGATCATTTAAAAAAATCTTGTACTTTACTTATACCTAAGCTGTCAAAATATCTGTAGAAAAAAATGTATTGTTAATCTTTAAATAGTAGCTGTTCCATAACGGTTGCATTTTAAATTCTTCTGCCGATATTGGATTCCTTTTAACAAATGTGACCACCTTTTAAACAATTTTTATAAAACATTATTAACAGTCTCGATACTCTTGTTACATCAAAGTTAGAGGATATTGAACAAATGCCACCCAAAGTGTTTACATAATGCTGTGATACATATTTCCATGGCATATCTTTTTTCCATCTTTTAATCTTCTAATCACATAATAAACTGTGTTTGTAGCTTGTTTACACGTCAGGAAATGTTAATACACCTATATCACCTATATCAATAAATCCTGCAGGTGGAATGCACATGTTACACACTAAATTTTTTGGCAAAGCCAAAGTTCTACATATTTCACTGCGACCTACAATAGAGAAATTCTTACTGGACCAGATATTGAACACCATTTTCAATTTTTCTTCCACGGACTGGAAATTAAGCTTTTTTTATGTATATCTACATTGAAGGTATACCATATACCAAGTATTTACATGGCTGAAACAGTAAGGTTGATCCATTTGCATTGTACTGTCTTTTCACCAACACTTTTCTTTGACCCAAGCCCAGCAGCTGAGGCCTTTGAACAACTGAACTATTAATAATTAATGGTAGCCCAATACTGGCGTACCCCAAATTTAAAATTCCATTTGTTTTGGAGGTAAATGCGTCATTCCAATGCTTGGGAACCATCCTAAGTCAAAACCAGGATGACAAGAACAGGGTTATAGCGTTTAAATTGCTAGCCAAGGGTTGAGAGCGGCAGAAAGAAATCCTGTTACTTACAGTGAAAAACGACTAGATCTGCTGGCAGAAATTTCGAGGATATCTTACAGGGGTACAGTTTATCGTCTTTACACACCGTAAGCATTCTCAACGTCTATGACTTCTTCGTTCTATCAGTATCTTCTACTTTCGCCTTACAATCCCGGATCAACCATATAATTCAACCTTTCTTACTTTGTCGTTGCTGAGGGTGCTGGTGCGGATCCGACCGGGTCGAACGTAAATGTGATCAGCTCGGGCGACGACATTACTTTTTATGATGCTAATACACTGACCAATTCCCTTGGACTTTTTCCCCCAAAAAAAATTATGAGGTTGTGTGATTTGTTCAAAAGCTATTGGCGCATCTATGATCACCGTCAATTCGGCAGTGACGTCAGCCAAAGGGACTAAGAAGGGACAAAAGCGAACTTTATCTGACACTGTCAGTCCAAAATGTCCACGAAAGAATAAAAAACATGTATTGCTAGTTATAAGTCATTTCTAAATCTGTGGCGTCATACTTTGTACCAACCAATCACATCAGGGCCAAGTCTCTGTTCTGCATCTAATGTTCTGAGACTATGATAAACCCAGGAGCTGATAGGTTTACCTAACCGTAAGGTGCATCATTCTGCATCTTTTAATTTAGATTATGCTTATTTTGTTAAAAATAATACCTGTGTACTGATTATGCGTGGTTTATTAAGCAATCTTATTCCTGAATTTAATGATAACTGCCTTGAATTTGAATTTTTAGGCTTTATTGAAAAATAATGGGATGAGTGTCACGGGCGGATCCAGGACTCTGGAAACAGGAGGGTCAAACCGTGCAAGAGCAAGAGGGTAACAAAACACAGGTCCTCTGATCCAGAAAGGGTGGCGACCAGGGAGAAAAGATTGCTTTAATCCCCTAAAGAAAGGTTGTTGCGGCTCAAACGGAGGGTGTCTGGACCCCCCCCCCCCCCCCCTTCTGAGACCGCTACTGAGTATGATGATGTCATCTCACGAGGCTGCACAGATTTTTCCTGGCAAGTGTCTTTTTGTAAGGAAGGGCTGGCTGTGCAGTACTGTGGTTTGCATTCTGTTTAAGTAATAAGGATTTTCAGGGGCCGTTTGGAATATGTTGTATCCTTCCAGAAGAGTCTCCTTACTTCAGTGAGAAAACCTTTGATTTATTAATTGATGTCTTAAAACTGTATTACGGTATGTAGAGTTTTGTATTATGGGTAATTTCAGCACCAGTACAGGTCTGTTAGATGATTTAATTAATTATAAAGAGTGATGTTGACCAGTCATTTTATCAAGAACAAAATTTAGAAATCCTTGACATGTACATACGCAGATTCTCATAAGATCCTAAAAGACACGGAGAAAATTAATTAATATAAGTCAGTTAAACAATATGATCAGTAGAATAATGAGATTAAAGAGCAAGCTGTTAGCTGTTAATAATTGAGTAAAATCTCAGGAAATCTTCTTTTTTTTACCAGAGGCTGCCATGACCATGTATGTATCACCAATAATATAATTAGGAGATGTTGTAACGGTTAATGTTAAATAAAGTTCCATTTATGTAAAACAAGTTCAATATATCAAAACAAAGTTTAACCTAGAATTATTCTTAAGAGCAGGGGATATATAAGTGTGCAAAGTTTATATCATTTTTTTTATGTAATGACAACTAAAGGTAAGATATATAGGAACGTTATATGAAAACGTTAAAGGCTGTATCGAATGTATTTGCACAAGAAACTGTGTATTGGACAGGTCAGATCCTAAACAATATTTAGCCCAGTAGCCAAGTGAGAAAAAAATGGTTTGTTAAGGTTTTTGTTCAACCCATCGCCTAAAATGTTTCCATTAGTGCCATGTTTCAGCTAAACATCTACCAGGTTTCAGCTAAGTGAGAACAGTGGTACAATTATTTTTTGGGACAGCATGTTTTTATACACCACTCTCGTAATGAAAATCATGCTCCCAAGATAGGGACAGGGGTAATGAAAGTCTTTAGTTAACTTCTTTAGTTTTGATCATACTGCAAGCCAATTATCATTTTTTTATGTAATGACAACTAAAGGTAAGATATATAGGAACGTTATATGAAAACGTTAAAGGCTGTATCGAATGTATTTGCACAAGAAACTGTGTATTGGACAGGTCAGATCCTAAACAATATTTAGCCCAGTAGCCAAGTGAGAAAAAAATGGTTTGTTAAGGTTTTTGTTCAACCCATCGCCTAAAATGTTTCCATTAGTGCCATGTTTCAGCTAAACATCTACCAGGTTTCAGCTAAGTGAGAACAGTGGTACAATTATTTTTTGGGACAGCATGTTTTTATACACCACTCTCGTAATGAAAATCATGCTCCCAAGATAGGGACAGGGGTAATGAAAGTCTTTAGTTAACTTCTTTAGTTTTGATCATACTGCAAGCCATTACCCCTGAAAATGAAAGAGTTGGAATTTTGTTTTAATCTCAAATCATACTTAATGACATTGTGAAAAGGTCAAAGTCAGAGGGATTAACAAGAGTATGAAACAATTTTTTTTATCCTTTTAAAAAATTGCTTCCTAACAACCCTTCTTGAGTGATTTTTTTTACCAAGCTGTCCATTTAAGATTCATTCACACATTGTTGGTATCAGTGGTCAGCTACAACTCTCTGCCTGATTGTTAGGTTAGATGTAAGTGAAAAAGATGACGCAATTTTTTGTTATAGCACGTTTTTAAACAACACACCTCTCATGAAAATATGTATACATCGATCCCGGGTGAATACATTCGAATTATGTTTTAACCTAAAGTCATATGTTATAACATTTTGAGTAAGGTCAAGATCAGAGGAAGCAACAAGTTGGCGATATATAATTCCCATTGGAATTTTTCCTTCCATCCTATTTTCTTGAGTGAAATGTTTTAATTAGGCTGTTCATTTAAAATTTGTATGCCAATTATTACATGTTCAATACAAATAACGGTCCTCTGCCCTTTTTACTGAGTTAATTTGAAAGCAGTCATCTGGTAAAGTATATTCAACTTCAGGGCTTTCAATGGGAAGAAAATTTAAGAGTCCGGAACGCTCTGGTCAAAACGATGGAGAGTCAAAGAGGGGACCATACGTATTAAATATTTAATGATTATGTAAAGCGAATCATTTGTGCTATTTCACAGTCACTCTGCACTACAATGCACAGGGAATGCAACCTGCAATTGTTAAGGTTACTTTTACCGGGGAAACAATGCGTGGGCACAGAATAATGCCTACATATAAGCTTATAGTTCACAAGTCAGTGGGGTTAGTCGGTACAATCACGGAATAATAATTTCCATACTGATTTTTGTAAAGATATACAACCTTAGAGTTAGAAAATATATGATACTATTGCACCGATGGTAGCTATTTCTTTGTCACCAGTTTATATGCCTACCTTAACCTTCAATGGACCAGTATGCAGTATCACACACCTTCTATTGATTTGGCGCTATTTGTAACATTTAATTAATCATACTTCCCCCTTCTTTATGTTTTAGTATTAGACTGTCGCATCTTCTGATACCATATTTATATAAATTGGACCTACCATTCCGGAGTTACATAGGGCGCTGTAATACAAAGCCTGCTAAAAATTCAAATTTTCTGCATCTGTTTACAAAACACGAATAACATTCAATTTGTATATAGAATCAAGGTGGATCAGTATATCAAACAAGGTTACGATTGTTACCCCATCCTCAGTTAAAAAGTACCCAATTTTAAAGGATTAAAAGAGTCTGCTCATTGCTATTATGATTTTCTTAATTTAGTTGTAAGAAACTTATAACTTAACAGACTAATGCAGTAGCCTGAATATGAACGATACTGATTTACTTCCTTTAATTAAATGAAGATTCGTTTACTCAGTAACATACACTTGATTTTATAGGACACTCATGATGCACAATCCAAAAATAAAAGGACAGAAGAATGATTTATCACGTAAAATCTGATGAAAGGTTTGGAAACGTTAGGAGGACTAATATATTTAACTGTGTATAGAATGCCAGAATCCAAAGGGCACACAAAAAAGTGGGTCAGAGCTAATGTGTTGTTAGATACTGGCGTCCTTGGGTTGGGTCCTGGCAATCAGGTCAGAAAACTCGAAAAATTTGTTGCCTGCAATTTAGAACATTTTGTTGACGGTCGAATTGTGCATGTATCTTCGCATTGTGTGCATATTAGAGAGTTTCTACATTATAGTTTCTTAGATACGTATGATCATATTTACTGATTGTGAGTCACATGCTATGTAAAACATTAACTGCTGCAATTTTATCATTTGTGGGCGGTCGATTGCTTGCATGTAACCGTTTGTTCAGTATACCCATCTGCACGTACACCCTCTCCTGGATTAAACACAATTAGCCGATTCTCACAATGTACACAGTTCAGAGCCGTTCAGGTCGTTAGAAAAATCCAATGATAAATTAACAATGTCCTGAGTGGTTACATGAAGTGTTAATAAAGGGCGAGAGGTACATGTTGATAGGCGGACATATGTGTTTATATAACCGTAATAAACTGCTTCAACAGTATGCTACTGTTATTTTGTGACACTAAAATAATGCTCATATCTTGGTTCAATAAATGTTTGGTGCTCATATTGTACAGATTACAGCAATAAATCTGTTTTGATCTGTGGATTCCCCCAGCTCATATGGAAGAGTAACAATCAGGTTATTCGATGAGAAACTCTCAGGAGAACACATTTTGTAATAGGCGTGAGCAGGTAACACATTTGTTTGCATACCACGTTTAATTTGAAGTCTGCTTAACTGACAGTCAAAAGACATTGTGTGTTGACCAGGTAAAAGTGCTTAGTCAATCAGTTTCAGTGGAGTCCTTTTTAAATTCTTTAGTAATTCTCTTCCTTACTGTTTTGGAGGGGAAAGGTCATATTTTTTCACAAGAGCTAAGGTTTTCCACTACTTAAGAACAAACGTACATTCGTTAAGCCAAATTCGAACTGAGAGGGGGATTGATGGTGCTCAAGGCAAGTTATATGAGTTTATTGTTCTCCTTAAGGAGTCATGTCTGACAAGGATTAGATGATGCGTCTGTGACTTGCCATTGTTGAAGCTGTTATATTGCGGAACTTTCTGGGGGCTATAGCGGTCAATCACTCCCAGATGAAATGCGGAATGTTGACATAGGACTGGTGAATGAAAGCCAATACGCATGTTGGACGCTATTCATTGCACGTTCTTATACCTTACGCCTTTTTTTTTATTTTCGACAGGTCTATTGTCCCACATTTGTTCTAACTGTATGTTCAAATCTTCTTGCATCAGAGGGTCATGCACAGTATCGTGCAAGTCAGGTGGGATGCGACTTTCAAATAAAGCAAAGAACTGGTTTATTCTCATTGGCATAGTAACCCTACCTTTCTGAATCCCCTGGCAAACACAATTTTAAAGTTTGACATTCTGAGATAGAGCGAACGCGGTTCGTGACAAAAACATTAGTGAAACGCGTGACATTCGTGGTCATGGAGAACGGCTAAACGGCTCGCGTGTCATGGTGACCCACGCCTCAAACACCTCAGGGATAGCATAACATTACTGGGCTATTACCAATACTAAACCTCTCGATCTAAGCAATTAAAAGTTTTTTTAATAAAATTATGTAGTAGATGGGAAAAAGTGCACACTATTTTGTTAATATCTGTATTATTGTGTATCCTTACGCTAGGTGAAACATGACCTGGTGAGTCAAATTTTGTTTATTTGTCATTACTTCAGATGCCGTTTTGTATCTTTAATTTACCGGTAAGCAACCTCGAATATGCTGTCTTTGATGTCCTTGTTTGGTGGCGGTCCCGTGTTACTGGTATATTCTGTGGGAACTATGTGGCAAGGCTGCCAAAACACTACGGCTTCGACCAAAAATAACATTTGATAGAAGTGTAAGGTTAAGTAAATATTCAAAAAAAGGAGACGGCACATTCTGGTCATTACCACGAAGAGACCCTGTCAACATTGGTTTTTCAGTATAACTTACTTTGTCATATAATTTATAAAACCCATCAGGGGTGCATTACAGTGGAGGTAGGGTACATACCCCCCCCCCCCCCCTCCCATCTCCTACTTTTTAGCATGGAGCGACGGTAAATGTAATCATCCCCAACCATTCGGAGAAAAATATTTATTTATTGAAAAAAAGATATATTAATAATCAGAATAACTTTAATACTATTTCTGAGTTTATTATGAAAAATTATACACCTAATCCTTCTTTTAAAATTCACCTATACTGGAAACATAATACCTTATTTTTAAAACTTTCACTTAATTGTTACATATTGGAAATAAATGTGTTATAATGACAATAAAATATGGGACAACTTTATTTCATTAAATATATAAATATACAGTAGAGCGCCGTATTTCCGAATGCCGAATTTCCGAAAATTCGTTTTTACCAAAAATTAAAATGGGGAACCGAATATTTATTCGTATTTCCTAAATATTTTTCAAGTATGTAAACACCTTAAATGTTTTTTTGTAATTACAAGTCACAAAGGCCTGCAGACAGGTGGTTAAGTCGAATTGTGACCCTAATTAATTAGTTTAATGCTGTCGCCGGGGCAAAGGTGTCATAACTACATGCAGCTAGTCGCGCAACGCCAGGCTCCGTAAACCCCTAGTAAGAGGGTGAGCAGTTTATCCAAGAGCACTTGTGTATTATCAACTATAACTCGTTGGTACTCAAGCAAGCATTGTTCGTCGGCTTTTGCTGGGATGTCAAGCTTAGCAGTTTACTCGCAAGAGTATGGGTGAGGTATCATTCGACAATCGCTTGTGCTCAAGTAGTTCTAGATGCTACACCATAGCTCGCGGGCCTGGTCATACTATTCATTCCGAGAGAGCAATTGAGTCACTTTCTTAAATTTGCCGTTATTCAGCTTATTTACTGTCAAGAAGAACACCAAATCGAACACGATCGTCTTGAAGTCACTTGCCAGATATATGGAGTCCCAGAAAAGAAAACGGACTGCGTTATGCGTGTGCCCCATTGGCGCCGCCTACGGGCTGTTAAAGAAACTAACCGAGCTACGATAATGGCGATGTCAATTGACCTTTCCCTCCAGTGAATTTTAAAAGAAAAAAAAAGGAGAAGATGGCACACAAGTATCATAAAGACATTTTTAAAAATGGGTTTTACCTATCAAACTCCGCAATAAACCCGACGTTTTTGTAAGTTGCGGTCGTAAATTACGTGGGTCGAAAAGAAACACGGTGTTCCTCAGTAATATACTATTAAGTTAATCATTAACTGTCGTACAAAATTGGCCCTAGTCCCCCACCGAATTTCCAAAAATTCGTTTTTCCGAAAGGAAAGCTTGTCCCTCGACGCTTTCGGGAAAATGGCGCTCTACTGTGTATATATATATATATATATATATATATATATATATATATATATATATAAACCTCGAAATTAAGACCACCAACGGGACCTCGCTAATGTGGTCTTATTTTCGAGGTGCCCGCCTAAGCGATGTGTTATTTAAAGAGCACAAAAGTATTGGGACCGTGAACAAGTGGCCGATATTTTGAGGCGGTCGCTAAATCGAGGTTGTCGTTGGACGAGGTTATACTGTATACATATACATATATAAGACAAGAATGTTGCCCCCAACCAACACACGCAACTTTGCACATGACACCTTGCACTGAAACGTATAACATATACCTATGAATGATCAACAGATCAACACCTGCCCCATTCAGGATCTTATTGTGGATGCAAAGGCAGAATGAAGGAGACCTGCACGTATAAAAGCAAACAAGGGGAAGTCTTTATATCATTGGGGTACCTCAGTACATGTCTTCATTATTAATTACGCTAAACCGCTGTTGCATATCAGCGCCAGCTTGTGGTTATTTAGTGAAACACATGACGTTTGAGTAAGGTATTAAAACTATATAATTCCTTTGTATAGTTTTATTCATTTGAATGGATCATCAGCGGAAAGTTTTCACTGCGTTGAGACGAAATATAATTAAAGTTAATGTTTAATCGAAAATATGGATATCTTCGAAATCGTTCAGCGTTTCAGTACTAGATGGCGCTGGGAAGCAAAATCGGAAGCTGCCGTAAATAACCATAATCTTGTTCAAAGGTACAAAGGAGCATCATCAGGAACAATATTATGCTCTTCTTTCACAGTTCAGTTCAGTTTTACTTTCCAAGCAAAACCATCCCAGCACATAGTAACATTACCGCGCATACTGCTGTTTAACACCTTGTTTTGGCTCTGCGTGTTGATACACAATCTGCGTATGTCTGGTCACCATAACAAGGCCGCGTGACTGGAGACCCGGTTGTGACCCGCAACACGCGATGTTTCCGCCAGCGGGAACATGTGTAATTTTTTTTTTTTTTTTTTTTTTTTTTTTTTGGACCGAGTCAAACAGGCATCTCCTGATTGACACGTTGTAGCGATTATAACCTGTTCCACGTTGCATTGGTGAAAACTTACAAGTCTCTGAGTTGATGTAAAAGATTCTTTATTTTACCTATACAGGAGAGGGTATGCCAAGCCCCAAGTTTAGGGCTTGGCCCTCAGTTTGTAACTGCCTCTCAACACATCGCATCTCTGCCAGCATGATTCACACACTATTAGTAAACCAATCAGAGATTTCCCTGACATGTCACCACAGATGCAATAAAAGAAAGGTGTGCAATGAAAGTGCAATTAGACTGAATAGAGATGCCATGTCAGTAAGGCTAAGCAATTACAGTCATTATGTAAATACCTGGCAACTCAGCTCTGACATTTGAATACAAAAAGTCCTTATTAACTTAAACACCTTCAACTTACATAATATATAATAATGATGAAATACAGAGAGTGAGAATTGTAGTAATAGACTGGCCCTTAGTACATTACAACGTGTTGTGGCCTGGGCTGAGCATCCGGTGTGTTTAAGTTGACACTTGTGATCGTGCCCGGTCCACAGTTTTTAACACTCGTTTACAGGAGTAAGAAAGCGGTTTCAGAGCAATATTTTGACAGATACACATTTACTTTAAAGGGAAGAAGCAATTTTTCGTGTTACTTCAACATGCTTTATTGGTGATAGGGCAACTTTAATTTTTTTCATGAAATATTAGTATTGGTCTTTCAACAAGTGGCCCTTACAAATGGACAGGTTAAAGAATGCATGCTATTTTTTACTTTGATATTTTCATAGTTACATATAACACGCTTAAAAAATTATGACATGTTTCGGATATCAAATGTGCTATTGAAGAAAGTTATTGACATATGTAATGGGAGTGTATGATTTACCCATTACAGTCAGCGTGACTGAACAAATTAAATGCTGTGACAAAATATTAGTGATAAACAATGTCATATATACAGCAGATCATACTGTGATTACATCTTGAAGTGTGAATCATATATTATTTCTATAGTTTTACTGATATTATAGTTTTTACTGTATACTATATTTTTCTATCAATTGGAAATGAGTCACATTTTTTAAGTTGATAACCGATACTGGAAAGTGTTTTTCAGGACTGAACAATAAAGCGAATATAAATAATACTAGAGCGGCAAATGTAAAAAATCTGGCACTGGATGTTAATTTTCTATACTCTTTTGATTCAAAGTCCTTGGGGCACACACTTTCAAAAAATGATTGATGGACATTTTTCTAATGACCTTCAAGGTAGTTTCAAGGTTATTTTATAAATTTGCTTGGAAACTCTCGAATGTCAGTAGTTTGTTTGTCAGCATTTCTTCCTAGATTATTCTGATATATATAAAAAAACAGTTTCGGAACGACAATCAACATTTCACTTCAAGATGTTGTTATGTTATATTTGAGGTTTCAGTAGTTTGGTTCAAGTGGCTGCCATTTTGCATACATGAGTAACGACAATCCAACAAAGATTGTATGTGTGACACATGAATTCTAAGGGTTTTATGTCAAGGAATTCATCCTCAAAATAAAAAAAAAGCAATATTACCACTTTATTCTAGCAACACCTTGTAGCCAAAGTAGTATTTGACCTTCAAGGTCGAATATCAGGGTCAAACATGGTCATATTTTATTTTATTGATCGGTTTATTTCTGGTCAGTAAATTCATACCTCAACATAGCAAGTTAATATTGCCACTATATTTCAAGAACGCCTGGAATCAAAAGTACCAGTAACCTTCAAGGTAAATTTCAAGGTCATAAGGTCAAATGTGGTCAAATTAATTCTTATCTAAATGTTTGAATAAAGTTAGGAAGGTTCAAGGTCACAAGGTCAAATGTGGTCAAATTAATTCTTATCTAAATGTTTGAATAAAGGTAGGATCCATTTACAATAATTGAGTATTAATGAGACTTATTGTTTATCTACTGATGGAATAAATGAAATCTTAAGGATTTCATGAAAATAGACGGCGATTACTCCTATTTATAATTATTTTATTTTTTTTTTTTTTTTTTGCTTAATATGGATGCATTTCATTGTCATTTGACATTAGGTTCAAGTCTTAAGTAAAGTGAATGATGAGTACATGCATGCTTCTATAGGGGTGGATCTGTTAGTAAAGTTGAGTCATCTGAGTTATTAAGATGGGGCATGCCTTGCGTCTGTCTGTCTGCCCGTCTGTCTGCCCGTTAACGGAGCATAAAATTATAAGGTATACGTAAGACCCAGGGAATTCAAAAACAGTCCCTTAGATGTCAAGTATGACCTAAATTCTCTGAATAACAGCGGTGCAGAAACGTGTTTTAGCCCCTAGAAACCTAAGTTTTAAGACATTAAAGATTCATACAGAATCCAAGATTTCTCAGGAACGGCCGGATGTACTGCCATGAAATCTGGACTATTAATTGATCGTGAAGAACAATAACTGGTGGCGCCACCTGTAATATTCCTTGTATTTTGAGGATAAAAGAAGAAAAAAAACAATCAGTCAAAACTTCTACAGTACATTAATTGTAACCATAAGACCCAGGAAGTTCAAATTTCATGCTGACAGGTACTGACCGGTCTCCTCTGAAATCCGGATATTATGCAAATGATTTCAGAATAAATCTGTTTTATATTTCTTTATGTGATGTGTAAAGTTGTGTCTCCATAAGCTGCGACTCGTTTGCGGGTGTGTTTCAAAATAAGCGACGCAACACGCAATTTCTAGCCTTTTCTGCACAGGTTTCCATAAGCGCGAACTCGAATATGAGTCGCGAACCGTTCGCGTATAGTTCCGTGTAAGCAACTTACGTTACTTTACTAAACTTCTCCCGCTCACGCTCTCGTTCTCTCAAGTTCGTGGCACTTGTGGCACACAGCCACAACAGATGAATCGGGCAACTTAAGTAACCATTTTTATTCCTCAGTAGCATCCAAATATATATAAAAATGCCAATACATAAAAAGTGTCCTCAGTGCAGAGTGGCCAAAAAGGAATCTCCCCACACATGATTATACCCAGGCATTTTGTTCTCTCTCTCTCATTTAATATAACTAATAACATCACCCTATTCACTCAATTGGTCAGACGGGTAAGATGAACTCGACCCCCTGTACTGGCCAAAAAAAAATGGAGATTTTGTTGATTATACCCTGACAAATCCAAAGTCTACATACAGTGTAATTATACGTTATCCTGATATCCTCTATCTGTGTGTGCTCCTAGCTGACTAAACATCACGGGACCCCCATTAGTGGTCACCCTGATGAGATCAACACCTTTACCCTAATGAGATTTACAGATTAGGACCCAGCCTGTACAAATAAGGGACCCAGTGACCATGACTAGGAGATTATGCAATCAGTACCCGGGCATCATGGAACAAAGGCTTGGTATACATGTGTGATATGTCACAAGGTAACGCAGGGGTTTTAATGCATATAAAAGATTAAATTAACAAGATCAGTACAGTTATAATAATAATTAAAATATTCGTATTATTGAGAACAGCTGCAAAAGAGAGAGTAGCCCGTTGGACTCATTTAGTGTGACATAAAATACCAAGAATATACAACCTATCATGCCAAATCTTACACGAGATTTATGGTCTTTTCTTTGCAATAACATTACAGAAAATTAGATTCACTCAGTAAATTTTGTATAACTAATCAAAGTGAGTATTCTGGAATTAAAGTCATGTTCAAATATATCTGAAAAAGGTAAATGTCGCTCGACGTATATAATGTTGCTGTCCCTCTACATTCCGAATTTCTATTGTCACACATCGCTTAACATTTAAACGTCATTGTGATAGAGAGAGATGGCATAGTATAAACCGTATGATGTCTTAAATATATTTATTCTTTCAATTTCTACTCATCGCCATCACTGGTAATTTTTAAAATAGAAAAAATGGGTTTATAAAGGTAGTAGATGACAGGGTAACAAAATCGGAGCTCTATGGGTATATAAGCAGAGCAGTACATACAACATATATAATAAATGTCCATATCAAATTTATATATTTGTATTCTGATATTGCTTTCAACAAGTATCTGTAAAATTCTAAATAAATTACTAAAACAAATGTTGCTAGCTTGGAAAAAAAGGATTGTAGCCTAAATTTTGTCAGTAGGTATAAACGGTTTAAGTATGATGCGAGCGCTATTTCAGATTTGGCAACATGCAAGATTTTGTCATTATCAATACAAACATCTGTCATAAAGCCAAACTGTTTCACGTTCGGCAACTCGGGAAGATTTGGTCGTTATTTATAAATAGCTTTGACACAATGCCAACATTAGAAGAGGGGTGATGCTACCATTAAACTGCTGCTACAGGACTGATGTATATCTTGCATTTTCATGGTTAATTCAGCATAGAGATGTATTAAAGTGAATGTTTGTATGTTTATATAACTAGGATAACTTTCTTGTATACCAGACTGACAGCGCCATAAACACTTTTATATTTTATGCATATACCCATGCCCTTATCTCAATAATGGTTGATGGATCGGCTTGAAATTTAGCATGTCAATAAGTTGTTGATAATTGTCTCGCATTGGTGGCTCCACTTACAATCGGCTTTGCGTTGAGAACATCCATGCACATATTTCAGGAAAGGTTTGATGTATCGGCCTGAAATATTTCATGTCCACACATATCTGTTTAAAGTAGTTGTGTAAAGTGTATATTAATTGGATTTGTGGTATCTGTTGATACCGTAAACATGTAAGTATGTATATAAATGTAAGAACAGGTCAATTAATCAGATGGCACAGTAAACAATTCAACAGGAGGACAAATCTCCAGAACCAGAACTAGGTCACAGTGATCTATATCCTGTGAGCTACATAGCAAAACCATAAAAGTTTGACATCAATTTTATTAGCTTCTAAACTGTGGGTTTATCAAGTGCCCTGTGTTTATTGACCAAACATGGTTTCATCAGTTCCTGCATCTACATTTTTTCTGTTTTTAACCCTTTTTTCTCTATTTTTAAGCTGTCATGTCAGTTTCTTGGCTGTGGTTTAGTGTATTATCGTTACACATCATATGTTATTGACCGTGACCAGATTTCCCCTTCCATAAGGCTGATGACAACACCGGTATTTTAGCTAAGCTGACTTTAATTCATGCTAAGCTCAAGCGACTGGTCTTTGGCCGTCGTCCTGCCGCCCGGCTATCCGTCCGTAAGCATAGTACAACTCATAACCATTTGAACAAATTTCTAACTCATCATCCAGGGAGTTCCTGAAGAATCCCCAATTGCAACTATAGGTCATAGTTATATAGGTCAACTATATTCTGTGAGCTACACAGCCAAATAATGCATTTCAGCATCATAACTGTCTGGCTTTCTTTAGTTTTTGAAGTACATGTATTGCATATTCCCCCTCAATCATCATAGATGGGCTTGAAAAGTTGTGATCTTGATCTTGATTTTCGAGTTCAAGTCTCCTCAAATCAGATGGAGTCCATTTGTAGACATTTGCTTACTTTTGTAAGAAAAAAGAAATTCTAGTTTGCCTGAATATCCGAGTTAGCATTTAAAATTTAAAATAATAGTCAAAAACCATTTCTTCAGAAATCTTTATATTTTCTCCTCTCGTACAACTTGTATAGACCAGTCATTATTGGATTAAGACTTCACATATGTGTGACCCATCACTTATGAAGAACCTTATCGACTAAGGTGTCAAAAGGTCAAAGGTCAAGATCACATTTGAAAATAATCTCGGTTTGCTTTCCAGATGATAAATTTCCTGTTCTGAATGTTGGGCTATAATGTGATGCTAGTCAGCGGAGCGTCCTGGCCGATGGGTCAATTGTTTTTATGTTGTTGCACATCACAATGTAAATCCTAATGGAACAGCCATTTGGCAATAGGCCTATTATTAATCGGTTTGTTTTTGCATGTACATGTGTAGTTTCTTTTCTTTTAGTTCCAGATACATGTGATGTTGCATGTGCACCTTCAATTATTATTCATGCTATACACAGGCTATAGACAGAAAAGGGCTCCTTAGCCTGTAAAAAATACTGTTTAATCTGCCAAATATGATGATCACGATAATACAAAGTATTTACATTACCATTATTCCGGACTATTTTCTAGTGGGCAGACTGATAGATTTATTTAAACAGATTTATTACTTCATTGCCTTCACAGCTTAGGTAGGAGAATAATACATACATATTTGTATTAGATCCTAAATCATCATAATCTTTTTTTATTTTCGAAACAAATCACCTTTACTTTTTCTAATTTTCATACATTACTCTGTTTTTCAAATGAAACAGTCTGGCTGTTAGCGGGGACAACCCGTAACCGTTAGGTCTAAAAAACTTCTAACGTACATCCAGGGAGGTCCTAGGCAACTCTCTCTTGAAACCTTAAATTAGGTCATGGTCACCTATATTCTGCGAGCTACGGGCCGAAAACATGATTGTGATCACCAAGAGAGTCAGATGGGGCACAAATGGTACCCATTTGGCCTAGAATTTTCTTACATGATATTCAGGAAGGTCATAGATAAATTTCCTTGCAACCCTAATGTTAGGTCACAGTGACCTATAGTTTGTAAGCTATAGGGCAAAAATACATGATTCTAACATCCCGAAAGTCAGATGGGCAAAACTTGTATCTGTTTGGCCTAGAATTTCCAAACGCAACATCCAGGTATTTTCTGGGCAAATCTCCATGGAAACCAGAAACTAGGTCATGGTTAATTACCTACCAAAGTCAGACATTGCACAAATTGTATCCATTGGCTCTAGAATCTCCTAACATTACACCTAAAGATGTCTTGGGAAATTCTCCATGCATGGAGACAGGATATTGGGTCATGGTAACTAATATGGTGGCCTAAATATGACTTTGAGCACCCAGACAGTCAGACAGGGCAGAAAACTGTATTGTTGGACCTACAACTAATGTAAAAGGTCCTGGGCAAGTTTCTTTTGAATCCTAAAATTAGGTCACTATGACATATATTCTGTGGAATCTGGGAAAAAGGCATGATTTTAGCATTGCGAAAGTCAGATGGGCACAAATCAATACGGTTGGACCTAGAACTTTCTTACTTTAAATTAAAGGATTTTGGCAAATCTCTTTCAGCACCTTAGTTTAGGTAATGATGACCCAAATACTGTGAGCTGAGAGCGGAAAACCTAATTTTGTGCACCCGAAAGTCAGACAGGACACAAAGCTTAACTGTTGGATCTAGAAACGTCTTTCTTAATATAAAGGGAGGTCATTGGAAAGTCTCCTTGGAATCTGAAATAAGGTCACTGTGAAATATACTCTGCAGGATTTGCGAAAGATTATGATTTGAGCACCCTATAAGACAGATTTGCAAAATTTGTTAAGGTTGGACCTGGAAATTTTTAATTTAAGATTAGATCCTGGGAGGTTCCTGTAAAAATATCCTTGTCACTGAGACCTATATCCAAAGAGCCATGTGAAAGAACATGATTTTAGCACCCTATCAGTCAGACGGGCACAAATCGTAGCAGTTGAATGTAGAAACACTCCTTACTTAGTATCTCAAGAGTTACCATTAAAATCATCTTAGAAATCCTAAATAAGGTCGCTGTTACCTATTTTTTAAGGATTGTGGACAAAGAGCATGATATTGAGCACTCTGGATGTAAATTTAAGCTCCTAAACAAATATCTGTCCCCATATGATAATATCAATAATTAACACATATGTCACCCATATGTCAAATTCAGCTGAGCGTCATGGCCCATGGGCCAGAGGTTCAACTGGCTGACAGCCTTCCAGGCCATAACAATCTCTATTTGTCCGTTGTTTGTCTGGCTATCTGGTTGCCATTAACAGCGCACAAATCTTGACATGAATCTTGAAGATTGATAATGGAAAGCTTCATCAGTTTCTGGTTGTGCCACCTGTATTATTCGAATTGTATACATTTTCCTCTAATTTTTAAACATCGAAATGAGTGGACCGTCTGTTAACAAGGAAAATATCGTATCCTTTTGAGAGCTCTTCTTGGAAACATGCAATTAGGTCACTGCGACCTATGTTATAAGAGTTATGCAGGGGAAATATCAAAATCGATCAATTTGAATTTTAACAGGGCACAAATCGTAATCGAGAGACCCAGGAATGGCAAATGGTAACAACAACACCCAGGAAGTTCCATCCTCACATGCTGACAAGTTCTGATAGGTCCTCTGTGAAAACCAGTCGTCCGGTCGTCTGTTAACAGGGCACAAATATAAACCGTAAGGAACAGAAATTTCAAACTTCCTATGCTGTTCTCTGTGGCTACCTTGAAAGTATGTCATTGTGACCTTTATTCTCCGAGTGATGCAGGAAATAAAATCAATTTTTTTTATTTTTCAAAATTTATTGATCAGCATATATAAACAAGGCACGAATCCTAACAATAAGACCTAGGAAGTCAGTGGCATCAATTTTTCTTCCAGGGTGGGGGGATGACTTTGTATATATTTATATACATGCACACACACACACACATATATATATATAAAACTTTTTCAGCGTCTCTGAGTGACATATTCAACTATATATATATATATATATATATATATATATATATATATATAATTATCTTTCAAATAATTATAATGTTTTAGAAATTGTTTCTTTGTGATTTCTTAGCAAAGTTTAGATATAACATTTTTTAGTAAATGGATCCAAAGTCTTTAATTCTATTTATTAATATATTTCATTTGCAATATTATAATAATAATATTCTCTGAAATTGTCGGGGATGATTACCTTGACCATCCCTCCCCCCCCCCCCTTGCCAAAAAGTGGGGGGTATATATACCCCCCTTCCCCCCTATATTGACGCCCCTGCAGGAAGTTCAATCTTCACATGCTGACAGGCCCAAATAGGTCCTCTTTGGAAGCGAAAATATAGATGTGACCGATACAAACTACGACATATATTCTCTGAATTACGCAGTGAAAACTTCCGTCCCTCAATATGTTTGAAAGGCACAAATTGTAACCAAAGACTGAGAAACGTTAAAGTTCACATGCTAACGGGCCGAGAAAGGTCCTCTTGGAAAACGGAAAGGTAGGTCCCTATATGGCCTATATTCTCCGAGTTATGCAGCGAAAACTTCCAAAGCCATCAACCAGTATATATGCTAACAAGGCACAAATCGTGAGTGTACGTAATATCCAGAAAGTTCAAAATTCAAAGGCTGACTGTGCCTGAGAGGTCCTCTGGGAAAACGGAAAAATAGTCCTAATTCACTGTGACCTGTATTGAGTTATGCCGCGAAAACTGAAACTGTCATTTGTAATTAACAGGGCGCAAGAAGAAATCGCAATCTGGTATCAAAATAAATTTGACTCAAGAGTGTTTCATATTGGTATGAAATTTGATAAATATTTATGTAGGCAAATGAAATTGCTGGTGTCTTGCACGATTGTATGTCTTTATTAACCTGTTCTGCAAGTGCATGCATAAGCACGTTTTGTACACTTTTCGTTAAGATTTGATTAGATTGTTGGTCTCAGTATCACAGGTCACCTGCAAAGCAAGAATCAATCGTCCTTTGTGTTACCCAGCTAGCACAAAAATATTTTTAAAATGTTTTATAAACGTTTGGCAAAATGTTTTGAAAATGTATTTTCGTGATATTTTTATAACATTTTTTGTGTGTTCGAAAAAACGTTTTTAAAACGTTTTGCTAAAACGTTTTAAAAATGTTATTTTAATGTTTTTAATATGTTTTTGTAAAACATTTTAAAAATGTTTTCATAATATTTTATTAAAATTTTATGAGTTACATTTTATTTATATTTTAGAAATGTTTCCTTCAAAATATTCAAGAAACATTTTTATAACATTTTCACATTTATCTATATGCTGAAACATTTTCTCCTTCAACCCATTTGTATATTTTGAATTGACAGGGTTTATGTAATGTGTGCAGGATATGGCAAATTGGTAACCAGCTTTTGTAGTACCAACATGGTTAAAAAATCTGCATGAATATAAAGGTAGAAAAACACTTTCCATGTTATTTTATCTATATTTCGATCATATTTGCCAAAAAAATGGATTAAAACCATAGAGGTAATTCATCCCTGTTGAACCTACAGCTGCATATTTTATATCATTTCTGCTTACAACTTCACATCAGATAACATATTCTCACGTATCAACAAAGAAAAGAGTCGCTGGTAAGGCACAGAGATTTATTTAAAAAACACCAGTCTGAATCAGAGTCTGTGATGTCTTCCACTGGAGCAGGCCCCCTTCCTTTCTTTTTCTTCTTTGCCTCTTCTTGTGGCTGTAGAAATAGATATGTACATATTACCATAAATGAAATTCACCAAACAAAAACTTTAAATGGGCAGGTAATCGATTGACAGGAATTCATTTATCCTATTACATACAAGATGTAAATCAATTACTGAATGTGTACTGTACTGTATATTACTATATAATACCTGACAAATCTGTTAGGAGAGTACAGTTATTTAATTTATTGATAATACAAAAAGTACACTTCTTTAAAAAGTGAATCTAGATGAGACAGAATGTTCCCTTTACTCTGAAAACATAAAGAAAACCACAATATTATTTGCGTTACAAGTTTAAAAATACTTTAATAGTACATTATCTTAAGTACAATACATATCATTTTTCTATATATATCAAGTGATATCAGCATATTTTTTCAGGGATATATTAGTTGCCAATGCAATATTTTTCTTTTATAATGTATATATACATAAATATATAATGTATATATTAGTTCTCAGTAGGATATATATATATATATATATATATATATATATATAATATGTATGTATGTATATATATATATATATATATATATATATATATATGATTTTTTTCACAAATGATTAAGGAAAATAATATCCAGTGAGACCAGTTTTCGCCTTATGTATATATATATATATATATATATATATATATAGAGAGAGAGAGAGAGAGAGAGAGAGAGAGAGAGGGAGAAAGAGAGGGAGAGAGAGTTTACATAAATATATATAGAGAGTGAGTAAGAGAGAGTTTATATATATATATAAAGAGAGAGAGAGAGAGAGAGAGAGAGAGAGAGAGTGAGAGAGAGAATATAGCAGACAGTGTCATGTGGTCTGTGTGTGTCATTTAATTGTACAGGAATGTCACAAATAAGGCTTGGCCTGATAGTGGTGCCCTTTGCACCTAATGCACCTCTGTAATGCATGCTTGGAGAGCTGGCATGTTACTGGATGACAGCCCAGGACTGGTGCAGACGCACCTAACTATGGATAATATGTTGACCCCAAATTTTATTAACTTAAAACAGGTGAATAACCACACATACACAATAACAAGATGTATATAAAACAATCAATTTGAATGAAAATTTAGTAAACTTGATTATAAAAATGACCTGGAAAATGCTGGTGATGTTTATATTATAAATAATAAATTATATAAATGATCAATTATACATACTGATATAGGCAAAAGAAACATCTTCCTATGAGTATGTGCCTTTTGTGTCATTATTACTTCTATACTTTCTACCCTTAATAAATAAATGTGTGTGTGTGTTTGAAATGTCTTGTACAGCAGAATCAGTTGTGGTCATGATATTGTTGTATACAGGTTGGATGGCTGTCACCCCTCTCCAGCTGAATTGAAACCTTGTTTTAAGCTGCTTGCATCATGGCACAATAAGTTTTAATAAACAAATGTACCAATGGTTCTGCTACTTGTTAGCTATTTGGAAATTATAAATTATGAATATAAATGAAAATTAGGGAAAAAGGTAAATGAAATATACTCACAATAGCTTGAACACTCAGGCCCTCCGCTTCAACTGTTTAGTCTGGTATGCTGAATTTCCCGCCAAAATGTGGTCTCTACAGACACAGTAACTCTAGTCGATCCAATTAAGCCGCAATCCGTAAAAAACACATGAGTTCGCAGGAGGGTTATATGATATTACATACTGATAGTTGTAGTGCACAGGACCAAATTGTGCTGATACTGTGGTCCTTTGCTGTACCTTTTGACACTTATCGTCCTGTTTTATTCTTGTTTTTTTTTTGGTAAAGCTTAATTTCTGAAGTTATCATTTAATCTGAACAAACTGCATCCTGGATTCCAGTTTCAATATGAAACGAGAAGCAGAATTTTGTTTTACTATAAAATGATTATTTCACTCTTTTAAACTTCAGATCTGAAGATGCCAATTTTATTAATAAAATATACACTACTGTGATATTTACTATATATAGAAAGTTTGTATGCAACATATTTACACAGATAAAAATGTTTATATTTAAATATATATTAATATTACACATATTTAATTAATATATATGCGCACATATATATATATATGTGTATATATATATATATATATATATATATATATATATATATATTACATCTTGTACAATCTAAATATGTCTCATAAATAATTGAAGTAAACATTTTTTATCAAATTTAAAAAAAAAATTTTAAACTTTTTTGTTTTTGTATTTTTTTTAACATTTTTTAAACATTTTTAACTATTTCATTCACTAGTATACCTAAGGCATTGACAAATGACGCGGTCACGAAAATCCCTGAAATGGGATTGGGTTATTTAAGTCATATTACATCTTGAACAATTATAATATGTCTCATAAATGTTTCAAGTAAACATTTTTCATCAACATTTAAAAAACATTTTAAAATGTTTTTAAAATGTTTAAAAAAAGTTTTGGGAACTCATTTATGCGCTCTATGAGAAAAATGTTAAAAAATGTTTTATAAATGTTTCAAAAAATGTTTTGTTATAACATTTAAGCGCTGTTTTTGAAGATGTTTTAAAATGTTTTGATAAAAATGTTCCTGGTGCAGACACAGACCAGATGCCCTTCCATTTCAAACACGAGGGAGTCGCCTTTAACATGCTTTATTGCATAAAGCTGGCGTTCTGAAATTACAGAAACAATAAACAAGTCCTTAAAACCACATACTGACTTGTTGTGACCCTTACTGTTTATAATATAAAGACATATCTGTATGAGTGTACCGTAACATTCTATACTCTAAGCAAATAGTCTCTGAAATATCCATAACTAGAGTCCTATATAGATAGACAGCTTTAAGTTGAATTACAAAACATCAGTCCTATTGCAAGTATTATATCATACACTCCCTATTATTCAGTTTACCTAAACATTAATGTGCATGTTCAAATTGCAGTTATATTTACCTATGGAAACATTAATGACATATATAGCCATATAATAACGTTCTCTTTCTGGAAGAAGTTAAACTTAATCATAAATATTTAGAGCACTGTGAATCCTGACAATTAAATAATATAAGAGTCTCATATAGTCTCTGGTCTTACAGGTGTTATCATAATGAAAACTATCAATTAAGCAATTACCACAAATAAGCACTACAACACAGAATGATGTAACCTGTGAAATATTTAAACCACTTGAATGTAATATGACATATTGACAAGCCTGTATGCATCCTACATGCATTCAATTTAATGTGAAAGCCTTCTTACAATCTTAAACAATACCCCCAAATACTCAGTCAAATATTCCAATACAGACAGATAAACAATGTGATTAAATTTACTGCCGGTATACAAAGTCTCAAACGATATAGTAATCTACCCTGATTTACCTTTGGTTCAGACATCAAACGAATAATATTGCCAGAATACATGAACAGCACAGCAAACAAACATCTCGGAATACTTAAATTCGTCCTCAGTGTCAAACTCGCATATTAAATTAAGCTTTAATGCTGACAACCGTATGAAACTCATCCTCGGCGTCAAACTCAAACATATTAAACTCGACCGCAGTACAAAGTGGGATTCTTATGATTTCACATTTAAAGCATAACTTTTATAACTCACAGAGATGCAGTTTCACCGCACGATGCACACAAAATCAATAACAAGGCCACAATACCTGAGGAGTGAGTCTCCCTCGGGCCCGAAACCACAAGAAATCGTCACAAGTGATGAAAAAGCGCCGCTGGACCGCTCACGGGTCCCGCGCCCCAAAACCCTCGACCTTCACCTTCCCAAACTCGCATTAAAACAAAAGGGGAGCGGTCCCAAAACCAATTACGCGGGACCATTCTCACTATGAAGTCGCGCTATACGAAACACCCTCCGGGGGCCAGAGATGGACGGATTATGACTCGGCTTCCAATAGCAGACAACATCTTTGGACTGACCGTTTGTATTCTCCGTTCTTGGTTCTGACCTTGACGTTCCTGATGATGCCGTCCTGCCCCGGATAGACCTCGAGAAGTCTGCCCATGTCCCACCTGCCTCGTGGCGCTGCTGAGTCTACGAGCAAGACAACATCTCCGGGTTTCAACTGTCGCCCCTTTGTTTTCCATTTGACTCGTCTGGTCAATGTCGGTAGATATTCTGATATGAAACGTTGCCATATCCGTTTGACCATGGCTTGTACGAATTCGAATCGCTTGTGTAAGTTCTTTGTTTCCTCAAATGGGCCTTGTGGTATGTCAACAGTAGCTCGTCCCAACAGAAAATGGTTTGGTGTTAGTGGCTGTAAGTCGTTTGGATCATTCGGAGAATAACCTATGGGTCTTGAATTTAACAAAGCCTTAACCTCTGCGAAAACTGTAGACATCTCGTTCCATGTCAGCCTTTGGTCTCCTATTACTTTCATTGCACGTTTTACCTGCTTTATGAGGCTTTCGTAGAATCCCCCCTGATTCGGACTAAGTGGTGTGATAAACTTCCACGTCACCGAATGTAGCATCGCAAATTCCTTGAGTTCTTGACGCCCTGCTTGCACGAGTTTTTTAAGTTCCTTTTCTGTTCCGACGAATGACGTCCCATTGTCACTAATAATTGTAGTCGGCCATCCGTGCGTGCTAACAAAACGCCTGAGAGCCTGGAGGAAGGCCTGGGTTGATAAGTCGTCGACAATCTCCAAATGAACCGCGCGGACGGTTCCACACGTGAAAATTGCTCCCCAAGCCTTTCTGGATTGGGTCCTTCCGAACTTTAGGTTGAATGGCCCAAATAAGTCAACGCCTGTTGTTGTAAAGGGTGGTGATTGCACCCTCATTCTCTCTGGGGGAAGATCCGCCATGAGTGTAGTGTGTGGCGGTTGCCTTAACTTCCGACAAACAATACATTTCCTGACAATTAATTTTGCTAAATTCCGCCCTCGCGTTATCCAGTACCTCCGTCTTGCTTCACATAATGTCCTTTCTGCTCCTGGATGGATCGCCTTTGAATGGGCATCAGCCATGACCAACTTCGCTATATGGCTTGAGCCTGGTAACAGAACTGGATGCACTTGGTCATACGACAAATTTGACCGTTTAAGCCTGCCTCCTACTCTTACAATCCCTTCCTTTTCAAATGGGGAAAGGTCACTGTATTGTTGCCTCCAGTCACCCAAGTCCTCTTGGGCTTTCAAGATCCAGTGTCTCTCTGATGTCTCAATTTCGCGCGGTGATAATGTGTCCCTCCGCTTATCCTTATTTCTGGCATTGTGCAGAAACCTGTAACACCAGGCTGTGACTCGAAGCATCTTATGCCAATCAGAAAAATCTCTGCACTCAATGAAAGATGTGGCCTTTGTTACACCGCAGACCAGTTTCTTGGGTTGTTTTCTCTCTGGATCTTCCGGGGGAGTGCCATCCTGAGCTGGCTGTTCTGGCCAATCCCTTTCTGATCTCACAAGAAATTCTGGTCCCTTAAACCAACGTCCCTTCAAATCTGTCACTTTGAGACCTCGACTCAGATCGTCAGCAGGGTTTTTGTCTGTGGGTATGAACCTCCAGTGTGGGGGATCCCATGTCGCTTGAATCTCCGCCACCCGGACACCCACAAACTGCTTTAAATTATGGGACTCTGATTTGATCCAATGAAGCACGATTCTGGAATCTGTCCAAATTGTCGTGGTTAAACCCGTTCGTAGCTCCTCATGAATAGTTTTAGCCAATCTGGATCCGATCAATGCTGCTGCCAATTCCAATCTTGGGATTGTTGTTTGACGTAATGGTGCCACTCTAGCTTTGGCAGCAATCAGCTGGATATACGGTGTGGTAGAACCAAGCGACTTTGTCCGAATATATGCGATAGCGCCATACGCCACCGAACTGGCATCCGTAAATACATGCAATTCTGCTTTCTGTCCTATTGTCTCTGGTTTCACGCATCTTGGAATCTCTAGTCCTTCAAGACTCTTCAGTTCCTCAAATAGCCTACCCCATAAGTCTTGATAATCTTCCGGGAGTGGGTCATCCCATTCCATGCCCAACTTCCAAGTGTTCTGCATCGCAATTCTGGCTTTGATAGTCACTGCAGCAGCAAGACCAAGCGGATCATATATCATTGACAGTCTCGATAATACTATCCTCTTGGTCAGTATACCCGGTTTCATTTCCTTTACCTGAAAGTGAAGCATATCTGTCGTCGGTTTCCAACAGACGCCGAGAGTTTTGACACTGTCCTGACCATCAAGACTTACATCTTGTGTGCAACCGTTATCGTGATCCTGCACTGCCTGAAGTTTCTTCCTTATATCAGAAGAACAAATCCACTCTTTGATCTGGAAGCTAGCACTGCCGAGGATCACTTCAATGGCTGCTTTTAGTCTATCTGCTTCCTGAAACGTAGCACATGAGTGAATGATGTCGTCAACATACCGATCACGTTTAAGAAGCACAGCTGCTTCTGGAAATCTGGACCGAAACTCTTCGGCTACCTTGAGCACCACAAAACTGGCCATAGATGGTGACGGTTTATCACCGAAAGTGACCCTTGTCAAACGATAGACCTTCGGTTCTTTTGAGACATCCATGTCTCGCCAAAGAAAGCGGTGGACATGTGTATCTTCCTCCATTAGACACACCTGAAGAAACATCTTGGATATATCTCCTATGAAGGCCACCGGTTCTTCTCTGAAGCGAAGAAGCACGCCAAAAAGGTCCCCAATCAGGCATGGTCCCTTGTACAGAAGCGAATTCAATGATACCCCTTTGTAGGTGCATGCTGGGTCAAACACAATCCTCAAAGGAGTGCTTGGTTTATCTGGTCTGTAAACCCCATGGTGAGGAAGGTAGAACACTGGTTTTCTGCCTCTGTCTATTTCAGCTGGGGTAAGCTGAACTGCCCATCCCTGCTCTATAAACTGGTCCATAGCCTTGCAATACAACTCGGCCATCTCAGGTTTGTTCAACAGTTTCCTTTCCAAGGAAGAAAGCCTACTCTCTGCCAATTTATAGTTATCTGGAAGCTGTTTAGGGTCCCCTTTCCATGGTAGACCTATGACGTACCTGCCGCCGTCCTTACGACATGTTGTCTCGAAAATATCTTGGGCTCTCTGGTCTTCAAGCGACATCACTTTTACAGGACAGGAACAACCTGGTGTACGAATACCTAGAGTCTCCATGTCATATAATGTCTCCATGTTGACCTTCTGGACAAAGTTGATTGAAACATCAGGCGTACGACTATTACTTGGTCCTATCACAAACCATCCTAGCTTGGTTTTCTTTCCGACCGGTTCAAAGTAGGCGCCCTTACGAATTTCCTCCTCAACATGAAGATGACTGTACTGAACTCCTAGGATCAGATCTATAGGTCCTGCCTTATGTGAGAATTGTACATCACTCAGGTGCTGGAATGACGACAGCCAATGCCTGTCCAGAGGATGGACGCTAACAATTGTATTGTCTATTTCGTGGGCCTCAATTTCATATTCTCCTACGCCCTGCAACGGGGAGATCCACACTTTGATCCTCCTGCTATCACTCTGGTCGAGTCTCTGCCCTCCTACAACTGACAGTTCCAGGGCCTCTCTCTTGCCTTGCAGTCCCAAAGCCTTTGAAAAGTCTTTCCTAATAATTGTGGTTGCAGCCCCACTGTCGATCAAGACGTTTCCCTGCCTAACCTGTCCATTATTTGATCTGAATAGAACCCTGACAACCGGCAGCAAACCATCCTTGTCAAAAGCTGTAGTAACAGTGCTAGAAGGGGGAGGGTCTGTGTGTAGGAGACGATGATGCTGTTTATCACAACCTGCTTTATCACATTTCTTTTTTGACCTGCACTCTCTCATAGTGTGGCCCCTGTTGAGACATCCGTAACACAGTCTCTGCTCTTTTGCTGTTTTGAAACGCTCTGACACTGTCGAGTCACTGAAAGTTGGGCACTCACTAACTCTGTGCTGATCACTGCACACATAGCATCTCAATTGCCTTTTTCTGTCCTCTGATAGAGGTTGGCCCTTAACTGCATTAACGCCTTTGCCTTTGTCCTTCTGCCAGACTCTCTGTTCAGCTCTGCCCCCTATCTCAAGGTCGCCGAAGTCTGGGTCGTAGCTAATCTTGACTTGCCGTCGCAGTAGAGTGCTGATGTGGTCAAGAGTCGGCATGGTCCCATTTTCTCTCAGCTCTGCAGCCTTGACCTTCCACTTAATGATCAGGTGGTCAGGAAGACGCCTGACCATTCGACGGAGACTATCTGAGGCATTAACATCAGAATGAAAACCTATACGTTTCATGGTAGCAAGACAATTAATCATGTCAAGTGAGAAATCACGCAAACCTTGTCTATTACCAGGCATAATCTTTGAACCCTTGGTCAGCTTATTAATGTGAGCCCTAGCAATAACACTTTTATCACCAAACTGCTCTTTCAACAGTTTTAAAGCTGTTGCATACATAACACCTGCTGACCCTAAACCTGCAATTGCCCTGTCTGCATCACCAGTGACATGCATTTTCAATTGCAACATACGAATATCATTTGTCAAGTGATATTTGTCATGAATATGGAGCTTAAAACTTTCAATAAACTCAACATATTGCAAAGGATTACCATCAAAATGACAAAGTCTCACATTTGGAACGTCTTTGGTAGCTTCAAGTCTATATAAAGCATCAGCAACAGACATTTCTCTTACATGCCTTGTCGGTGTCGTCTCTTGGAATTCTACCAAATCGTCTATCCAGGAATCAAACACATACATCCTTCTTGACAGATGACCTTGGCTCGCCGCGAATTGACCTCTAAACATGTTATATTGATCGCTCATGTGTACGGTCTCTGGGAAAGGAATATTAGACCTTTGTATATTGCCAGGCTCTACACAGTCATCTGCTGACATATCTGGATCTCTCTGCCTCACTGTCTCTGATATAGATTCGCGCACATCATGGTGTGTATCTCTCTGAGGGGCACTTGGCTCAGAAGGTTCATTTGGAGGCCTTGATGTTGTATCTCTGTCAGAATTACTTCTGGTCACCATAGATGTCTGCCCTGCCTGGACAGTAAGGCTTCTATCACCTTTAAGAGCTTTATAAGCTGCTTTACGATCTTCGATTTCTTCTTCAAATTCATAAAAGTCTGTGGCTAAATCTGCTTCCCATTTATCAAGAGCAGCATGACCCTCAGCTTCAGTCAGGTCATACAGTTTACCATGTAATTCACAAAGAACATTAAAGTCTTTCTGTATTTCCTGCATTTCTCTATTTAGTCTCCTTTCGCCCACAACTTCTATGTGGCGTGAAGAATCACGTAATCTGTTCATAGCTCTTGTCATCTTTGCTCTAAGAGACTTTCGCTTTTCTTTAATCTCAGTCATTTTTTCTTGTTCTTGGTCATTCCCAGACTGCTCTGCACCACTATCATCAGCAGGGTTCGATCCTGTACCTGGCATCTTGTCCATGTCACCACTACTCGGGTTGTCTGCTAAGTCGACACAACATGCTCATCAATTCCTCAGAACCAGAACTTTGGTGCAGACACAGACCAGATGCCCTTCCATTTCAAACACGAGGGAGTCGCCTTTAACATGCTTTATTGCATAAAGCTGGCGTTCTGAAATTACAGAAACAATAAACAAGTCCTTAAAACCACATACTGACTTGTTGTGACCCTTACTGTTTATAATATAAAGACATATCTGTATGAGTGTACCGTAACATTCTATACTCTAAGCAAATAGTCTCTGAAATATCCATAACTAGAGTCCTATATAGATAGACAGCTTTAAGTTGAATTACAAAACATCAGTCCTATTGCAAGTATTATATCATACACTCCCTATTATTCAGTTTACCTAAACATTAATGTGCATGTTCAAATTGCAGTTATATTTACCTATGGAAACATTAATGACATATATAGCCATATAATAACGTTCTCTTTCTGGAAGAAGTTAAACTTAATCATAAATATTTAGAGCACTGTGAATCCTGACAATTAAATAATATAAGAGTCTCATATAGTCTCTGGTCTTACAGGTGTTATCATAATGAAAACTATCAATTAAGCAATTACCACAAATAAGCACTACAACACAGAATGATGTAACCTGTGAAATATTTAAACCACTTGAATGTAATATGACATATTGACAAGCCTGTATGCATCCTACATGCATTCAATTTAATGTGAAAGCCTTCTTACAATCTTAAACAATACCCCCAAATACTCAGTCAAATATTCCAATACAGACAGATAAACAATGTGATTAAATTTACTGCCGGTATACAAAGTCTCAAACGATATAGTAATCTACCCTGATTTACCTTTGGTTCAGACATCAAACGAATAATATTGCCAGAATACATGAACAGCACAGCAAACAAACATCTCGGAATACTTAAATTCGTCCTCAGTGTCAAACTCGCATATTAAATTAAGCTTTAATGCTGACAACCGTATGAAACTCATCCTCGGCGTCAAACTCAAACATATTAAACTCGACCGCAGTACAAAGTGGGATTCTTATGATTTCACATTTAAAGCATAACTTTTATAACTCACAGAGATGCAGTTTCACCGCACGATGCACACAAAATCAATAACAAGGCCACAATACCTGAGGAGTGAGTCTCCCTCGGGCCCGAAACCACAAGAAATCGTCACAAGTGATGAAAAAGCGCCGCTGGACCGCTCACGGGTCCCGCGCCCCAAAACCCTCGACCTTCACCTTCCCAAACTCGCATTAAAACAAAAGGGGAGCGGTCCCAAAACCAATTACGCGGGACCATTCTCACTATGAAGTCGCGCTATACGAAACAGTTCCATTGTAACATTTATGCGCCATTAGTAAAAACATTTAAAAAATGTTTTTAAAACATTATTAAAAGATGTTCTGTTGAAACATTTATGCAACATATTGAAAAGATTTTGAAACTAGGTTACTGTGACCCAATTTCTGTGACTTGTTGGCCAAAAACTTTTTTTCAACAGAAAGCCAATAATATTTGTTTCAACAGGTTCAGTATTTTTGCCACTAGTCCTTGATCCTTCAGTCATGCCACATAGACAACACTGCTCAAGCTCTGTCTCCACATGTTTAAAATATCATCAAGATCTCATTTATATAAATTACAGGCTTATCCGCTGTGGACACAGTACATCGATCTGATTAAATTGCACCCATTCATGCATGGAACTTAATTCTAATTCAGAATGTATCAACGTTAATTTGGCATACGCCAAAAGTCATATGTCAATAGCAGGTCTACACCATTTGTGATTGTTCCAGACAAAGGCAAATATTTTATCCGTACAATCATATAGTTCTTGTAATTTTTTTTTTTCTGTCATGCCTGGAAACTCATGTTTCATCACGGTTTGAGAACATCTGTCTTGAAAAGAGAAAATAGCCTGCCGTGTAGACAGAAAAAAAGGTCACACAGGGCCTATCAACAGAATGTCTAGTTCTTGTTGAACTCACAGATGAAGTTGAAATTAAATCTACATTTGATAGGATAGGCCTATCATAGAAATTAGCTGCTGGTTTGCAAAAAAAAGTAATTAATTGCGATCTGACTCAAACTGCCATGTTGCGATGCAAGACGGAACAACAAATTGCTGCACCTGCTTTTATTAAATATGTTTTCTGTACAGTACTCTGCCTATAAAGATTTGGTTATGTTTTAAATCTTTATATCGTTGGTTTTGCCGTCTTCTCCTAGTTTCAAATTCAGCTGAGCGTCATGGCCCATGGGCCACATGTTTGTTAGAGTATGAACATTACAAATTCGCAATGTAATATAAGAGCCAGAAGGCCAGGAATTTGGTTTTAAAACTCGGTAGGCACTCGATCTGAAGTGATCCACCTTCTTGTGGCCCTAGGCTAGATCTCATGAAACCGTTGAATATCCCCCTGGTGGAAGGAAAAAGAACCAGGGGGACTGGGACCGGAATAACCCTCACAGATGAGATCGAACTGTTCCAGTGTCGGTCACAGGCAGACAGATCGAATTGTTTGTATAAACAGGTCTGTGTTGTTTTACTGATCATCATTTGAACGTCATTAGTTAAAGTATAAAATGTTCAGAGAATAAAACCAGGATGAAATATTCAGGACGACCATGCTAAAGTTTTATTTTGACATCTCATATACATTTGTATCCACGCATTATCGCCCACAGACTGCATACAGGCACAGGCGCTTGAATTGCTATTAGTGTTGATTTCGGTTAAATTTGTTACTTTTATGGGTCATTTCCTTATAACCTATCTGACATTGTTCCTAGCGTTTTTCACACTGTATGGTTTATCTCTTTATTAGGCCAAAATAAAAAAAAGGTATGGTTCTCACTTCTCAGGCACTTTTTTTCAGAAATCAATGCGGGCAGGCATTGCCCCCAAATACGCAAGTTTCCTTGTTACAAACACAATATTTTATTTTATAGGAATTTTTGTCCAGCACAGGATTTACGTTCTCCAGTTTACTTGAAGCTTCATATGCGGCGGGTATCCGTGGAATGGATACATAAGCCGCATTATAACGTGCAGTTAACAGGCAAGTTGTTCGGAATCCACTACTGTGAGTTGTTGACGGAGAGAAACAGAGCTGATCGGAAGCGCACATCTTGGGACGAGACAAACAGGCAAGGAGCCTCCATTGTTAGATCTGACAGCAATGTCACATTGGATTCAGCCTAAATTTGAAGTAACTGCGTGATTGGCTGAATGGTTGTTACTTCAGAGGTGTCTCCGTCTGAAGACTCGATCAGTAAGCATATCAGCCAATCAGATAGCGTTTCCATTGTTGCTATGCCATGGCTGTCAGACCTAATGATGGGGGGCCTCTTGCTTGCCTATCCCGAATTAACTTTAAATATTAAGTAAATAATAAAGAGATGGACCATATAGTGTTAAAAACCCTTGGAAAATGTCAGATAAGTTATAGTCAGAATCCATTCATTCATTTTAAAGTAATGACATTTTTTAACTCAGCTAACTATAATTCATCTGAGCTAATCATGGTCCTTTGTCTGTCGTCCATCCAGCTGTCTGTTTACAGGGCACGTTTTGAAACCGTTGGACTCTACAAATCCTGCATACAGTTAGATGTCCTAAAAATCTCCTACCATGCCAAAAAAAAAGGGTCACTAGGAAGTCTTTCCTTCGAGATACTAAGGAAAAACCTCAATTTTCCATTAAAAATGCATCATTAAGCTTCAAGAATGCCTAATATCAAAACCACTGATCTGACTCTGATCATATTTAATATGTATATTCCCCTATAATATATTTCCTATCTACATTCTGGAAATTAGGTCAGTATTGTGTAATACCTTGATGTTACATGCCTGAACATAATGCACTTTGTAAAAAAATCAGGAAATATATTTACTCACTTCACATGAGAATAGCTGAAGCTAGTGACTTTTTTTCAGGGATATAACTTTATTTCATCAAGAATCAATTGTATACCTTAAATTAGATCAGAATTTTGCCAATTTTTTAAGTTATCAGAATATATATACAACCAGTAACTATAATTTTGTCAATATTTAAACATGACACTTTTTTTCCTGTAACTGCTGTGGGTTTGATTTTCACATCATCCAGATATGAGCATTTCATCTGTTAAAATCTGAAATTTGAAACCAATTAATAAAAAACTGTAGATTTTATTCAAGTTTTCAAGCATCATGTCAAGTATTGTTTACATCAGGCCGGCCAAGAACAGTGTTCTGTAGCTAGCCCTCAACTCCCCAGACTCTAATGTAATCACTTTACTCCTGGCCAGCCGGCTCTGTCTCGATGAGCTTGGTCAGGCTGTCTGCAGTAACTCCCACATTGAGCCTTTCTCTCTTTCTCTCTCTCTCTCTCTCTCCTTCCTTGTGTAGAATATGGTCTACACCTTAAACATGTCAAAGGTGGGCAGGCTATGTCTTCCTATCATCGCGCTGATCAGCAGTTTGCAGTATAAATGCTGATCAGCAAAATATACCTATCCACAAATGGGTGTCACATAACATGTTGTTTCCTCACAGTTGCCAAAGTGTTATAAAATTTCCCTTATAAAATGAGCCCACACTTCAAATATTATAGAATAAAAGCTGCTAATAAAGAGTTTATTATATTAATACAGGTCTTATACATGACAAGACAGAATATTAAAATAGTGTGAACATATAACCAGACAATACAGCTCAGTGTGGTAGCCACGGGGTTGTCTCACAGTCTTTGGATGGGCTGTGATCAGTTTTGGACGGGTGAAGGTCACCTGAGATGGCCCATGGACAGCCTGTGCTTTTCTGGCTGTCTGGACTACAAACAACAGTACTCAAAGTTAGTACTACTTGACAGGATATGTCATTGCTTAAACAGGTCACTGGTCTCCAGCCTCAGCCTCTTGTTTACTCGGCGGGGGGGGGGGGGGGGGGGGTGATTACATGATAATGATAATGTTTGCTTAGTTAATAGGCTCTGACTGATCAGTACTGACAATAGCTGTTTTCTCTCTCTCTCACTCTCTCAGTACTGTATATATATTTCTTCATTTACTTATATACCACATACATACTGTGGATGTTCAATAGCACTCTACATAAAATAAATTATATTTAAAAATTGATGTGAAACTGATACTAAAAGTTTAAAACCCCCAGAGTTAAAACTCTGTACTAGGCTAACACCAAGCAGTTTTAAGAATTTGTTCAATAGTGTCAACTGAACCAGCCTGTCTGATACGGATTGATAGGTTGTACAACAGACTGGATGGGCTTCAACTAAAACATCTGTTGCCATGCATCTTTTTATAGCAGTTCTGATACCAGGAGTGACAAGAGTGAGAGAGCATTCTAGATGGAGAATATACATTCATTTATATATTATATTCATACATACACTGGAGCCTCCAAGTATTATATATATGTACATGTATATATATGTACATGTATATATGTGTATATATATATATATATATATATATATACACACACACATCTGTAAAGTCTCTATTTACAAGTTGTAGGCTGCATTCAACGAAACAAAACTTAATATTCTGTAAATAAAAGGAGTTTGGCACTAAAATTATATGCAGCAGATGGTTAGTACCCTAATGGAATAAGTAATATTTTTTTCAATATGCGCATGGGAACTGTAAATAGAAGCAGTTCTTGAATTGTGACAAATTTTTATTTTTAACTTTGACGGTTGGGACACATGATCCAGGTGGTTCCCACAATTCCTACTTGGAAGAGATCTGTTTTTAGCTCAGCTGACTATAAATCATCTGAGCTATAGTCGTGGTCCATTGTCTGTCGTCCGTCTGTCTGTCTGTCCGTCTGTCCGTAGATGTGGCACGTTTGGAAACCGTAAGACCTAGGAATCCAAAATTTGGCATAATGTTAGATGTCCCCAAGATCTCCTACCAAGCCGAAAAATGGGTCTTTTCGACTTCATTCCTTTAACAAATTAAGGAAAAACCTCAATTTTTTATTAAAAACCTATTTTCACACTTCAGGACTGCCTTATATCAAAACCACTCATCTGTTTTTTCTCATATTTACCACAAATAATCCTCTATATACTTCCTATGTACATGCCAGAAATTAGGTAGGTCTGTATTATATAATTTAAAAAAGTTATAGGCTCAAACATAATGCATTTTGTAAATAATCAGGAAAAAAATTTGATCACTTAACACAAAACTTGTTAAAGCTAAGCACTTTTTTTCCAGTAATATAACATTTATTAATCAAAATTAAATTGTATACCCAAAATTAGAACAAAATCTTTTAAATTTTTTAAAATATTAGCAAAAATAAAAAATTGGTACCTTAAATTATGCCCAACTTGACCATGGCATGTTTTTTTCCTGTAACTGCTGTTACTTATTAGCATTTCAACTTTTAACATCAAAAATTTGAAACCAGTTGATCAAAAACTGTAGATTTTATTCAAGTTTTCAAGCACCATGTCACATATTGTTTACATCAAGCTAGTGTTATGGAGTTTGCTAGAGCTCAGCTCCCCAGCTTCAGCTCTAAGTTCCTTAAATTTGGCATACAGTTAGATGTCTCCAAAATTCCCTACCATGCCAAGAATTTGGTCATTAGAACTTAATTCCTTCGAGATATTAATGAAAAACTTAATTTTTCCATTAAAAACCCATTGTTACACTTCAGGACTGCCTAATATCAAAACCACTGATCTGACTTTGATCATATATAATATACATATTTTTCTATACATTCGCTATGCACATGCCAGAAATGATGTCAGTATAGCGTAATTGTTTTAAGTTATGGGCCCAAACATAATGGACTTTGTAAAAAATCAGGAAAAATATTTACTCACGTTACATGAAAATTATTGAAGCTAGAGAATTTTTTTCAAGTATATAACTTTGTTTAATTAAGATTTATTTGTATACCCAAAATTAGATCTGTATTATGTAAATTTTATAAGTTATTAGCATAAACATAAAATCAGTACCTTAAATTTTACCCAACTTTGACCAAGGCATGTTTTTTTTCCTGTGAGTACTGTTGATTTAATTTTCACAGCATGTAAACATAAGTATTTAATTTGTTTAAATCTGAAATTTGAAAATAAAAGGTTGAAAATTAGGCTAGTTATTCAATTTTATCTTGAGGCTCTATTGTAGTCACTTGCTTTGTACCAGATGCGGGTAGGCCACTCCAGGTCACTGGAAGTCAGCTATGCCAGGGTTCCTGATTTGTTACAGTCACTGGGGGAGATCCCCTGCTGTGACAGGTGTACATTTGTTCTCATTTCAAACCCCCTCCCCCCATGAATATATATATATATACATTTGTATGCATGATGTGGTGTTATATGACAAGATTGAGATTTATGATGATGCAATTTAGAATTATGAATCAACATTTATTTTCAGAAATATATGTTATATTGGAAAGTATACAAATTAAACTTTAAATAAAAAATGAGGATCTAATACAAACATGTGTTTGTTTATTATTTTTGAGCCTTAGCAGAATTGGAGATCAGGCTTTGTTTGCCCTGAATGTATATGCATAAGTGTTGTTAATCCCACCATCCCCCCCCCCCCCCCCCCGCTGTCATTGATCCTTTGCACCGTCACCTTGCACTGGGACATCAGTTATTATTGCAAATGTGTACAATTTTTTTAATTTGAAAAAATAATTGGATTAGAAAAAAACTAAGATCTAATTGAAACATATTCTTGCCTCAGGAGATTGGAACATAAAGTGATCAGCTCTGTCTGTCCATCATCTCTCAATTATCATTAAATATATATCAATTATGAAATTTTTCCTTTAAGCACTGTTGAAATAACTTTCATATGCTGTTTGTGTATGGATTTAAGCCATTAAAGTCTGAAATTTGAAAGCTACTTATGTATTCAGATGTGTAATATTGCAGATGAAAAACTTTAAAATATTAAAACATATTACCAGCTTTGTTTGTTTAACAGTCTGTCTGTCCTTCTTTAAATATTATGTAATTGTGAATGAACTATTTAATCCTGTAAGTATTGTTGAATTAAGTGGAAATCCTATATGTATATACACTATATAAATTCGGAGATGTTGTAACTCCCATCATTCCAGCCCTCCCCCCCCCCCCCCCCCCAACCACCACCACCAAGTCCTTGCATCTGGGGACTGGGGACATCAGTTATATTTCAACTATATACATTTTATAAAATAAAAAATACATATATTTAATAATATATATTATGTAAAATAGATCCAATTGAGCAAATGTGTAAACTACTGAACTGTCAACAATTTATCAAAAAGCCAGCCAATGATCATGGTAATAATATACATCTTATGTTCACAAACTGCTCACATGCTTCAATTTTGACATTAGAGAATGCATGGTTTGGTCACAAAATATTATTTGCAACAATTTCATACTCATCAATACAAACCAATCATGTCAACCAGCCATGGCATATATTACCTTTTCTTCCTAGACCTTATCTCCATTTGATATTATTTTAGATTTTACCATCAAGGTCAACTTCAGCTAAGCACAGTGACCCATATTTATAGCACATGTCTTGAATGTTTACATCAAGTCTTTGGTTAACAGTGTTCTAGGCTGTTACATAACACCTTCACTCCTTGCCTACAGGCTTCTGTGAGTGTCTGGGTCAGGCTGGGTCAGGCAGTAATTACCAGAGAGCCTTTCTCCTCTCTCTCTTTCCCTTTCTCTCTTTCTCTGCCAGTCTAGCTCTCTTTCTCTCTCTCTCTCTTTCTCTCTCTCATCCCTATGCCTCCCTTCCTCCCTCCACCCCATTCTGTTGACAGGTACTATAAACCTGATTTATTAGAAATATATGTTGATGCAATTAAGAAATGTGAATCAACTGAAATATATATATATATATATATATACATGTTATACTCTAAATGTATAGTTTAATTTTCAAACCTTGAAAAAAATGATGTTATAAAAAAAGGAATTTATGTTAAAATTGTTCATAATTTCCTGGCTCAGAAGGATGGGAATTAAAATGATTTGCTTTGTTTCTCTAGCTTTCTGCCTGTTTTGAATATTTAATAATTATGAATAAACTTTTTTTTTCCCTGTAAGCACTGATTAATTAAATTTCATATCCTGTACCGTAGGTATATGCAAGGGTATTGTCCATCATCCTCTTCCCTCATCCCACTAAGTCCTTACTTCTTGGCACCGTGAACAATAGTTCTATTGCTATAGCATAAAATTTAATAATTTGAAGAAAATATATACAGAGAGACAGAGGCGTTGTAACTATTATCATAACCCCCACCCCCCCATCAAGTCCTTCCGCCTGTGTAGTGGGGACTTTATAGCAACTGTATACATATCATTAAATAGATAAAAAAAGTTTATTAAAACAAATTGGATCTCATTAGACAAATGTGTAAAATGTTGAACTGTCAACAGCCTGTCAGAAAGGTATCCAATGGAAACGCATGGTCAGATCTTAAAATATTATTTGCAACAATTTCTTCAATCTTATCAACCAACCATGGCCTAGATTACCACTATATTTACTCCATATTAATCCATGAGTCAGGTTATTTCATACATCATTTACTCACATATTATATATACATTATATTCCTTTATAATAGCCTAACATGTCCATGATATTCATAAGGTTTGTCGACTAAATATAGTATCACAATGGTGATACATTTATAGTCCAATCACGATCAGCTGAGTGCCGTGACCCATGGGTCCCTTGTTTATTACAACAACATCCATGTGCGAAGGTTTTCTTGCAGTGCTCTTGTTGTAAAATCTAAAGTTCAGCTGGAGGTGACACTAATCAATTTTGTATTGTTTTAGGCCAGAATGCCAGCATTACTGGCGATTAAGGGATCCAAGCTTGAGGTAGACATCGGCACTGTCACAGATTATGATTCCAAAGAAGTGAACAAGTGGCTGCGAGATGTGAGTGTGATGTATTTTGAGAAGAAGACCAACACGCTGTGGCATGATTTCTCTAAGCTGGTGGACCACATCAGAAAGCAAAGGGGAACCAAGGTCAGCAAATAACATCACATGATGTTATGATTATATTTTAGTCATCAAACAGTGGGATGTGTGTTATCAACTGAAACTGCAGTGGACCGATGTAAAGTGTGGGGATGTGGGAGTGTTTGCTGTCAAAGCAGATTTAATTTTAATCCATTTGTTAATCACTTTTTACCCAGATACCACAGGCTTATTTTGCATGATTAATGTCAAATGCTTTGTTACATTGTTAAACTCATATATCAGCTCGCTGTCTGAGCCCCCCCAGAAATCATATTAACAGAGCAAAAATTTTGTCTTTCACACCAAGAAAATTCTTATGGGTCCTCCTTAAATCTCCATGTGCACATATAAATCTGAAATAAGGTCACAGTGACCTATGTTTTGTGAATATAAGGGCAGTAAAAAGTTTTATCAACTTTAAAATGGAAATATTTTCTACAAACTAAAATTTTCTCCAAAATCTCTTATATTTCAGTGTAAACATGGATTGATTGACTCAGTATATTTTATATGCATGTTTGTCTGACTTGAACTTTAATGGGATTGGTACCTATAATTTCCAGCCCGGCTGACCAAGTCTTTGGTGCTGTTTCAGTGTTGTGTTCCGTATAAATTTGTTGATGTTTTACATATGATGATAATATTACATATTATAAAGTGATGCAGTATCTTTCCCACAAACAAGTCATGTCATCAAATGAAATTTTAGTAAGTGTCCTAGATAAAATCAGTGAATATGAGTATGACAGTGTATTTATGTCTGAGATTGTACTTTGATGAAATTTCACAACTGTTGTACAAGAAATGACTTGTATTGAAATGCAACAAATTTATTAGCCTAGGATATTTGACTTATTCTGGAATACTGGTGCCAAACCTACATTTAATTTGTTGGGATAAAATCTAAAACCAGATATATATTGTTAATTTAGTAATGAATAAGCAAAGGTTTCATATATATATATATATAAATATAAATATATTTTTTTAATAAAATGAACTTTTGACTGGTGTCTCTTGGTGTTTTTAGGAAAAGAAAAGTGAGAAGGCTCCTTTGAAACAGAAGTCTCCTCCAAAAGTAAACACTCCTGTCAAAGGAAATTCATCTTTAAAAGAAAAGACTCCTTCAAAAGAGCCGGGGCCTCTACAACCTCCTGGACCAACAAGAGTGAGTGCACGAAAACGCAAAGTTCCATTAAAATACCAGAATGACCATGCTGAGCAGTCAGATCTAGCAGAATCAAAGAAAGCAGAACTAGCCGAGAAGCTGGCTTCAATTGCCCAGAATAGGAGGTCAGCTAATAATAATGTAAAGAATGCAGGTGCTCTTGAAACTGTGCAGCAGTGTGTAAGATCATCAGTGAGAACGAGGAATAAACGAGCAGCCAGTGGGGATGAATCAACAATGCCAGCAAAACGTCAAACTCGGCATTCTCAAACAGGATTCAAAACCAAGGCTGGTGAGAAGGAAGCAGGTAAACCACATGACCTACACGACATGCCTGATTTGGCATCATTTAATAAGGATGAAGGGAATGATGCATCAGGCATGGGGAAGCCTGCTCCAGGTCACAGCAGCCGTGACATGGGAGCAGAAGATAACAAAGATGAGGATGCTAATAAATCATCAGCATCATCAGAACCTCATGTTGATACCGTCAGGAAGCCAGCTGATACTGAGGCAGTACTGGTTGATACTAAGGCAGCACTTGCTGATACTGTCCAAAATCTAGCTGATACTAAAGCTGAACATGTTGATACTGCAAGGCACATTGATCAGACTCCAGCAGGGTCTACCCGAGGGAGAACTAAAAATGACAAATATAGGAATGCAGCAAGCAAAAGTGGAGATGAGTCAAACATGAAAGTGAACAAAACCCTGTCAGACAGGGAATCATCTGGTGGGCAGCAGGTATGCAGATTTATTCATCTAAAATGCAGTTTACATATTTATTAATCCATCCATTTTGACCAAATGATTTTCAAAGGTTATAGAAGGATAATTATATTTATGTCAATCTGCTTTTCATTGACAGAATTGTAATACAGACATTTAGACAGGTTTCCAGGTAATTTAAAGTAAATCTAATGCATTAAACAAGTTACTTGTATATGAAATTTAAAGAATCTGCAATTATCAATACAATTATTGTATTGATAGGCAATCTCTTAATTTCTAAGTGATAATATTTGAATGATGTTTTTGAAGGATGGAGTACAATTGACCTCACCACCAGAGCCCTTAAGCCCCGCCCTTTTGACCTTATTATTATTATGAGCCCCTAAAACTCTCCTACACAGAAGGTCTTTCTTGCAAGAGCTGCTTACATGACAATAATGGCATCAAAAAGGTCAATAACTTAGATGTCGCATTGACTGACATTATCAACGGCAATAGCTGCAATGATGAATATATCCCAGTCATTGTGAAATTATTTGCATTATTTTGGGTTGTCTCATACAAATTATATGCCATGCAGGTAAGACATTTTTATTCCCTCGGAGTTCTGAGAAAAGGCTCCTGCAACCTTTTGCCTAGAACTGTTTTATACTGTCTACTTTGCATAACAAAATATCCCGGAAAACATACCAACATGGGTACTGATACAGACTACACATGTTCTGTTCAGCAGAGCTCTCCCAAATTATGCAAATTTTATTATTGTCAGGTGACTGACGGTTTACAGTAATGCTGACAACCTTATTGGCTGCATGAAACATATATGCTTATGGTTATTCATTAAATGAATATGCTATTAATGTCACGTAAAGTTCATGGTGAAGTCATTTGAATATATTCAAAAAGCCTGCCATGTTGCAGAAAACAATTGTTCTGTGAGTTAGGTAAGGGATTAAATTGAACATGTCCGTGAGTTGCGCGAGAAGTTGCAGAAGAAGGAACATTTTCCTTTCTCCTATGAATTGTTGTGCCACATCAGGTCCTTCACCAGGAAACGGCCAAAGAATACAGTAATTGATCATGTTATACTGTTATCATGTGCCCACCCATGGTGTCACAGTGGCTGAGGAGGGTTTCATGTGTACAGAGTGATCAGCAGAAAGTATGGGAAATTTATACTGATTGTATGGGAACCCTGTTTAAACACATAATTATTCATGTCAAACTTTCGTCAAAATTGATGATCAGTTTTTAAAAAAATATGAAATACAGTTGTGAATGTTAGGCCATACTGCTATGCTAGTCAGCTGGGTTTCCTGTCACATATGTCACTTGTTATATACAACCATATGAACAATATTTAACGTCTTCTATATGCTAGGATTTTACCAATTTCTACCATAGCTGTGAGACAGATTCAGCTGAGCACCATGACCTACAGGTCCCTTGATAATTCACAGAATGATCTGTGTTGGTTTAATTATCTATATTCAGACACTAAATCAGACAGACATTGTTAACTTGAATCTTACATTAAAGAATTATATTTGTTTATTACTTAGGTAAAATCTGTCATTAATAATATGAAGTTATGAGTTGCCAGAATTATCAGCACTGGTTTCTTATCATATATTTCAGCTGAAGTCCCTGGCAGGGAATCAGAAGGTCAAAGGTCAAGTTGATTTGGGTGTGCTGAAAAACAAGAAAATCTATGTCCTCGTGCAGAAAGATGACAGCCACCAGGGGGCAGCACAGGGCTCCGCCACTGCCAGACCTATAGTCCTAGCTCCAGGTCAACAAGTGCTGGTTGATCATCCGTTACTGAGCGGGCAACAAAAGACTGACACAAAGGAGCAGCTTGACAGCAGTGACCATAGAGAAGGAGATGGTGGAACAGCAGAGTCTGTACAAGCTGCAGCTACGAGAGATCATCCTGAAAATCAGGAAGCACACCCTCCAAACCAAACTGATGACGCTACAGATAAAAAAGTGTTGGTTTTCATCAAAGGTCCAGGTGAGAAAATCCGTGCAGGATTTTCAGGAAAAGGTCATGGATTCCAAGAGAATGGTGCAGCGGGTCAAAACCCAAAGAAGAGGAAAAAGAAGAGACAGAATAAGAAAGGGAGGGGGGACGTGCCCTGTCCTCATTGTCGTCAGTGGTTCTTCACTGAGCTGGACCTGGAGTTCCATGTTAAGTGTCACGTGTTAAAAGACGGGGTTGCTGTTAAGGATTTCTACCAGTGTGCTTTGTGTAGCAGAACGTTTGAAAAAGCATCATGGCTCAGGATTGTTTCTCATGTGATAGCAGTACATCGTGACGCTGCTGAATTGAAGACTATTACATACCTCAGGGATAGTGTTGGTAATTACAACTGTCAGGAATGTGGGAAGGTCTACCGCACAGACCAGAGGTTGAAAGCTCATAAACGTGCTGTACATATTAAGTACAACCATACCTGTACCGTGTGTGGTACAGTTCTGAAACAAGTCACAAATTCTCAAGCTCGCTTCCACACTCAAAAATGTTCAGGGAAAAAGTTTCTGTGTGACTTGTGTCCATATATTACGCAGTATAGGAACAGCTTCCGTGAGCACATGACTAAAGTTCATCAGAAATCCGGCATCCGATGTGAAATATGTGACACGATGTGGTCCAGCAAGTTCACTTATAAGAATCACATGAGAAAGCATGACACAAACCGATCCCGGGACTTCACTTGTGAACACTGTGGAAATCAGTTCTATAACAAAGCTTCACTTGGAATGCATATACACCGTTTCCATGACGAAAAGGCAGATGTCTTAAAATGTGTTCACTGCAAGTTCACAACAAGAGTGGAGCAAGACTTGAAATCTCATGTCATACGTGTACACCAAAAGCGTTTTAAATGCGCATACTGTCCCTATGATTCAAACTCGGCAAAAAACTTTGAGGTTCACATGTCCTATCATGATCCAAAAAAAACATTTGCTTGTCCCTACGAGACTTGCCATTACCGAGCTGAGACAAAAGCTATGGTGACATCTCACATTTCAGCAGTCCACATGGGCAAACATGCATGTCCGTCATGTGGGAAACTGTTTCCGAAAAAAGCTGCGCTAATGCGACATTTTGTGAAACATACCGACCTCAAAGGGTTCCACTGTGCAGAATGCGGGAAAGAGTTCCGGAATCACACCCAGTACTACTACCACCGCAAGAAAACGGGTCACGATGCCAATACTAAAAAACTTCTCAGTGTGCCAGACTTCATATTGGAATTCTCTACAGATCAAGAGGAAGAAGCAATGCAGGAACAGGTGGAAGAATCCATCATGGTCGTAGAACAAATGGAGGATGAAACGCAGCAGCCCATGGAAGTTGATCCCAGTCAGGTTGAGACAGTTCTAGCTCCAGGGTTAACAGAGATAGGGGCTGTAGAATCTATTGACCCCTCTCAGATCATCGAACATGAGATCATCCAGGAGGCCACAGTGATAGACCAGGGGGATGGGAAGTATGTGTTCGTTGAAGTAACACATGACATAGGTCAGGACACAGTCCAATAGGTGGTATACAGTTAATGATCCCAATCACAGAAACTGGTGTTTGTAAGACATGACCAAAGACGAGTTATAATCTTGAAGAAAATCTGTAAGTAATGAATGATCCCACTAACACTGGCTCAAGGAGTCATCCTTCACATTTTCTGGAACTTTCAAAAAGAAATGTCCCTTTCTAAACTTACATGTGAACAAAATATTTAAGGAATGATCCCTGCAGTTAGGTATGGTTCAGCATTATTGTACTAATTACTCGTATTATCAGTCACTCTGCTATCCCAAAATGCACTCTGCTACCCCAAAATTCAACTCTAGTTTTTAATACAAGCCAGACTAAACTTATGTTTTTTTTGCAGGATAATGGAAAAATATTGAATTGATTACCAAGAAAACATTAAGCTATTAAATGCTTTATCAAGTTTGCACGATGCTAACATGGAGGTTATGTGTCCATCCATGTTCTTTGTTTGATTGTTACAAGATTTCCATGAAATTTTAGGGCGATGGGACATCAACTAGGGAATACCAATTAAGTTTGGTATGTATGTAGGTAAAGGGGTGGATCCAGTAGTAATGTTCCGTCTTGGAACTTGCTGTACTGAGCACCTTCTAGGTACAGTTTTAGGCAACTGATGTGTTGGAAAGATTTGAAATGGCTGGCTGAATTCTACACTTATACATACATGAAAGGGTATTCCCCTACAGGTAATAAACTACTATGCTCCTGCAGCACTTACTTGATCCCCAATTTTGCTTTTTTTCCCCATCATACATGCGCATACTGCACAAGTGCATATACTGGTTATGTTTATATAATGCTAGCTTAGGAATAAATTGATTGAAAGTAAGCTTTAAGGTTACGTCTTTCTAGGCACAACGTGTTAACCCAGCTCAAGGGAAAGACCTACAAATCAACAGACAAGCCCTCTCTTAGTATTATATACAGTAGTGTTAAGAATATGTTAATTGTTATGGAACATTGAAAGAAAAAACAACCAATGATTGATTATGATTAACTGCCTTGTACCAACTCTAATCATCACTTTTAATTTTCACTTAAAATTCTATGGCAGATAAACATTAGCAGGTGACAGTAATCATCATCATGTATCATGTAAAGAATTTTCGTCATGCTGTTACGTTGGGTTGAACTATGATCATTAAGAGAGGTTCCTCAAGTTTGTTACAAAAAAAAAATTATTTCTTTGCATGTGCATACGTAACTGATTGTGATCAACTACAGGAAGATGCAAACAGTTAAATGGATTATTAAGAAATACTACCAATCATAGGCTTAAACAATTAACAGCTAGGTATTGGTCAGCACAGCAGTAAGTGTTTGACTGTTTGGAATGTTAATCATTAGGATAGATTGATGTAAATAGAATTCTGTAATTAATTAAATGTTTGTACAGGGTTAGGTGATGTAAGAGAGACTGTCATACTCTTCCAATAAATCATTGTATACTCTAGTGTCTCTGTGATAACATATTATGTTATGATCTGTGTGGCAGTTCTTCAGTGAAACAGGTTTAACCAGGCTACATGCATGCTTACATTTTGGGAGCTTGAAAGTGTATGGGGGATGGAAAGTGTGAGACAGTTTGGTACTAGTGTCAAACGTTTTGTTTATAGAGATTAAGATAGGTTTCCATGAGAACAAAAGTGGTAACAAAATCTTGAAATTGCAAATTTACTCTAAGAACTGTCACCAAATAGGTCTTAAATGGCCAAGCATACTTCAAACAGGATATTTATCACTAAAGATAGATTTTATATTTATAAGATGGTAGTTCCCCTGGTAAAATAAAAAAAGAATGGGGGGGGGGGGGCCTGTTTGGTGATATTCATTTTTGGAAAAGCTCCAAGTGATTATCTTTAGTTTATAAAGGTGAGATAAGTTATTGAATGGGCCCCTTTAATGTAATTTCTATCAAGCAAATGGAAGCCAGTCGACTTTTAACCATATCAGTTTTAGCCCAAAAACTTTAGTGGGGCAACTACAAAGTAAAGCTACGTCAAAACCAACCAGAAATGTTTTGCAAACACCTCGGGCACTCTACTCTCCTGATGTAATGAAATCATGTTACACTGCTGAAGTTATTTCAAACACAAACACATATTTTAATATAAATTTTATTTGTCCAGACAAATTCAGGAACACGCATCAAAATTTAAAAGTCTAGCTGCAGCATTTATGGAGTTTTAATATTTATTTTTATCCACTGATGAATATATTTGTAGCATTCAGGAGTTATCATTTAAGAAATACTATCCTTGTAACAATGTCTTATGTAAACTCCATGCTGTTTGATCCTATGTAACTGAATGAATCAGTAAGCATGACCCATTATAGCACTGAAACACATGCAATTTGTCAGTAAACTTTCATAATATATATCCATTAAAATATTCTTTTCATTATGGTTTGTGATATCAATTATAAAGTTTAAAATGGCATCTGATATACATAGATTTAAAAGATGCCCATGTTATATCTTTATCACAGGTTTGTTGTGCATTAAGAAACAATACTATCACAGCTTGTTTGTGTTTTGTATATTGTAAAATGACTGTTCGCATCACTAAATGAACAATGACAGACCCACACACAATCACACCACTTAACAACAGAAATAACAAAACAAATGTCATAACTCTGAAAACTTCACAGTTTCAGGCGGAATCAAAATCTACAAATCCACTGTCATGCTTGTATTTTCATGCATGATCCAAAAGCAAGAAGGAAGGCCTGTATTGACCAAAGAAACATCTCTCTGAAACTATGAAGTCCTCTTGTTAGGACATGAGGATAATACTGATCATGGTTTTTGTTATACCCTTCAATGCAGGTACATGAAATTCTAGTATACCAGTGAGCATCTAAATTTCTCTCAGATGTTTGTATGCAATATTACATATAGGTGGATTTACTGTCACCTTCTGCATCAACGTGTCCCTGGTGCGTTAGATTTTAACAAATATATGTGCGTGTGTAACATCCTGTCAAAACTACCTTATTTCATGAAAATGGTTAATTGTTGTTTATGATTTCAAAATTTCATTAATAATTTACTCAGTATGGAGACTACCATTAGAAAATTTTAATTAATATGCTTGATGGATAAAATTTTTTGTAAAAATTAATTTTCAATAAATTTATTTATTTAGTTTTTAATCATGCAACTATTTATTACAGGTATTTAATTTAATAAATGATAATTCTTTTAAATTCATATTTTCATCATAACTTCAAAATGAGAGGTACTTCATGCCTCTAATGCATCTATTCAATATCTCGCATGTCATTTTAATTGAATTACGAACCTTAACATTATATTTCCTGTTAAATACATATTGCATCTTCTGCCCTTTATAAATGTTAAAATGTATATTCTATATATTACTTGTGATAATACTTCAGTAAAATAGCTGTAAATGATTTCTGTGACCATAATCATACTGTATATAGATTTGTGGCATTTACATGATATAAACATCTTGTTAATCCTTCTACAATGAATGTGACTTTTTTTAATGATTACATATACACCTAACATTTCTACTTCTATGGTCAAGAACATGTTCTGCTTTTAACCTCCATGGAAATGTGCAAATATCTGACTTTGTATTTACCTAACCAATCCTGGAACATTAAAAATCAATCACAGAAGTCATTTTAAATGGAATTAAACTTTGTAGAAAAGAAACCCCCCTGAAATTATTCATCTTTGACTGCAGGTAATACAAAGCCTTCATGATTTTAAAGGATTAGTTTCCTTCCTATTAACATAATTTTTAAATGTCTAACAAAACAAGTTTAGCCTGAAACAGCACTGTGAAATTAATACTGTTTGACATCCTGGAATATTGGTACATCACTCTGTAAAGCATAGTCCCCTCCACAGACACTAGGTGGCGCTCCACTACCATTGCTCCACTAACATTGCTCAGTTTATCAACATGTGACTAAGAGTTACAGGCTGATTAACACTGTACAGCACTAATTCAGATATAACTGAAACTTGATCTGTCTGTTATAAGTAACTCTAGAAAATTCAGATCCAAACCTACCATCAGATCAAGTGATATCACATATTTTTGTTCACAAAATGTTCTGAGCTCATAATGTTTCAATGGCACAGCTATCACTTTTATATATCAAATGATAACCAGTAATAATTCCAAGGTTATTCATTTTTTCTTGTCTAATGTCAAAAGACTTAATCTCTGTTCACTCATTCTGGACAGGACTATTCTGTTCATGCACAATTTAATGTTATTCTTCCTGGCCACATGCTTACACAGAATGCAGTTATTTCATCTCAACCAACAGAATGGTGTTCTGTTCACCCACTCCAACAGAATGGTGTTCTGTTCAGCCACTCCCACAGAGCGCTGTTCTGTTCACCCACTCCCACAGAATGGTGTTCTCTTCACCCACTCCAACAGAATGGTGTTCTGTTCAGCCACTCCCACAGAACGCTGTTCTGTTCACCCACTCCCACAGATGGCTGTTATGTTCACCCACTCCTACAGAAGGCTGCTCTGTTCACAAACTCAAACAAAAGGCTGTTCTGTTCACCCACTCCAACAGAAGGCTGTTCTGTTCACCCACTCCCACAGAAGGCTGCTCTGTTCACAAACTCAAACATAAGGCTGTTCTGTTCACCCACTACAACAGAAGGCTGTTCTGTTCACCCACTCCAACAGAAGGCTGTTCTGTTCACCCACTCCCACAGAAGGCTGTTCTGTTCACCCACTCCAACAGAAGGCTGTTCTGTTCACCCACTCCAACAGAAGGCTGTTCTGTTCACCCACTCCCACAGAAGGCTGTTCTGTTCACAAACTCAAACAAAAGGCTGTTCTGTTCACCCACTCCCACAGAAGGCTGTTCTGTTCACCCACTCCAACAGAAGGCTGTTCTGTTCACCCACTCCCACAGAAAGTTTATCCGTTCACACTCAAACAGAAGGCTGTTCTGTTCTCAAACTCAAACAAAAGGCTGCTCTGCTTCTGTTCTCAAACTCAAACAAAAGGCTGCTCTGCTCACATACTCAAACAGAAAGCTGTTCTGTTCATATTTTCAAACAGAGCGCCATACTCCTCACATTCTAACAGAAAGCTGTACTCTATTCACACATTTAAAAAGAAGGCTGTTCTGTTTACAAACTTGAAACAGAAAGCTACACTGTTCACACACTCATGCAGAAGGCCATCTTATAAAAAGACTCAGACATAAAGCTAATTCTAACAGTTTTTGCACCATCCAGTGTAAAATCCCATGCATAATGACTATTGTTAATAAACGTAGGTGAGCAGTGGTGCAGAGCCACCATGTGTCAGTATCAGAGACTACTATATATATGAGCAAGCACACATTTGATGAGTTTTATTCCTCCTGCTGTTTCTTTGTCGGCGCTGATTTTGGCGGCGTGTATCCATCGTAGTTTACTTTGTTAAAAGGGTTGCATGGCGGCACCAACGTCACCATCTTTGACATCTGGGAGTCGCGCTTGTGTTCTGAGTGATTTGGGGTAACAGGCATCGATCTGCAGGAAGAAAAAATTGTAATTGACAAAGAGTGCTTTTTATTCCATGATCAAGCTTCCCTGTTGCCACCAGTGTGTGCTATGGGTATACAGAAATTCTAAATATAAAAGCATATTATGGAGCAACTCAAGATAGTCTTTTACCATTTACCAAATGGAGAGGATCATCATTTGGGCGTCATCCATCACAGACTGGTTTAAATTGATTATGGCGATAATCAAAAATACAGTCAAAGGAAGTATAACGGTGCAAAATTTACTATAAATGATACTGTTTTATAAAAATTTAAAGTAAAATCTTTTCACATTTGACTGAATTTTCGATTATTAATGCTTTATTTTCACTTCCCTCTAACATAACAATTGTGTTATTAAACTGATCAGCTGAATTTGATTATGGTTATATCTGGGATCGGCAGATATTGTTTATAATTAAACCTGAGTTCAGCTGATTTTGTTTATGATTTTATACCTGTGATCAGCTGATTTTGTTTATAATTATACCTGTCATCAGCTGATTTTGTTTATGATTATAAGTGTGATCAGCTGAATTTGTTTATGATTATACCTTGGATCCACCGATTTTGTTTATGATTACTCCTGTGATAAGCTAATTTTGTTTATGATAATACCTGTGGACTCGTCGGTGAGTTGTGTCCTCTGGTGGAGTTTGGCTGGCATGGACTGGCATAGTGTTACTGCGATACAGCGTGCACCCAGTGTAACGGGGAATGTTTGGCCGACTGAAAGTGAAAAACAATCCATATATACATATATATGTATGTATATGCCCAAACAAAGACACACACTCTGTTTGATACAACTGTTCCTGATAGAAATGTAACTAATTCATAAAAATGTTTAACCGAAGTTACCATAAGACGGTCACAATGTTTTATTTCAGAACAAATCCCACAATTTAAGGATTTTGGCATAGTCCAAAAAATAATTGGTTGGTTCTAAACTCTACTGATATGCATCTCCTTGCCTCCAATCTCCCTCTGAAGATAAGATTTTCATATGGCCTCTGTATTTGGAGTGCCTTTGTGTCACATGCCCACATCCACAGACTGGTGAAATTTTCCCAGTCTCTGCTCATGACTGGCTTGTCATTATACATGCACACTAAAAACCTGATGTCACATCATGAAATTCAGGATTTGTCACCAGTTGTATCAATAAAAAGTCTCTTCCTTTTATTTATCCATGACAACCAGAAACCAATATACAAAAGAGAGATATTTTTACAAATAAAAGAAAAGGACGATGCCATCACTTACTGAGCTGTGTCTGTGTATCTAGGGAGCGCTACTCTCTTCACTGTGAAGGGAGAAAAGGGTTCCTGAGCATTATCGATTTCATCCAGGTTTTCTCCACCAACACATCCACTGAAAGAAAGAAAAAAATAATGGATATATAAATATAAACAATGGTAAAATGAATCTTGTCCTTTGTCTTTAAACAACAGATCACAACATCTCAACTTTATGCTGTTAGCCCTTTGGCCATGAAACTGTGGCTAGTTTCATATTTATTAAGCTGATATTTCATGATTTCTTCATTTTGAAATTTTTATTTCTGTTATCTGAACAGAAAACCTCGAGGACAAGATTTTTGTTTGAATAAACAATCATTCAGATGAACGATTTTGCATGAAACTGCACCGGCAAACAACACTGATTACTGCCGATTCTGGACATTAAAAGATACTGACTGACCAAAATTAAAGGAACATAATCAGGAACAATATTATGTCTATTCTTTTACACTATCTGTTCACTTTTGCCTTATGCAAAAGTTAAATTTCCAGGCAAAACCATCCCAGCATATTGTCTCATGAAGTAACTCCCTTTCAGCTGTTTAACACTTTGTTATGGCTTTGTTAGTGAGTAAACACAGGCTAGTGTGTCTATTTATATAACAATCATGATTAAGGCTTCATGACTGTCCAATTTTTCGCAAGCGCGACAGATCCCAAACAAAGAGTTGCAAACAAGGACCTTCATGACCTCTGATATATCTCTGCTGGATGTTTTTTAAAGTCCATGGGCCACATGTAAATTCACTGTAGAACCTGTGGCAAAAGATTTCTATGATAGGTCCAGGGGCCTCGCTGAAATGACACTGGCAGCATAGGTCGTATGTTGGGTCCCCAGGCCTGATCTGCCGCAATACATGATGTTTAAGCCAGGGGGAACATGTATTACATTTTTGGGGGCCAAGTCAGTCAGGGCATCTCCTAATTGACAAGTGTTGTGGTCCAGGCAATGTACAGAGCCCCATGCACATGCTGTGTTTATGTTGATGCCTGTGACCATGTCGTGCCTGGTCCACTGTTTTTAACACTCTTGTACAGGTGTAAGCCAAAGGTTTCAGAGCAATATTATGGCAGGTACCAAAGGTTTCAAAGAGGAGACACTATTTTTGGTGTTAATTCAACATGTTTTATAGGTGATTAAGCCCCTTTAATGAAGCTTGCCCATAATGAACGTGTGACAATATATTGTAACAATTTTGGTTGATTGATTAAATTATTCATTTAGAACACATCAAAATTATTAATTATTGGTGAACAGCCTTGTCCTGGAATCAACTGGTATCGTACCTGCATCATGTCACGTGTGGCTGCCAAACTGGATTGACTGCCATGACCTAGAAAGTGCTGCCATCTCTGAGCAGATAGATTAACTACAGGAACCTATACAAATGTGCTGTATTTTTATTTAAACACCTTTGCGAGACCTGGACTAAGTGAAAGCAGAAGTAAACAAGTTTTTACACAAATTTATTCAAAATGAATGAAACCGGCAACAAAGATCAAATTCTATACTTTAAAGCCTCCCTGACCAAAGCTGAGCCAAGGACTACATGGATCGGCAGAGCAGTTTTTCACACATATGACCTGCGGTCAGGTGCTCAGTTATGGTCTAGTGCAACATTTTGTTTGTACAGGTTAATTACATCAGCCTCGACACTCTGATTAAAGCAAGCTGAGGACAACACAGACCAGTGGGGTGTGTTTTGCATACCTTTTACCTGTGCCCATGAAGAGGCACTTACACTCAACAATATGTATCAACACTGATCTGGCTACATTTGTTTTGAATTAGATGATCTTTTTGATAATTTTTTTACTGGAAAGTTGTCAATTTTTTCATATTTTGGCCTAATGGTATTTCAGTTCTTAGGTTTTCATTTCGGATGAATGATTTTTCAGATAAATAGTCTTAGGATATACGACACTCTACTGTATTTATATACATGATAAAACAATAATTGATCATATAGTAACTCATTTCCTTCTTCCGCTCCTTTTATGTTATGATTTAATTTTGTCACAGCAGGTTTTGCTAAAAATCAATGCAAGTTGGCATGGGCTGGATTTGAAACTGCACATGTTGGGTTGGTTGCTGATTAATAAGTTCATCATCTACACTGATGGGGCATTTCAATTGCATGATTACTTCCCACTCATGAAAACCACAAAATTAAAACCCTCATGAACAAATAGGCAACTACAGAATATGGATTGTTACAGAAATGTCTTACTAGACACTTTGATACTTTATAACAAATGCCTGCCATATATTGTTCTCCCATGACATAAAATGTTCACCATTTAATTTTTAGAATCAAGCAAAAAATGATCCTGTAATTAAAAAAATATATATGTAATGCACACCCTGGTGCTATTTCTTGCAATTTTTATTCTTTGTACATATGATGAAATTCTGTGAAAATAACAAAACTGTTTCAAATTTTCCCTGCAGATGGCAGCACTTCCAAGCCCTTTGGTCAACAGCCCCAAAAAAGTCTGAAACAGTTACTGTTTCAATGGCCTGCAGATATGTATAGTTGTAAACAAATTAGTCTCACATATTTGTGAAAACTACAGACAAGGAATGCTTTTGCAAATTATTTTGATAAAATTTTAGGTAAAAGTTGTCAGATAATCTGTTTTTCATCTGAATTTTGCTGTTTCATGTATATATTTGATATCTCTGGCAAGTTACAGAATTCAATGACAATCTAAAATAAGACTCACCCATATGAAGGTATCTGCTGAGCCCTGGGAAGAGGAGCACAACTGAAAAATTAAAAAAATTATATAGTTATATGAAGTGAAATATGCAACTTAAAAGAAGATAAATATACAGTGGATTCAGTACCATTATATAACATGGACCTGCGGAGGCATGACTCAACCACATGACCAGCTGACCTCGCCCCCCCCCCACCTATTTCATGCCTGAGAAAAACTGATAAAATAATTAAAAATAAACTTTAAATCTTAAAAGTAAACTGTTAAAAAAGGTCATGTATGCAGCATAATCCTCATAAAAAATATGGTATTTGAAAATAAAGTGAACACACTTTAAGTTCATCTTTTTCATTAAGCTAGTGGAGATGTCACACTTTTCCCATTAACATTGTTATTGCTTATTTAACTTCTCAGCAAATATTGATGTTTACAGGTCTTTGTTACTTATGTCCCATCCGATTGTCATTTGTAGATTATTATTTCAGAAGTAAGACAAAAAAAAGTTAAATTTTTCCGATAATTTGTGTCAAATGTTTCAATAAACCATGGAGTAACAAAAGGAACATTTAGGTCACCAAGGAATTTACTAAACACAGATTCAGTGTCTTCATTATCATACCACAGGTAAAAATTTGATGTTGTATAATATATAATTATACAAGTTATCTTCTTTAATGTTGTTTAATTCTGATGCAGCTACAAGTGATATTGAATGATTTACATCGGGAACTTTGTTAAAGGATATTCAATGTTGTCAGAATCATTTACCTGTGAAAAAGCTTTAACAAATGTACTCTTGAAAGATGTACAACTTAATAAGGAGGCTTAATTATTATTCAACTATAAATATTTAATATTTTCCATATTTTGCTTCCTTGTTGAGAAATAATTGATACAGACATGTTATAATTCCATCTCTATCATCTTTTAATTGAATAATGCTGTGTATTTCCAAATTATACCAATAACTGAAATAATAACTTGGCATTGGTCATATAATAGTGGAGCTTTCAAGTTAGTAGTCAAGGAATATTCAGCAGTTCTCATACAATATATAAATTCAGGCCAATGTTGCTCAGGTGACCAACAAATGGTGAGACAAGTGGTTTCCCATATTGCCAGGCATCTGTTTTCCCCAAGTGCATTCTTGTTTGATTTGGCATAAGTCTTTCTTGTTGACCAGCAGATATTTATTTGTTCACATGTTTGTCTGTTTGTCACTAAACATGCCACAAGGCTTTCCACTTGATATCTAGCAATAAGCTTTATTACTTTACTTGGTAACTGTAGTGATATTGGTCATATATAAGCCAACCTGACATACATCACTTGCTCTTGATTTATTTTAATATATGTCACCAATGACACTGACTTGACCTTGGGTCTTTTTCTTTGATATATTTCATCAAAAGTCACCTCAATGAGTCTTTGTTGTGTCACTGTAACCTGATCAGGTTATATCAGTGTGATTTTTTACTTGACATCTATAACAGATCATCATTCTTATGCATTATAACCTCAACCAAGGGGGCTGGAGTTTTTTACTTGCTGGCATTGGTTTATTTGTATGTTAGTAACATTACTTAAAAAGTTATTGAGATTTTGATGAAACTTTCAGTAGAGCCCGGCAATGTTTCAAGGAACAATTGATTTAATTTTAGAGGTGATGGAGATCACTATCTGGATACAGGAATTTCAGCTGATCACCATAGTTCAAGCTACTGAGTTCAAAGCTGGCCCAACAGACAACCATCTATTTAAGTAACTACCAGTACATGAGAATGGACAGCTATATATATTTATAACCTGCAGACACAAACATCTGTAGATAAACATATTGAGTATTAACATACCATGCAAGTTTACCATCATTTCACATATTTTTTGTCACTGCAGAAATTTCAAATTTAAAGAACAAAACATATTATGTCCTGATTCAGAATGTGTCTGCAGATACAAACATTAACTAGAAAGCTGTCAAAAACCCCATATATACCTCCACCAACATTCTGGATCACCAGATCTTAAAAATTACCTGAATGTGAGCTACAGAAGTGCCGCAAAAAACAAATGAAACTGAAAGATGTGTCACAGTTAAAAAAATTGCCCTACATCATTATGATAATCCTGAACACAGAAACATATTTTGATGATTCAATACAATACAATACAATACTGTTAGGACCACTTCCACTACAATACTGTTACCGGGGACCTCTTAGAACAAAATACTGTTGCTAGACCACTTATAACACAATACTGTAGGACTGCTTACAACACAATACTGTTAGGATTACTTACAACACAATATTGTTTGGACTGCTAACCATAGAATTTATTGTTAGGACTATGTACAACACAATATTGTTAGGACTGCTTGCAACACAATATTGTTTGGACTGCTAACCATAGAATTTATTGTTAGGACTACATACAACACAATATTGTTAGGACTGCTTGCAACACAATATTGTTTGGACTGCTAACAATAGAATTTACTGTTAGGACTACGTACAACACAATATTGTTAGGACTGCTTGCAACACAATATTGTTTGGACTGCTAACCATAGAATTTATTGTTAGGACAATGTACAACACAATATTGTTAGGACTGCTTGCAACACAATATTGTTTGGACTGCTAACCATAGAATTTATTGTTAGGACTACGTACAACACAATATTGTTAGGACCACTTACAATTCAATTTACTGTTAGGACTACTTACAACACAATACTGTTAGGACTGCTTATAACACAATACTGTTAGGACTGCTTACAACACAATATTGTTTGGACTGCTAACAATAGAATTTACTTTTAGAACTACGTACAACACAATATTGTTAGGACTGCTTGGAACACAATATTGTTTGGACTGCTAACCATAGAATTTATTGTAAGGACTACATACAACACAGTATTGTTAGGACCACTTACAATTCAATTTACTGTTAGGACTACGTACAACACAATATTGTTAGGACCACTTACAATTCAATTTACTGTTAGGACTACTCACAACACAATACTGTTGGGACCACTTCTGTAGTATCCTTTTCTTGGCTGGAACCAATCCCAGGACCTTCCAACAGCTTGCCATTCGCTAGCATTAGGGTCATATTTCTTTATCGTATATCTCTGCGACACCATGTCAGGCCGTTCCTCCTTTGTGCTGGTAGGTGGCCACTTTCTAGGAGCAAGGATACCATCCCACGGAACCTCTTCATAAGCACTGTGTAAAAATATGGTAATTTAAAATAAAAAAAAACCAATAAAATGCAATGCATCATCTTTTATCACATCTTTGGGGTTGAAATTTTTTTTTTTAATTCTATGAAGAATAAACACTTCTATGGCTTGTTATATAACAGTTGTCATGAGACATTTGTACTGTGACTCATTCTAATAATCTACTGCTTAGAATGGCTGGCTTCACAAATCATGACAGAAGCCAAGGCATTGGCACAGTGCCAAGAATGTTCCAACCAAGGTGCATTCTGGGTGTTTGTTAAATATTATCTTCTTCCTTCAATGTTCAAATCATTATGTCATATTCATTATCATTCAAGCCTGTCATGACAATTAATAAGTATTAATGAGGTCTTGAATATGAATATTCATGAGTCTGGTGAACAGATGACTTGAGAAAACACTAGAAGGTCATGTGGGCCTGGAAACTCCAATACTCCAGTGAATTCCTGGAAATCCCCTGGTGGGCATTCCCACCCTGGGTATTGCCAGACAACCCTGGCTCTGCTCCCAGAACACAGAAGCCAGGAATGATCTCCTCATGACATTTTGGCACAAACAATGGCAGAATTGTAAAACAAAGCTTGTGATTTCAATTGGTATGTGGAACTTTATTTTTTTAAAGGATATAGGTCCATGGCCTTTTTGTGACATTGTCCACTGAATGAGGATGAGGTATCTATATGATAAGAATGATATGTTATTATTAAGCCATCTGGATTTCAGGTTTTATATGCACGGGGTTAGGAATAATCCAGAAGTCATAACCTGTATGAGGAATGGTTATCAATAATATGAAAACTGTGATGTAGTCATGCACAGAGTGAACTCACGTTTGTGTAGAAGACCTGTACATGAACTGCAGGGCCAGTTTGTCTCTCAGTTCCTTGGCTTCATCAGGAATACTGTGTACTTTCTGAAAGGATGAAAAACTGTGATTTCTCAAACATTTAAAAAAATATAGGTCTGTTTAAAAGCACAACTTTTTAAAATTTGATCAGTTATTTTAATTAATTAATTAACAGCACCATCTGTTGTTTATGGTTAATACATTTCATTTTTAAATTATTTTTGCTAACATTTACCGAATATGGGAATCAAACTAATCAAACACAATCACAGCATAACTTTAAACAACTCTGTTTGTAATATTCTCACTTTTCATAATGATCTACTGCTGTGAACTTTTTTTAGTATGACTTACTGGTAATATATATACAGCTATCAGGAAAATGTTTCATATAACAAACACCAGATGTCTCAGATTATCAGTCAAAGCACTCCTTACTGCAAGTTTTATTTACAAAATTGTAAATAATGTTCTTTGAAAGAAGTGCTTATTTAAAAGAAATATATATAATTCACACACAAATGATAGGATATCATAGCTTGTAACTTGAAAAGTTTAACTGAAATTATATATACATTCACATGCTGTTCAGAACGTGAATGCATGTATCTATCAAAATACAGATAATATTAAGAAACATATTTGTTGGTTTATTTAACACTTTAGCATTTTCCAATCTTAAGTTTCACACCAATACATTCATGCAAATGACTATATAAAAACGTTTAATAAACCCCATGAATGATCTTTTGATTTACCAATATTTACTCATAGAAGTCCACAATCATACATTCATATAAATTATGATTACAGTGAAATGATGCCCATTTCCAGTTTAACTGGCTTATTAATTATTTTAAAGAAATAAACTCGGACTGACTGATGACAAATGGTTGGCATGGAAACTATTCTGATAATATTATGTGGCAGAACTGATGATGATTGCAAGGTTGAAGTGCACACAGAAATGAAATTGAATTACCACTATAAACAGGCATTAACATGACCAAGTCACAATTTTCTGATTGAAATTTAGAAATGTGGACATTAACAGATCCTGCTAATTAGGCAAGCCTTAAATACAGTGTCAGTGGGCAGACAGTCAGATCTGATCAAGCCCAGTGGAATGAATCCTACATCACACTCACTGTGACTGATGAATGGATCAATTTCTGTTTAATTTAATACAGCCCATATTTCATGTTTTTACAATGAAATTGCTTGGTATGGTTTAAACTGGCAACTTAATGTGAATTGAAAATGAACCTACCCCAATGACTGAGTTTTCTTTATCGGCTAATCGCGGGTCTTTGTCACTTGTCCAACCTGTAAATAAATATGCATTTCAAAATGTTATTGTATATCTATAAATGTAAAAGACTGGTGGAAATAAATTAAAAGTTGTAGACAATAATCTTTCAGTAAATTCAACTTGATTCAGATGATAAATAATGGAAAAGTAAAGGTGAGGGTTTATAGTCTCGTTCAACTACACTTTGCCTTCCTGGTCTTTGATGCCTGTTAATTCTTGTAGCTTTTCTCTATTCTCTGGGGTCATTGACCCAAGCAGCCTAACAGACACTGGAAGGTCATTCCGTAGTACATTTGCCTGCTGCCCATGACCAGTACCCATTCACTCCTGGGTCAAAAGAGTGCATCTTGTGGTAAAGATTTTGGCTACGAGTCTCAGCACAAGCAGAGGTCAGAACGGGACACAAACCCACAACCTTGCGGTCACAAGTCCAGCGCCCTAACCATTATGCTACCATTTCACATAAATAAAGAACACTGATGTAGATTTTATAATGTCCATGAAACACTTTTAATAATATAATTTGTGGTGACACTATACAAACCTCCCAGTTTTGCTCTCAATGAAGCATCCAAGACTTTTCTTCCATTCCACGTATATGGCATGCCTGGGTCTCTCTCTGTTACCCGGCATGTCTCAGGAGGTGGGGGAGCTGGTGTGTTTACCCGGACTGAATTTATTTCTTCTGGAGCTACTGCTTGTGGTGTTGTGTTAAGCTGGACCAATGATCGGATCCGTGTGTGGCCTGTGTTGCGATCCACATCTCCAGCTGCACTTACAAACCCTGATGTTGGATCCAAGATGTTGTCACAACTCCTATAAGGTGCACTCGCTCTGAAACACAAACCAAAATATTGTCATGACTCATGTGAAGAGCACTAGCTTGCTCTGAATCAATAACAAAAATCCTGTCATGTCTCATGTAAGGTGCACTCACTCTGAAACACAAAACAAGTTGTTAATTGTCACAACTAAGATTACAGGATACAAAGAATGTTTAGCTGAGGATAACAGAAATCCTTAGAACAATATATAAATGCAAAGGGGTATGGACAAAAGAGTCCCCCCCCCAACAAATAAAAACATCGACAAAATCCTCAGCCTAAATGATCATAAAGAGGACAAAGGCCCCCCCCCCAAAAAAAAAATTTTGTTAGCTAAATGTATGACTTCAGTAAAGATTCTGTATTTAAAAAAAAGGTGAATACTGCTTGAGTGCAGAAGAAATACCATAGAGTAGTAAGAATGCTGTATATTTACATAATTACCATAATGAGTATCTTAATTGATATCAACAATATAAGCATCATTATCATCATGAATAATAATTGTCCAATATTTTGAGAACTATCAAGACCAGTTCAACTTTACACAATATGCAATAGCTCTTAGAGCTTCAGGAATAGTTGTTTTTACCATTCTGAAGTTCACAGTATATCCTGTGGGTGTAGTTCATGTAATTTGTGAAGTACACATTGATATTGTTTTTGTATGTTTCACCAAAAATATATATAAGTTAATTTTAATTTTTAGTGGTTTTGGATTAAATAATTATACTTTATAGACTTAACCTATGTATAACCATTAATTGTTTAAAGGAATTATATATATATATATATATATAAATAGAAACATATATATATATATATGTATATATATATATATATATATACATATATATATATATATATATTATTGTTGTGGAGGCACTTTAAACCGAGGGGGGGGTTGTCTAACCAAATAAGGAGCACTAGGTGCCAGTGCTGATCGAGCTGGCACTAGTGGCTCTCAGAATATAGAAAAGTTTATGGTATTACTATAGAATGTGAGCTACATGTGGTTCAAACACACTGCCTGAGTGTAAAAAATCATTACATCATAATGTATATTGTGTAGGTTAAACCTTTAGTTCAAATTCAACTGTTGAAAAATTTACAGGCTGAAAGTTAATGGTCTTCATGATAATGTTTTCTATCCACTTCTGGAGTTCAAACATGTATGATGTGGTTGTTGAGGAAACCCAGGACAGACATTTTTGTCTTAAAAGAACAGTACCTATACCAATCAATATTGGGTAATGGATATGAATGTTTTATGTATAATTCAAGAGAAATATATTTATTTGATCTAATATATACATTTCCATTGTTAATTGGGAGCCACTATAGAACGCGGGCTTTGCTTCTAAAGAGGAACATGAAAACATAAATAAAACTGTCTCTTCTCATTCCCTATTTTAACTCCTACTTTTCCCTGTAGATGTCCCTACGCTTATATAAACTATTCAAACATAAACAAATACTAAATATCAGAAGTTGCCTGAATCGAGAATCGAACCTACGATCTCTAGACTAGAGCCCTACACGCTACTCAGTGGGCCGTGAAGACGAGATACCAGCAGGGGGATTTTTGTTCTTTTATATCTGGGTCATTTACATGCAAAAAGCTGCCACCTTTGCCAGGGCGGTTAGCTATCTCAGACAGGGGTAATTACCAAGCATGCATGCATCCCTGCTGCCTTTGAAATTGTGAGGGCTGGCTGGGCTGGCAGTGGCAAGCTAGTCAGCTTTTTAACAAGTCATGTTCATTGTGGCATTTTTAGCAAAAGTAAAGGGCAACCAGGAAAGGATATGAACAGAGTAGCCCATAAGAATGAACTCCTCAACTGCTTTTTTTCAGTGACTGACGCAGTGTGGAGCCCATAGATTGCACCTGCAGTTAACTGTGATTATAACACTCCATTGTAACACAACTGTGAGATTTAACTTATATCCGTTGATTAATGTTCAGTACATCTATGTTTATTGTATATTTGACCACTAGAAAACATTACTGTTCTGTTCTTAGCCCTATTTTGCACCAAGGAAGTTAAAATATGAACATAATAGTACACAGGCCTAAAGCCTTATGCAGGACTGCCACCAAATGCAAGATGTCTACCGGGGCTGTTAATGCTTCAATTCTCTCTGGACAAATAATATCAATTGTTGATGTTACAGGTGCTTCATGCTTTCCAGAATGATTATTTTTATTACAGGCCTTTCAACATACAACATTATGTGAACATTGGTTTATTTAAAAACCATAGGAAATATTTTTATTTAATTTCCTTTCAAAGAGTAACAGATAGTATCATGCTATAACCCCAGTCATCCCTTTGGTGGGCCGGCGATGCAACAGAAACCTGAAACCTGTTGCGTCACCGTCGGCAGCTATGAACAGAGTTGCTCACAAGCGCCATGTTGATAGTTGTCAAGTATGTACCCTAGTGGAGAGTCAAAGAAGAAGTGAAGAAAAGTAGTTATTATATCCTTAACTTGGTAAATTTATCACTTAGCAATATATTAAAAGTGTGTTTTCATACTTAAACACAATATTTAGCTAAAATTCTTGGCTATTCGAAAGAATTACTATTTCTTCCATATATATTATATCAGCTTCCCTGTGATAAATTCAATATCCAATTTGACACATTTTTTTTTCCTGGCAAGGGTATTACTTTTTTCTAAGGTTCTTGCATTGTGTTGAAGGGCTTGAAGCTTAATTTTTTAATTTTATTTGGCAGTGTCCATGCAGGATCCTGATCAAATAGCTTATAATGCCTCATATAATGCAGTAAGGATATCCGCCTTGGTTTAGAAATTCGGGGGGGGGGGCCTATACGTATACCTCAACCTTCCAAAAAACCCTGAGATATACATACGTATATGTAGATATATATATATACATATTATATATATATATATATATATAAATCATATATATATATATATATATATTAATTTGAAGTATTAAAGAAAATACAGATCATATATTTTTTACTTACCTGTGGTCACCTTCATCATTCCACTTTTTAAAGTAAGGTGTATCAGACGGCGGTCTCTGGAATGAATCGACGTCTTGTCTACCAGCCAGAGATGGGAACTTCATCTGTCGCTGTCGCCTTTTTTCTTCTATTTGTCTAACATTGTTCCCGTTTGCATTGGCATCAGAAAGCAAGAAAGTGCGAAAACCCGGCCTGGTTCGCTGTAGAGAATCCGCTAAAACAATGTTATTAGCTACAACTTCTGCCATGGTGCTACTATAATCGTCCTACTTCTGAGAAAGTATAAAACTGCTATGATCGATGTCACATCAGGCCTGTAAGTAACTTTTTGTAAACACAATAGCCACCACAGAGTGATGTTTTCTTTAGACAGCGAACAGGTGCTCCTGGTGACCTCCGAGCGAATGTAAACCATTCGCGTTGCCAGTGGAGATACCGAGAACTTCCATATATGGGATTTCTCGGATTTTTCTTTCCTCGATACCAACATGTGCCAAGTTTGATAATATATCAAAGAAAGTTTTACATTATGAACTGCATATGAATAGAAGACTTGGACATGTTAAATTGCTGGTTCTTTCAATCAATAACTATTTTCTTTGCCTTGAGATCGCAAGCTTCCGTCACAGCTCGGGCTGGATCGATCGAGAGTCACGGCCATTCCCGAACATGTTCGGAAAGCTACGTTGACAGCTCTCCTGAAACGGAAGTAGTCTACTGCTCAAGCAACCAGCCATGGCGGCACGACGTAGGCAACAGAACGCTCATGCCGCAAACGGCAAGACTTCTAACAATAATACAACCACAAAGTATAACAAGGGTCGTCAAAAGAGTTCTAAAGAGGATAATGATAGCTCATCAAGCAAATCCAAAGGAGTGAATTTTGGATACGCTGCGCTGGTTGCCGGCCTTGGTGAGTGCACACTGTTTGACAGCTCTGCCTTGTTTACTGTTTGACATGCGTGGGTTATGATTACGTGGGTTACTGATAGCACAACTAAATCCCAGCATGCGTGTATAACTTACATTTTCTTGATCTTAATCTTCAAACGGGTCATAGCTTGGATATCACGATGTACGAATGACGCTTGATTCTGTGACACTCTGAGCCACACTGAAAATCAATAATGCCTTAATGAATAATGGTCTCACTTGACACTTGGACAAGAACTTTTTCTGAACTTTTTTCCCATCATCCAGATAATATTTAAAAAATTGTATTACATAATGCAAATGTTTTAGTTTTAACCAGATGTGGGATAATATTACTATAATAATATGATACATATATGTATATAGACTTATAGAAATTTAGAGTTTTTTTCAGTAATAGTAATGATAGATTAAGATAAACAGTAATGATAATACTAGAAGGCAAATGAATTGAGTGATCTGTATTACCTTCTAATAGTTCTATCACTTCTCATTTCCTCCTGTACCTTAAGCATGTGATCATATCATAATGAACATAATATGATACATATATGTATATAGACTTATAGAAATTTAGAGTTTTTTTCAGTAATAGTAATGATAGATTAAGATAAACAGTAATGATAATACTAGAAGGCAAATGAATTGAGTGATCTGTATTACCTTCTAATAGTTCTATCACTTCCCATTTCCTCCTGTACCTTAAGCATGTGATCATATCATTATGAACTGACTTGATCTGGTCCAGTGACTTACTAGGATATGCCTGTTGTATTGTTATATGCGGCATTATGTGGCCCTGGAGCTGGTCTGGTGTGCCTGGACCAGCTGTTATCTAACATATTTAGTGACCAGTAGTTCTGATTACCTATTGAACTTCACTGGACCGAACAAGTAACAGCAGTGAGATAGCAAAGTACATTCCGTGGATAGACTGATTGTCTTTGATGACTTTTACATCAGTTAAATTAATGGCACATGAATGCTCGTTCACATTCAAGCACCTTGTTAACCTTGCCCTTGCTAGGGTCACTTATATTTCAATTGCACTATTAATTACTTATGGCCACTCATCTGAAATCCAAATAAACCTTTGTCAGTGTATGCAGTTGACCTGTTAACGTAGTAAAACTAGTAAAAAGTGTCTGGCTGCTATGTCTTACCACATGAAATGGTAAAACTCATAATTACAGATATTTAATTTTGTTTTAGAGTTAATTCATTCAATTCTTAACAAAAATAAGTTGTGCACTTATGCAAAAGTAAAAGAACACCTGTGATGCTGTGATGACCATAATCACATACGATTACGTGTCAGTTGGACGGGCGCCATTTAGACGGATCCCAGTTGGACAGGTCCCAGTTGGACGGGTCCCATTTAGACGCTATGTTATATTTATGTGACTTAATAACATACGTAAGTAGCCGGGGATTAAAGCTATATGGGAAAGCCTAACTAAAATAATAAAAGTTTATATATGTTGATCAAACACAGTATAGCTATGAAATATTATGCAAGCCCATGCACATGAATTATTGTTCAAAGAGCTTTAGATTTTAACCGTTATATTGTTTTCTTCCCTGACGTTGCTTTCGTGAAAACTGAAATTATTATATCCTAATATTATCTGTTTCTTCAGAGTTACAATAACAAATCAACATGCAATCAATTGTCAAATAAATTAGCGATATCTACTATAATAACCGACGTGCGGTCGACATGCTCTGCCAATTAATGTAAATAAGCAAAATATATAAGCTAGGTTTTTGGAGAATTCTCATATTTTATTTCGATATAACACATAATCCATGTGCTGCCATATTGTCAGTCCAAAATTATGCACATTTCCAAGAAACAAGAGTAGAAAGTCAGTTTGGAAATCCCTTACCACATCAGGGATATATGACAGAGAAACCTGCACCTCTGACATGTCCCCGCACTTCAAAGGGAAGCGCGGTTGCTTTATAATTTACTTATTGTTTGAATAACAAGACTAATTAAGTTGCGTTTCACAATGAATATTATGGTAAGGCATTTTATAAGTTCAGTAAAAAAAGGCGATTACCCCTTGATAGGCGTTTTATTAATCAATAAGACACAACCCCACAAATAAGGTAAACTGAACAACAGTTATCTCTCATGGTCCCTACTATTATTTATCGAAAATGAGCAGAGGAAAGGCTTTATGCATGTAAATATACATTTATGTTTGTCTGTGTTGTCGTATGTATTTGGGTAAAGTTTATATTCACTTATTGCTATCCGCTAAATACAGGGGTAATATACGTGCCTGGTAAATACATGAACAAAGAGAGAGAGAGAGATAATGCCTTAGAGAGATATGATAAAAAGAAAGTAGAAAGATGTTATTTTCATAAAAAAAAAGAATGGTTTGAAAAATGAAATTATTATCATATAATACACATTCGTTTAATTTCACAGGTGACTTTAATGTTTGGTGGTTCATGTTAATCAACAGAATATTTATCAAAGACCACCGTGCTGTTATTATAACAGTTACAACATGGCTTAGACAACCGGTGAGGAATGAAACCTAATCACAGTAACTTGTTAATTAACAAGAAGATGCACTTACGTGGTTTCCCTTTGAAACGTAGTAATATGGGATGTACAGTTTACTCATTCCTGTTAAGGTGCTTGAACACAGTGATTTATACATAAATTTATTTAAGGAGTTAATAAATCTGTGTGAAATCTATCTATCTATCTGACTGTCTATCTATCTATTTATCTCTCGCTCTATCTATCTATCAACTAAAATAAAAGGCATTGTAGGATACAAGTCTGTTAAGAATCACTGAATTTAATACTAAAATAATAGGCAGTGTAGGATAGCCTACATCTGTGAGTAAAGAAGCATTGAATTATATAACCAAAGGATATTTATGAAAGAAAAATATGTAACATATGAAATGAATAACTCATATTTTATTGATTATAATCAATATTTAATCACATAACTCGTCTTTCAAATAAGGACATTTCTGATTTTATTTATATCACAAGCGGCAAAATAATTATTTAAGCTCTGTACTCATTCCATAAAAAATTATGAACTTCATTTCTTTTAAGATAACATCTCATAAATTATTGTACCAATAAATAAATTCAAAATAGACTTCAATGATGCCAAATACATGACGTTTAAATGATTGCATTTTATGTCACAATTTAGCCAGGTGTTCTATGTAAATAGGCCGTTAATATTTCATAGTGCTGCAAATTGTTCAATTTTTTCATATATACAATTAAAATGCTATATATATATATATATATATATATATATATATATATATAAGACAAAAATACAGCAAAATATCCTTGATATTACAAGGTAAGTGATAATTAAATGTGACATAATGCTTGCACATGATGTCGGCGTCGCCAGTCAGCCGGGTGGTCTATGTAAATAGGCCGTTCATCCTTCATGGTGATGCAAATGGTTTGACATTTTCATATATACAGTTAAAATGTATATCTATATATAATAAGACAACAAGACAGCAAAATACCCTAGATATTGCAAGGTAAGTGATAATAAAACGAGACAATGTAACGCGTTGCCAAATAGCCGGGTGGTCTATGCGAATGAGCCGTTCATCCTTCAGGACCTTTCAAACTGCTTGATATTTTCGTATATTCATTCATATTAATATATATAATATAAAAATGCATGTATTATAGCCTTCGTGTATTAAACCCATACGTTATTGATAGAGCGTCTGACTGGGACCCGTCCAACTGGGACCCATCGGACTGGGATCCGTCCAGATGGGATTAAAAAAATCCGACCCGTCTATCTGAAACCCGTCCATTTGGGATGACACCTCACACACCAATGAAATGTTTTCAGATGATTGCAACAGTTATTCAAAATGCAACTTTTTGAAATGTGATTTGACTGAATAGAATACAAAAAATGTTTGTATTGAGATTAAAAAATATTTTTCTCCATTGAAATGAAATTGAAGGTTCACAAAAAGTTCTTGAACTGGAATTGAACATCTTGATTTATCCCAAGCTCACGTAACAGGGCTTGTAAAAAAATGACTTCGACAATCATGAATTTTTACTTTTTTATTTGATTTATCCCAGCGCCTGTTATTGTCTGGTATCACATGCTTTGTAGACCTGAAGATTTGAAATGGTTCTTCCCTTATGATGCAAACAGCCAAAATCTAAATTTTATAATCTACCTTTTAAAGCGAACTTGAAATCTGATTTAATTTTTCAGTTTAATTTTGTTATTAATTCTTTAATAGCTTTCTTATCATTTCAATTCAAAATGTACCCATACTGTACAGTACAGGACAGTACAGATGCAGATTTGATGCTCACTGAAGCTTAATTAAAGAAGTGCTATTATTGACGAACAGATCTTGTTCTCTTATAATTGAATACTTGAATCCTTCCTTGTTTGAAGACATAAAATTTCCTATTTTGATAATTAAGAATAATCATTTATTTAAGGCATTTTGTTTGCACTAAAACAGTAAGTCAAACAGGCTTCATTTCAACCTGAAATCATCTGACCCTCCTTATTGTTTTGGTGAAATGTTTAAAAATCATTCCTTAGTATAGGGTATCATGCAAAGCACAAGGGTCATATCAGCTGATTATATCATGCCTTTTCATTGGTTTAACAACCATTTAATTTATTTGAATTACTCCCCAAGATTTGAAAGTAAAGGATAACTCAGTATAATATTGACAACTTGTGTCTCACAGAAATGTTAGCTTTTGATAATAAACATGTTAATTCCTTGAAATAAAATATTGCAAACTATCACAGTTAATACTTAAAAATAAGTTATTTATAAAAGTTCCCTGAATATAAAATGTGAACTTGTTCTTGCCTTCTTTTGGTGTTTGAAGGAAATATTTATCAGTCATTATCAAACATTGATACATCAAAACTGCATAACATTGGAAAAATTCATATTCTGTATTTGAATGGTTCTGTATAACATATCAATCATGGTCAGATATTAATCAGTAGCAGCCTCTATTGCTAGCTGTTGGCTCTTGGGCATGTTCCCTTCTTCTAGTTATACAGTGCTGCCTGCTTGCATCATTTACTGCACATATATATTCATGCAGTCATTTGTAGTAGTAGTACTGTGGCCTTTCCAGTTCCTACCTGGCCCTCAGTAAAAGGGATCATTGTAAATCTTTAATGTCACATGACAAGTATAATGGATGGGTCCATTTTAATCAACTTTAAAATGAGGAAACCATGTAGAAGGCAGACAGACATGTGTGACCCTGCACAAAAAACAGAATGTTTAAAGGTCCATCATGAGAGTTTATCTTGATGTACTCTGCTTACATGTAACTGAGGGATTCTTTTACCATCATATTCATAAGGATGAGGTTTCATAAGTCCAGTTATTGCAATTGGCTTGGTTACAGTGTAAGCATATGACCCAGGTAAAACCTATTTTACCCAACCAATTTGAAAGTATTTACCCAGGGTTTTGTCAAGTTAACTATCCAGGGTTTTTCTCATGTTTCTTTGCTTTTGTCAACCAGGGCCCATGCATAAGTTATTTAAATATGCATATTTCATAAATACTGGTAGCAAGCCAAGTGGCTCTGACCACATAACCCCTATCTAAAAGACATCCTTTACCACTCACATGTTTCACTTATGTTTCGCTGTGCAGAGAACATCACAATTATCAATATAGGAATTTGGGGTAATATTCAGAAATCCTGGGTAAAACTTATTTTTCCATACCGGGTAAAACCTGTGTGTTAGCAAATCTTGCAAACTATGGAAGGTCAGTATGAGGAAGGAAATGTTACTGAATGCTTCCTGCTTAGCAACCTTGCAATTCCTATAAATAAATTTCTCAGCAATACAGAGAGGAAAAAAAAAGAGGGGGTTGAAATTAAGTTTTCTTGTTTCTTTTATTGTTAAGTATTTTACCAGAGAGGTATTTATTCACAGTGTTCTTATCATCTTAATATTTTAATGTAGAATTCTTTAAAGATTGTTTAGTTTTAAGACCAAACTGGTTACTGCATGTATGCACATCCTGGTGTAGTGTATGTAATATCATGATCAACCATCAGTAAAAACAGGTTCTGACTGATGATCAGAATTAATCGTTTGTGTATAGAAATGTGGAATGTCTTACCATATACAGACCTATACATCATCACAACTGATATATTGGCATACTGATAATTCTAGATATCCTATTTGTGTGTTGTTGTAAGGTTCCTTAGTTATGAGATTAGTAGTAAACACAGTTTTCTGTAGACTTTGCAGGTTTTCTAGACACTTTGCTGAGAGCATGTATATCCTTAACAGAAAGCATTAAATGATATATAAAATTTTGTAATTGATTATTGATCATCAATTACCAGTAAAATCAATCATCAGCCCATCACTATCCTGGTGTCATGATATAGATAATTCCAGGGTAGTTCAACAAACGGCAGACTTTATATATTCCAATATAATATATATATTATTATATACATGCTATAGATGTGTAGTAAATTGGTATCTTCAGTCAGATTTTCATGTTGGCTAAGTAAAACTTTACACTGCATGTCCCAGTTCATTAATTTTCAGTAAGAAAAAAAAAACAGATAATTTGTGGTGTTTTTTACATATAAGGTAACTTTGTGTAGATCTCTGAATCAATGCAGGTTTCTTGGCCATTCGAAAATCAAAGAAAACTTGGAAATTTGGTTCCCATCCCCCTAGTCAAGAAAAAGTCAGAGACTTTTAGAAAATGTCTGGAATCAAGAAGAAATTAAATTGTACCAAATCAAGGAAACCTCAGGGACATTTGATTTGCCCAAGCAGAAAGTGACATTTAGTCTCATGTTCATAAAGCATTATATTTCCACTGGTTGATTTGTCATGGTACGTAGCATTTAATGCTGAAAATTTGTCTTATTTATATCAGATTCTCTGTGCCAGAACTGTGGTTGTGGTGCTGTACAGTAATGTGTATTACCTATTGTTATTGCCAATTCATAAGTTTTATTACAGTATTTTATCAGATTCATAAATTATATCTGGCACCTCGTCCAAAATATTGCTCTAAGGTGCTCTACACTAAAATAATATTGAACATATATGAAATAATTTGTTAAAGTCCTTCACATGCATAATTATTAAATAACTTACATAACAGTCTACTGTCATATGTATTCTGTAATTATCTTACATTTACATTATCAAAATAATCTACAGTTGATAAAATAATAGTACTTACAATTATATATTGAAGGGAAAATTCAGGAATTTTTTTGTACGAAATGCTGGTATGTAATACATGTAAAAACAATACTTTTAGTAAGACACTACTAGAGTCAGTCACTGTGCTACATCCTTAATTAATCATCTTTTGAGTAGCAGTTGTATGTGTTTTAAGAGAGATACAGATATGTGTATATATCCAATATTGCAACAACTAAAATACATTATTAACCATTGCTGCCTGAACTATTGATTGGAGTATGATGTTAGGTGTATATTTAGATGTAGTGTTGTTTATACCTCAGTAAAACCTTGTAGATTACCAGTGTCCTAGAAATACCACTGCCATGGATAGAAACTTAGAAGGGTTAAAACCTCCATGGTTTAAAAAAAAAGGTAAAACAAGAAAAAAACCCCTGAAAAATCAGACAAGGTGCACATAAACAAGATAACAAAATGTAATTGAAGCAAAGTCAGTGTGTATTCTTTTTTAGATCTGTCCTATGTTAAATTTTCTACATACATATATATAATGCTATAATAATATACATATATCACAGTGTGAACTCTCTGTGAGTGGTCTTAGGGAGGAAGATATGGTTATTATGCACACTGAATAACATAATTGCTCCGGCTGACGTGGCATGCAGTCACACTTGAATTGTTGTCACGTCCAGCTAATGCTTGGGTGGATTTGTTCTGTGTCTCTTTTTTTACTCACTGAGATCCACGCCTGAGTACCTCGCTGTGATATTACGTGGCCTTGTGGTGATGCTCCTGTCTCTAAATGGGACATGTTCTTCGTTTTGTCTCCCAAGTGCACCATGAGTGTATCCATTAAGCAGTCCCCAACTAGTGTGTATTTCAATAGAGGAATGAACTCCCCGAGATATTTGATGACATTCATCTGTGATTTTGACCAGTAATTATTACAGGCTGAGCTGTACTGTTTTCCCAATGTGGCAGCCAAACAACTTCATGAAAATCTATTAAAAGTGAATTATTGTGAAGCTTCCTAATGTTGAGTATTGATTTATGGAAGTATTAACTTAATATGACTTATGTTCATTGGCATTCATTTTGGTTCTAAATATTTGTGTTTGAATACTTTAAGAGCATGTTCTGATATATAAAACAGTGTTTTACCTGTAAAGCTGTAGTCAGAGGCTCTTACTGTTCTGTGGTTTTATAATTATATATCCTGTGTTATGCACTTTAGAATGGTAATTTTGATACAACATTTTTCATTTCTGGGAGCTGTATATGTGAAGAAGGTCCTTGCTTTGCCATGACTTCATGAATACAGTCTTTAAAAACAAACTGTGTTATTTTCTTTTATATATCATACTGAGTGCATGTCACATCAATGTGGCCAAAATAATAATAAGTTATAGCAGGCATAGATATATATGTAATTTTTTTTCTGGGTAATTCCTGAACTGTCCATATTAATTACTCAGTTTAGCAGTGATTATGAAATACTATGTTTACTGTAGTTTATTAGATTTAAAACTGTGCAAAATAATAAAAATGTTGATGAACTTTATAAAGCCAAGTAAAGAGTTTTCCAAATGCCATATCTTGCCATGTTTTATTGCATCTGAGAAAGCTGTTTCAGTTTTTACTTGTGAGTCATTACCCTTTCCATCAGATAAGGTCAAACGACCTGACTCCTCATGCTGTGCAAGTCACCTGTCAATGCTGTCAGAACAGAGCAGAAAAAATGAAGTTGGGGCCGGAGCTGGTCACATATAGTCCTATAAAGGCCCACACTGGCTGCCTCACCAACGACGAAAGAGGAGGAAATAGTTTGTTTCCAGTAGTTTGGCCTTCAGATTATTGTACAGAGAAATAGAAGCAAAGTCTGCAGAGAGCATTAAAGATATTGCAACCAGCAAGGCTCAAAGAGATCCTAGACACCGTCCCAGGTTACCTCCAGAACACCAAGCACCGAGGCGGAGAAGGGAAGTCAGAAGACAGCAGAGCAGTAGCAGTCACGCCCACTCTGTGCCAAGAAACCTGTGTACCACCTCCAACCACATACAGGAAGATTGCCGTTGTCTCGAACCCTTTATTTTTAAAGATAAAGTGTCACTTTAAACTTTCATTCTAATCAAGCTTTCATCATAAGCAGTCAGTGCTGTCAATCAATGTGCTTTCCATCAGATAGTCACTTTGAACGACTTGATATCTTATGCCCTTTATGTCATCTCTCATTCCTGTCAGTGATCAGTTGATTATGCCGTCCATCAGATAACGCCAAACAAAATGAACATTACATAGGATATATGATTCCCCTCCAGGATTCCAGGTGCACACTCCTATGAGGCTGCTTTAAGAGATAAAAACCACGGCAAAAACCTGCAACAGCCAGTCAACACAGGCATGAAAATAAAGATTTAAAGCAAGACCACTTGTATTATTAGATGTCCTATTCCCATCCACTTTGATCAGAGATTAAAAAAAGTTAAGAATTTAGATTGTTGCACTTTTAAAGCATTTTATAAAACAAAGGCTGCAGCTATAATAAGACATGTATGAAATAAAAGTGACATAAGTTTTAACACTGGCAGGGTACAGAGAGCTTTGACCTTGGAATATAAGTTCTTGAACACTGTGGAGCAGCTCACAAAGTGGAGCTGCACTCAAAGTAAAGCTTGGTCATGCCTTATTTAGTCATGTAGAGGCAAAACCATCACCGCTACATTCACATTAAAATAATAAACCAGATGAGTTCAGACTGTAGAGCGGTTGGCGTTTTGTGTTTTACATCCAGGAAGGTGATCTTGCCGTTCCTCGGAGAATACTGGCAAAGGAAGATAGAGCATCTTGTTTTCTTTATCAGTAACTGTCTGAGTAAAACCACGAGCTCAGTTATTCATCAGATATTGTCTTGTGTTTTGCTTTTTTCATTCCTTTTCTTGTGCTGTTTCTATTTGTATTTCTTTCTTTATTTAGGTTATTCTTAAAGTCACATATATTTTTTTATATTTACAAGTCTTAAACAAAATTGTTTTTTGCTATTTTTTTTTTATATATTTCCTTTGTACATCCTAATTTTATAATTGTGTTTTAAATTAGTTTCTCAGTATTTTTGTTTATTTCTATAAAACACTTTTAGCTCAGCTAAGTATTAGTCATTTGAGCAGTATCAATGATGCTTTCTCTGTCGTCTGGCCAGACATCCATTAACAGGGTACAAATCCTTACTGTTATAATTTCAGGCCTTAAATTTTGTATACAGTTTGTTTAATTTAGCTAGGCCTGGGCAATTCCTACCACTGAAAAACTTATACCAGAAATTAGGTCAGTGTTATCTTATCTATTGAGAAATTAAGCAAAAAACCTTCATTCAGCATTGAAATCCATTTTTACATTTCAGTATTTAATTATTCTGAATCAGCATATTTTCTGGTTTTATACAAATTTATTATTTACATGCATTTTAAAAAATGAAAAATGATATGATATGATAAAAAATTAGGATCTATTACAAACAATGTCATGTATTCATTATTCACCTGTCTCACCATGTATATAAATCATTGTAGGTGCCCAAGCAACTCCAAGTGTTTGAACTATTAGCGAAGGGAAGCTGTACATGCACTGTCATGCAGGACACACATATTAATAATATTGCTATATGGCTGTAGAGCTGGGGTTTATGAGTGCAACATTTAAAAAAAAACTAACCTGTGTGCCAGGATTTGATAAATATATGTCCTACATGCAAATTCAACTGAGCGCCATGACCCATGGGTTCCTTGTTTTCCCTTTGTACACAACAAAGAATTATCTATATATTATGTTATTATATTATTATTTTTTTATATTATATTACTGTTTATTATTATGTAATAGTAGTTCTCATCAGAAAGAACTACTCACCTGCCTTCAGTTATCCCTACCATCTTTATACATTTCATAAATAAATATGGAGGAATAGACAGAACTGGTAGTTTGCTTTATCACTTCAACACTGTATGACCAAACTAGGTATACTTGTTACTCTCATTTTAAAACTGTTCTTTAATTTTTTTATAGTAAAATATATCAGGTATTATGCTGTTAAAATATAGACTGCATAATTTCATTAGCTAGAACCATGTTTGTTTTAAATGTTTTGATTTAAATCTTACAGGATGCAACTCTGTTTGATGCACATAATAATGGTAAATTGTATGATCTAAACTATTGTGTCAGTTATCAAATCACACTCAATTGACACTTGGTGGAATCACGTTAACACTGTTCTATTTTCATTTCAGCTGCTCTGTGTGGCTACCTCCACAGGTAAGTCGCTGCTTCTGCTTTGTTCAGCTGCTCAATGGAGTTACATTGTAGTGTAGGGTTTTCCCACAGAAAAATAGAACAACACTGCAGTTTAAGTTAAAAATCACCAAATGGCGAAAAGGACTGAATTCTGAATGGTTGTTATTACTACGCCAAACATTAATTGCCAATCTATTAGTTTAAAATGATCTCCAGGAAGCTAGAACAATAGTGGCGGATATTGCAATTTCCCCTTATTTCAATGAACCTTAAGCCCTGTAGCACATCAAAATGAGTCCACACCATTTGAATCCAAGGGAAAGTCAGAGTCCAGGCTACTAGAGTCCAAGTCCGGGTCCTAAATTGATGGTTTAAGGCCAAATTTATCTCCAATTTATAAGTCCAATTATCTGGAACCAGAGTCATAGTCCAACAAAAAATCACCTTATTAGAGGAAATTAAAACTTAAGATTGCCATATAATATTGCTACTGGGGCCTGTAAAATATTGATCATCTGATCTTTTGTCATTATAAATACAGTAAAATCTGTTTATTGAGATGTAATAACTATTAATTTATGTTTACACACTTCTATCAGTAGAAAATCTGTCTCAAAAATAAATTTTAGTGTGGAGATGGACCTGTTCTTGTGTTACCATGGCATCTTTAATTAATGATGAGCCCTGATTGGGATGGTGTTAGCTCAATTAGCTGGCAGGTGATGATGTTACAGCAGCTGCAGATATAGACAATAGTTAAATAATTACAATTTATTTAAAGGTTTGTTCTTGAAGATGTTCTTGTTCTAATAACTGAGATACAGATTATCTTTCCTTGGGTAAAATGAGTAGTTGCTTTTCAGAATAGAACATATAAAATATAAATACAGTGTAAATTTTAATGCTGTAAAATGTCCCTTCTGTTTTGTGCTGCTATAATATTTATATATAGACTTTGTTAAAGAAGAGAGTAAAGAAAATCAAACTTTGAAAACATAAAAGTAGTCATATAAAAAAAACAAGTAGAGAGCAGCATAATGGGCTGTAGACTGCTAACTGATTTTTGGCTTCACACAAAAAAGCATTTGGTAAAGAAAGCATCTTGAATAAGAGAATAGGGAAGAAAAGAAAGTCATTTGAATTGGAGAATAGGGAATAAGGCTTAAGAATTGGAAATTTTTAATATACCACTAGCTGGCCGAATGGACACTCCTTGTAATATTGCAAAATTAGCCTTAAACATATCTACTGAGAATTTATAGACAAGAAATAAAAAACTGAAAGCAACTTGTTGACAAATACTGAAAAGTATGAAAATAATGGAAACAGATAAATTAGAATTGTCCTGAAAATGGTAATGATAGTAACAGAAAAGTAAAAAAAAAAATTTTTTGGGAAAATTTCAGGTTATCACTAACAGGTAAACAGCCATGAAAATAACAGAAAAGTAGAAAAACATCTAAAGGGCAGCGAAAAAATTCAAGTTATATCACAAATGAGAAGGCTGAGGTCAGAGTGTTTCTTGTGTGGAGTCAATGACATGGACTGCTGTGAGATTATTAGCGTTCATCAGGGGATGATTTGGCCTAACTTGCCAGACCTCCGGGAAATTGAACCACTGACCTTTTGCAGTGATGTATGATGGGTCCTTTTAGGGTGCCACAGCAGTTAGTAATAAGCAGGAATCGGTGGCAGCGGTGGGATTAAATAAACCACCAGGCTGAACATCCAGGTCAAGTGTCTCAGGAAGCCACTGATTAGGATGTCATCGCAATAGACTGTCCTGTCAGGCTGTTGCAGTGCTATTTTTTTTCCCTGTAAAAGAGGTTTGTTATTTGTAGCATGATCACAGACTCCAGAGACCAACCCTGCACCTCTCTGTGGAGTAGTTACCTTAATTACATAGCCCCTGATCTTGTGTTTTCAAACAATATTTTTTCTCTCTGTTTATGGAATTTTCCTTGCCTTAGGCTTAATATTGGCTTTGGTATATCAGCTGTATTTTTCATTAAAAATTAGTGTGTCAAACTGGTTTCATCCTGTTTACATTCTTATTTGTTAAATGAAAGAATATTAATCTGAATCATGTGAATAAAATGGTACAAATCTGTTTAGCAGAATTTTTATATGGGATATGATTTTTTGGATGACATTTATTTCCTTTCAAAAAGGGGGAAAATGAGACAAAGGATGAATTTGTTATAATTTTAATAAGACAGGATAAGAAGTTTAAAGGTTTTTTTTGTCATTTAATATAAATTAGATGATTATGATGCAGCAAAACAAAACAACTATAAAGTAAGACATGCATCAGTCAAGTACGGAAAGCAGGGGAATATATTACAATCACACATTTAGAAGTTGTTAGTAAATAGAAAATTGTATGCCAGTGTCTTAATACATCAGTATCATATGGTTCCTTTCTATAGTCCCTAAACCTGAGGTGTGCAAGTTTTTCTTAACATTAAGCCATATGGGATATCAGTAACTTGTGGAGGTGGTGATGCAGTGGTTAGAGTACTAGACTTGTGACCACAGGGTTGTGGGTTCATGCTCAGTTCTGACCACCGTCTGCGCTGAGACTCCTAAAAAAAGAAAAGCTACAAGAATGAAGAGGCCTGAAAGATCAGGAGGGCAAAGTGTAAAGTTGGATGAGATGGATATCAGACTATAAATACCCCTCCTTTAAATATTTTTTAACCTTTATCAGTATAGTATCTAGCAAGCCAAATATGACTAAAAAATACTAAATAACAAAATATGTTTATTACATAAAAATACAGGGGTTTATTTTGCACGTTTTATTGCACTCATTGTAAGGTTAAATTTAGAATATATATTAAGAAATGATAGACTTCAATCTGTTGCTGTCATCTGTGCATGTTTACAAAATCTCAGGAACTCAAAAAATAGTCTTAATTCTCTGCAAGAATTCATCAATTGAAATTGGGCTCCTAAATGCTTAAATTAAAGTAGATAGAAATTAAGAATACCCAGGAATTGATAAAGTAGTATAGGAAATATTTAACAACTTTTCCAATACATAGAGTGATATATGCACATTCTGGTATAATATATATATGGCTGTACTTCATTTTGTCAGTACTGGTCGCATGCTGCATTTAGGGCTGTGGCAGCACTGACAGTAAGGGCCTGGAGCCCTGGAGGAAACTGATGCTGTTGAGGGCTGGCGACCAGGCTGTAAGATTGAATCCATACATTTCTGTCACTGTGAAGATGCTGTTATTTATGACATATTTTGTGGAGTGGCCCTCCCGTGACATGTATACGAGACAAGCTGGACCAGCGGGCAGACGTGACTATATTTACACCAGTCAGGCTCTGTATTTACACTCATTTTTTCTCACCGGGCTTGTCAAGTGTTCAAGAAAATACAAATTGTCAAGAAACTTGCTAAAAAAAGTCTTGTCAGATTTTTAATTTATGATTCTGTCATTGTGTAATTCATGTTATATCTTGCCCTACCCGCATCAGGATCATCTACACTGATTTGCTTTCACACAGTTAATATAGACTTGTTTTCTGTACCCTGGAAACAGATCCCAATAATAATAATTCCTATTATCTATATTCCAAGGGGTTCATTGTGGATATTACTGTAGTATTATCCTTATAAAATTAAACCCAATCATATTGAACTTACTTAGAGTGAATGTCCTTCTTGTGTTGATATCCCTCAGGTTTATTTATTTTTATAAAAACTGTTGTTTTTTATATAGAAAAAATGAAATATCTGAGGTTTTGCCTTTAATACCCCTCTCACACAAAAACATATATAAACAGAATCTGGCACCAGTAAAAAATTGGCCAAACCATTTTGGTGAGTTCACACGGGCATCTGGCACCAATGCCTGTTGTGTACATTTCACATGTGGAAAAATGCAACAACATGTCGACACAAGCATTCACGCTTGCGCTGTGACGGAGTTGTTGCTTCAAAACTGGGTACGCACCATTTTACACAAGACAGTTATAAGCAAAGCGGAATAAAAGAATTTGCCTTCAAAACAGTTTGAAACCACATCCTGAGCATGATCCAAAATGGTTTGAGAAAGCTTTGGATTGCTGTGTGTATGTTCTAAAACAGTTTGAAAATGGTTTGCATTTTCCGTGTGAAAGGGGTATAAAGCTGGTCAAAATCAATGGGGCACCTTCAACTCCATCGTCTAGTGCCTTAATTAGGCCTGTAAATTTGCTGAGAAGTATTTGATTCAATTCAGTTATTGAATATATTGCCTTTCATTTCAGTTCCCATCTAATAATTGCAAACATTCATACATTGTGACAGTGAGTAAATATTTTATCCCCCAACTGATGTTAATATTAACATTATAATGTAGACGGTCTAAGTATTTATGTAGATCAAGTAATATTAAAATTCACCTAATACAGGGTTTTATTGAACTGAGCTTGTTTAACTATAATGCTGACTAGATCCTCACCATCTTAAGTACAAGCCGGTGATGTAAAAGGTATGGAAATGACTATCAGTGTACCAAAACAGAAATGGGTCGATCATTTCATTTCCAATTCAGCTATTAATTCATTACTGCTTTCAGTTGAGTGCATTGATTGTCCAATGTATGGTTCCAGTCCTAGACTTACCCAATAGGCCTATATCCAACCAGATAATGGCTTACTAAGACAGAAGCTGTGTCTAGAGGACTGTGATTGAAGACGTTATGTAGTATATTTAATAGAGGAATGCTCGTGCAAGCAATAGATTAGACACAGCTTATTGATTTGGCAACATCCTTTAAGCATTTGAGATAGATTACATGGTGGAAGACTCAGTAAATATCATCTATAAAACAGGAAACATTATACGAGGTTGAGCTTTTTAGCAAGATGAGTTAGAGTAGGCTGCATATATATTTTGTTAAGTGTCAGGGTTAACGAAACACGGCTGCAGATAAACTGATCTAGGACATCAATTGTGTAGCGTAGTATTGATACTGAGGCAGAGGAAAGCTAATCCTTGTATATTTCATGATGTTAAAAAAGTATCCGGCCAGACTAAGACCTCAGGGAAGTAGAGATAACATTCACCATGTTTCGGGATTGTGCAGCTAGTGTATCAAGATAAAGTCAGTTCCAGGGAACTGCAATTTTCTTGATAAAATAAGAAGTAATCCAGGCAAACAGCGTATTCAAGTTTGTCTTTTGCGCATAGGAAGGCAGCAATGTCTTCTTACTTCCCATTTTGTCCCAGTGAAAGCTGTGTATATATTGGGATAAGTCTGTAATCTGGACAATTGTTGATGATAAACCGGCCGAGGGGTAGCTGAAACTGTACATATTTTATGCTATAGGAAATTGTTGAGCTCCAGCACTAGCTTGCATGACGGAAACATCAGCTGACATTAGCTTGAGCTTGGTACTGACATGATACATACTGGGGGATCTATACATACAGGAATTAAAGAGTGTTCAAAACTGCTTATAATTATATTGAAATATATAATATCTTAATTATAATAAAAATATACTATTATTTAAGCATATTATCAAAATTGGTTGTTCAGTGCAGAAGTAAAAGAAATTAAACTTTGTGACTTCACATAAAAGCTTTGTTCTTTTTGTTTTATTTTATGAATTGTTAAAGTTTCTCTTACTGTAAGAGATCTTTCTCTAATTTTGATATATTTATAAAATTCCTTACACATCATAAAGAAAAAGAATATATGTGATGTTTTTCATAGCATTTTAACCACATTTACACAATTAGACAGATGAGGGATATTTTAACCTACAAGCTTTTTCATTAAAGCTTGTGTCAAACATCAGTTTTTAACTTGTCTGTGTGAATGCTACCACAACATTTTGACAAATGTCCAAAGTGTTTTCACCTCGCAGTGTTCAAGCATGATTGTGGTGGTCATGTGCATGTCTGTATATATGCATATATGATATATTAATGTGAATGCATGACATGTCTATGAAAAATCATGAAATGCTCAAGAGAATACACAACATGTCCATAAGACCACATGACATGTCCATGAGAATTTATGACAAGTCCATCGGAATATATGTGTCCATTAGAAAGCATATAACATGTCCTTGAGAATGCATGACATGTCCTTGAATATGCATGACATGTCCCTGAGAATGCATGACATGTCCTTGAATATGCATGACATGTCCCTGAGAATGCATGACCTGTCCTTGAGAAAGCCAAAAATATTTTATTAGGGCCCCACTTGACAAGCGGTGCCCTATAGTGATCACCATGTCAGTCCATCCTTCTGTTCTTCCGTCAAAACATCAGTGACACTTTCTTTCGCACGCAATAACTCAACAACAACATACTGCAGCTTTCCCAAATTCACAGGGATGATTAGTACCTATGACGGCTCCAGACCTATCAAATTACAGACCTGTTGGGTTCAAATATGGCCACCACAGCCCGATCACTGATTTTCCTTCACGCGTGATAATTCAACAACCTACTGCAGCTTTCCTATATTCACAGAGAATTGATACCTATGAGGGCTCCAGACCTATTGAATAACAGACCTATCTGAATTCCAATATGGCCTCCACAACCTGATCGCTGATTTTCTTTCGTGCGTGATAACTCAACAACAACCTACTGCAGCTTTCCGGAATTCACAGGGATGATTGGTACCTATGAGGGCTTCAAACCTATTGAATTACAGACTTGCTCAAAATCAAATATGGCTAACAGACTACATTCGGGGATTTTCTCTTGCACACATTATTTCAGACATATATTCTTAAATCCAGAATGATTTTTTCCCTCATGCATATTGATAAAAACCTGTTTCTGTTTGTGATATTTTTCAAATTTAACCTAATTTTTCACCCATATGTAAACTAGTCCAGCACTAGCAGAAATGCAGGGCCCTCTGAGGACCATTGTCCGACCAAATCTAGTTTGACATAAAAGTAATGTAGGTATTCTCAAATATGTATTGATATCAGTTGTTTTTGTAAATGTAAGGAGACTGTTGTCAAGAAATTTAATCTGCTCCCACAACAGCCACATAGAACAAGGTTCAGAGTTCAATAAAGAGAGAGAGAGAGAGAGAGAATGAAAGAAGATATGAAAATGGTTATCATTAAGGCATTCAGATTCTGATGATAAACATACAACTTAAATATTCAGAGATGAGAGACAACTTAGAATTCTTTCTTAGATTGTCCTAGGACATGACATGTGAATGCATGATATGTCAGACTGGATGCATGATAATATTTTAAATGTCATTGTGAATGCATGATATTTAAGAACTAATACTTATCCTGTCCAAAATATTTGAGACTGTTTTATTTGAAAGTGGTGTTAGCCAGCTGACTTGTGCATGGTCTTCACAGATTAACTTGAACCCAGTCTGAGCCGAGGCAGTTGCGTGTATTGCATGTCATCACGTTTTATTGTTTATATCATCATACTTCCTGGTTGTCTGGCACAATGTACACGTCTTTGCCGAGGCTTCTGTCCTCACGTCATGGTCTGGGTTCTATTCCTCTTATTGCCTCTAATCAAAGTGTGGTTAGCAGAAATTAGTTAATGTGACTGATTTGGCTGCATCCTATAAGCTTTTTAGTTGGATTACAATTTGGAAGACTCAGTGAATATCACCTATAAAACAGGAAACATTATACAATGTTTAGCTTTTTAGCAAGATGAGTTAGAGTAGCTAGGTTGTATATATTTTTGTTATAAGTATCTGCAGATAAACTGATCTTTGACATCAGTTGTGTAGCGTAGTATTCCATGTAAGGATAGTTAACATGGCATGTCTTTTGGATGTCTTGGTCTGGACGTGAATGATCTCATTAGCTTCTCCAACACCATGATTTGTGACTGCGACCTAGGACTCATGTGGCAGACTTCACTCAACTGTTTCATAATTAAGTTACATCTAAAAGGTTTCATCATGCCAAGAAAGTAATATCCTTAAAATGACTAGTTATTTTTGTTTTCTAAAAGTTGGACTGCATGTTTCTATCTCAGTGAGCTGACTGCAATTAAGTCATCTGAGCTGAAATTATAACTCTCTGCCTGTCATCTGTCAATTCATTAACAGGGCCCAGTTCATAACCGTAAGGCCAATGAAGTTTAAACTTCACACTCTGATGGATCATGATTAGTTCTCTGTCGAAATAGAAAGAAGGTTACTGAGACAAATATTTCCCTGAGTTATTTATATAGCAAAATCCTCAAAATTTAAACAATCATATATGTCATTAACAGGGTGAAATTAATTTTGATTGGGGTCTGTTAAATATTTAAGAAATCTGTCTTTTCCATGGATTACTTATTAATATATGCATGTATATGAATTTAATTGTATATCATCACATCAGATGTGATATTCATATTCTATTTTATGTAATTTCATGCAATATGTACACTTGAGCTTTTCATAGGAAAAGCACAATATAAGTTTTTGATAATAATAATAATAATAATAATAGATATATGTGATTTCACTTTATGGAGATTATTCTTGTATCATGGTATCAATTACAGTTAGAACTATCAATATGTTTATCGATCCATATGTTTTTAAAAATTGTTCCTCTCTACATAATAGTTCTTGTTCTTTTTTTATATGATGTTCATGTAAGTGTTTTACCTCATGGAACATTGGAGCTGCCCCGACCCTTAGGACAAGGAATGCGGGCTGCCCATGAGCTGCCCACCATATAGAGCCAGAAATGTGAAGTGCGCCTGAGAAACTTTACAGGGATTCAGGAGAATTATTGTTTTTGTCTAGTAGTGAAGCAAATACAGTTTAGACCATGAGGATAGTTAACACAGACGTATCTTTTGGATGTCTTGGTCTGGGCGTGAAAGTTCTCATTAGTTTCTCCATCATCATGATTTGCGACTGCGACCTAGGAAAACGATCCCATTGAGTTAACTTTCATGAAGTTCCTGGCCCTGCAGCACAGCCAGGCAAGCAATAAATGGACATCATTTCCAAAAAGACGCTCTGGAATGGCCTCATGTAAACAATGGAGAACTCAGATTTAACACATTTGGACTAAGTATGTGACAAGGCCATCACTCCAATTTAAGCTTCTCACCCCTCAGATGGTGTTACCAAGCAGTTATTGATCATGTTTGGTAGTTTACGGTGGTATCATCGTAGTGAGCGCCTGAGTAGGATTAGAATAGGTATCGACCCAATCCTCCCGCAGGCAGCGCATAGGGCATGTCAGGTTTACTCCCGAGAAACAACTATGAGCCGTCAATAATGTTCCACTGAAAAAAAAGGTCAACGGGGAAAAGAAGTGTCATCAGTTATTGCTGTTGAAGACTGTTACCTTCAATTCTTGTATTGTTGCTGTGTTACGCCAGGCACCGCTGCTCAAGGACACCGTACTTCAGTTTGACAGTAAATACTAGGAGGCACATTTCAAATAACATTTCAAGTAACAGTGAAGGCCATGATCTACAGAAGTTAGGGTTAATTTTTTTCATTGTAAAGGTTATGACCTATAGATATTAGAGTTGTTTTTATTTCAATGTTAAGGCCAAGACCTATCTAGATGATAGGGTATGATTATTTTTTCTAATGTTTAGGCCACGACCTATAGATGATAGGGTTAGGATTAATATATTTTTAATGTTGAGGCTATGACCTTAAGATGATATGCACACTAATGTATGAGAATGAATGATAGCTTAATATTTTACAGCTTCTGATATGAGTATGTATAGGAATAATCAGTATTATGGCAGTTATTAGCTCAGCTGACTCTCAGTCACGCTGATTGAGCTATATAGTGATCTGACCCTTTGTCAGTCATCATTCCATGCTATGTTAGCAGGGTACAGATCATAAGCATAAGACTAGAAACTTCTTACTGAAATCCAGGGAGGTCCTTAAAAAATCTCATCAGAAATTAGGTCACTGTGACCTATTTTCTCTGAATTATGGGACTTGTTTGTGCACGGCCCCAAAATAATCAAAAATTTGATTCAATAGCTCCTGCATTTCATTAATTAATGCATTGTTGCCATGATTATTGGTTTTCATATTGATCATGGATAGTTTTATCAGTTGCTGAAGACTAGTGGTGCCACCTGTATTATTTTCAATATTTACCAATTATTTCCCTTTATTTTAAGACATAGTTAAATGACAGCAATATCATGTCAGTCTCTGAGCTGTGGTTTCTTCTTGTGTTATGAAACCTTTTATATTTATTGATCATAAGTAGTTCTATCAGTTCCTGAAGATTGATGGTGCCACCTGTAATTATCTATGTTGATGCTGTTTCCCTGTTTTTGAGACTGCCTTAATAACATCAATCATTCAATGGTGTCAGCTTCTCAACTTCGGTTTCATCTTGTGTCCTGAAACCTGGTGTACATGTATATTGATCATAAATTGTTTCATCATTTTCTGACAATTGTTAGGGCCATCTGCATATTTTCTATTTTTGAGACGGTCAAATGACAGCAGTCATGTCAGTTTCTCAGCTGATCTAGTGTCTTGAAACCTCATATGTTTATTAACCATGACTAGTTTTATAAGTTCCAGAAGACTGCTGGCAACAGCTATATTTTTAGCTCAGCTCACTTCCTGAGTCACATTGAGCTAAAGCAATAATTGATTGATAATCTTTATTTCCTCTGAATAATACATTATAGTATAAAATTAATATAGAGCAGCTGTATATCATGTACATTTGGTTGAAAGATAGCCACAATCCAATCCAAAAGGAATACAAGAGATAAAGAGTCATGCAAGAACAAAAACAGCTGGAGTCATGCAAAAACAAACACAAATGAAAACAAATAGGATAACATCCAAATACACTAAAGAGCCTGTATAGGGCAAATATTTATGATCTTCTTTAAAAATTAAAGCTAGGGTACTCTAAGTCATCAATTACAGATTAAACAGAGTGAAAGAACAAAGCATTATACAAATATTGAAGTGATACGACATATTTCCATTTTGATACACACTGTAGCTATATCGTGTCCTAACTTTACAGTGAAAGAATCCCATTTGTTCATCATATTGAGCACCGTAGGCACAGCGACTGTGAGGTTTTCATTCATAAAATCCCAAAGTTTCTCCCGCTGACATGTAGTTTGTCAACAGATCATTGAAGAAATTGAAGGTGAAGCGCCAGATTTTCGAATAAGTATCGACCCACAAAAATTACAAAGATACAATTCATCAGTATTAGCATATGACAACAGGAATGCTGTATACTGAAAATAATATAATGAATTTGGAATTTCTTTCGCAGCATATACCATAACATACAGGGGATACAAGGATCAACCTGAATCTCTTTTATTAAATTAAAAGCAGGATTATTTTCAATTTGCATATAGTTAAGACCTTGATTGACCGGTCAAATCTCCTAAAATACAGTGAAACCCATAACTTTTGAACCTTTGCATATTTTTTCCCCTGAATTTGATACACAAATTGTTTCAAATGGCTTCTTGGAGGAGTTAAATAAACTGGTGATCTAGTTCTTCATTGTCAGTCCTGTGTAAATTAAGTATTATTTTCTCAGTTTTGGGAATTGTTATGGGGATTCTGCATGTTTTTTTTGTGAAAAAAATTCATTCTGATAAATATTTATAGCCCATGCAGTCAGCTTGCAAAATATGAACAAAACTGGACAAACCAGTGCTGAAATCTTAAGGCAAAACCCACTGAGGTGGGCAGCACGAAGATGGTATGCATTCACAAGGCGGTACCGCGGCATTTTCAAAACAGACTTGAGCATGCAACACTTAGGAAAATTTGTGGGATGTTGAGATCATTCATGGTACTTTACCCCTGTTTAGTGTAAATTTCATGAAATGGTCATGATATTTGGTGAACAATAATTATGTTATATATAACAATATTTATCTGGGAGAACATATATGCTTGTAATTTACATATCAAATAATTAAATATATAAACGGCAAGCGCCAAAAATTGCCCAGGGAGTGATCACAAACTCCACAACTGGCTGCCTGCCTAAGGCTTACCACCAACACAAGTGTGTTTGTCATAAGTCATATATAGAGAAGAGATTTTTTCCGTTTTGCTGCCCACGTAACGCATGCGTACTTCCTGTGCCAGTGTGTTTTGACCTTTATTCTTCTCTCTAACAAACTGTTTAGATCAGTCCTGATTGGATTCAGTCTCCACACATGTCTGAACCATCACTAAGGAAGAACCCTGAAAAATTGAGTGCTATATTAGTAGAAGAAGAAGAAGAAGTTTATTTGACATAAAATTGTACATATCCATATATTGTATATTCAATTGTTTATATTTTCGTTTTTACTATGTCAGGAGACTGTTGTAAGGATTTTTTTTTTTTTTTTAGTATATCCTGCAATTACTGCTGTAACACAATGAAACAATGCTAACTAGACTCCTGAGGAAACGACCAAAAAGTAGCTTTTAGTGGGTTGGTTGTGTCATTAAAATGTTTGCCAGAGATGATAAACAGAGTGCTTAATTGTCATAAGGGGTAGGTTTAGTGTAAGCAAATACTTGCCTGTTTAGGTGAAGATTGAAGAAGGGTTTAGTTTTAATTCATTAAGTCTTGTCTCAGAGAAAAAAATTACCTTTTAAATATTCTTTTAGATGAGTTTTTAATGCTTTTATTAAAAAATAATATCTGTTAATTATTATCATTTTAATTGGTTCATTGTTTGGCTGCATGGTCATAACAGAAATTTTTACAAAAAAATTTTAAGCCAGGCTCTTGTTTATGCAGGAGAAATGATTACTATGGTGAAATTGAAGGTGATGCCATGTCCTGTACCAAGGTCCCTTTGCAGCCAGTTAAATAATATATAAAATATGGTAAAATCACTGTCTGCTTGTTTCAAAGTGTGGCAGCCAGTCCTGTTTAAGTTACACACATAACAAAGTCCTGAGTCCAGTAAATGCATTTTGAAGTAGCGCCAAGGCGAAGTACAGTTTTTACAGGGTTTAACAAAAGCCATTATGTCGAGAGCCATCGATGCAATATCGCTGCTCCTATATCGTGGGATGACTGCTTATCACTGCGTTTCAGTCGATCCTTTTGTGTATTTTCATCCCCTGAGCAAACTGTTAATCCACAATAAATTTAGGATTTGGGGGCTCATTGCCCATCAGTGGCCATTACAATCAAAGGAGCGGAATGATTCAAACATAGTCACAGGAGGAAAAACTACCACATCATAAAAGTTAAAGGGGACGCTGAAATGACTGCGGCTTGTTTTGTGTGGAGCGTTAATAAACCCACTGAGGTTGATGCCCTGATGTCTGGTATCTTTAATAGTCAACCTGTTTAGAGGTACATTAATGTAGGCATGCCGCAACAGTTAAGTCAGGATTTGAAAAATAATAGTAAGCTGAGAAGAGTAGCTAACTTATTCATAGTGTTCATTATTGTGATTTTTTTACCAATGATAGTTGGGTCACATACAGCATATTGATGTCATCATGACTGCATGGTGATTTAATATTGAAAAGTGATGCAGCCTCCAATTTTAGCCTGATCAATCACCAATCAGATGACTGCATAATTTATATAACCGTACCAGGGTTTCCAAAGGTCAGGGATAAGTCAGGGAACATTCAATGGCTACAGTGACTCATTGTACATGTAGATGATAATCAGGTAGAGAGGCTTTGGTATCTCTTGCCTCCTGAGCCAGCATTCAATAATTTCATACTAGTTTCATTTTCAGTTGAAGGTCTGTTGTGTTTGTAAAGGTTTAATCTTGTTTCCCTTTGATTTTTGTGCACATGGGCCAACTGTTTCTGAGCAGTCATACACTACTAATATATAGTACAAGTAAACATTTTATAGAAGGACATGAACCTGTGCAGGTACCAGCATTCCAATTCCAGTTTTCAAATAAGGATTTGGTTTAGGTTAGCAGTAAAATGTAAGTTTTTGAGACCTAATTTTGAATTTGGCGTGTTTGTTTACCCTTCAGAACCAGCTGAAAGTTAGGGAAAAGTCAGAGAATTATTTTCAGAGTTTATAGCTGGCAACCCTGTGAGATGAGTTTGAGATGAGTTTGAGAAGTATTGGGGACAGAGAACAAGTTTAGCACACAGCAGTCCTCATCCTGATTTTCTCTATTAGCCGACCAGCTTAACTGTTAATTTTTTTTTTTGGGGGGGGGGACAGATTTCTATACCATAAGGCTGTTAGACTGTGCAATAACAGGTTATCTGACTGGATCTTTGGGAGAGAAATGTTATCACATAACAAAGGATTGTAAGTGATGTTAATACAAACAGGGTTGTGACACCATCACTTTGTATCTGTGTACGACCTAAATGTTCAATCTAGTTCAAGACCTAAGACATATTGCAGATCATTGCAGAAGGTAATGCTTTACAAGCTTTACATAATTTCAGCTCCTTATCCTCTAGAGATTTAATTATGTAACATCATAATCTGACTGTGCCAGTTTAATATATCATCCAATATAACACCAAAAAATCTAATTTTTGATACTGGGAATGGGATATTATTAATCAATATTAAAAGATAACTAATTGACATTAAGCAACACAACCAATTTAGGTAATTCATAATTCAAAGTGTCTGCTATGTAAATTGAGCTTTTTCCATTGACATTTGTAACATCTCCAGATAGTATTGGAAACAATATAGTTGAAATGTTAACTATAGCAATATTAAATAGCAATGTCTCTGCTCTGCATTTTACAGTCAGTGTCCTGGTATTCAATATATATGGTCATTGTCATAATAGGTAGTTCACTACTAACTGCTCATTTAAAGTCAATTTGTCTGAAACACACAGGAAGAAAATAGAAGAGCATCAGGTGTACTAGGCCTCATTTTGTGAATAATGATGTAAGGTTTTTGTATTTACTACGATATAGTTGTGACTGAAAACAGCTGGAATCATTCACAGAAAGCAATTACAGAGTCTGTAGTAAACATTATACATATTTCTGAAAGTATAACCAAGCATCTTAATTGTTAATTTAACTATTGTGCACGTTTATTGAGTTGTACATTTCTGTTCTACTATTCATTCAAAACACAGCGCACTGATGAATGATTCCAGGATGTTTTTCATAAATATATATACCAAGTAAAATTATTGCAGGGAATCATATGCTATTGATAAATAAGATGTATCTACCAAACAGAATGTGAATTTTACATTTATCATGCGTTTACAAGTTGTTATGGGTGCGGTAATGAGTTCCCAGATGCTTATCAGGAGGTGAGGACTAATCGGCAAGCAGCTGTTATTGTTGTTCACCATGGCATGTATTGTAAACAGGGAGGTGGATGGAGGATGAAAATCATTTCTGAAAGGAGAACAGTAACTTGTCAGTGCCTTCCCCTGTGTTTATTTGTTCGTTTGTCTGTTGGTAATTTTACAGAAAAACCATGAACGAATTTTGATGAAATTTTGATAACCCTTTGGAGGGTATGGGAAATACCCAAGGAATAATCAGTTAACTTTTTGGATTGAATCTGGGTCACCATAATATCTTTTTAAATCAAAGGATTATATACTGTTGTTACACAGGAATAGGGGTGGACAGATGCTCTATACACAGGTATAAGTGCCAGCTTATGTCCTGAGCAGGTATACTCATGTTACTGAACAACTCTTAAAAACTTGATTTAAGGGGGGGGGGGGGTTTCCAGGTAATCCACATGATAACACAAATCTAGTTCTTAAATTATGTTATAATTATCACCATAACAGAACAACAGTTTATCAGAGTCATTCATCTCATCAACACTAACATTCTTAGTTAATGTTCCAGACTTCCAGTTCATTAGATGTTCACTTAAGGCACTTCATGAATAAAAAAAAAATCTTTCAAAAAGAATGTTTCATCTGCATTGTATACAGTCATTGCAGATGGTTATAATGAATTTAATTTATAAATATTTTTTTACCTTATTTCATACAGAAGCAATGGCTATAGACAGTCAGTTGGTGACAAGCTTGCCTCGATCTTCACATAAGAATATGTAGCTTTCTTGTTGGTGTGCCCACTGTGTAACACTCAAGTCAGTGTGCCCACTGTGAAGCACTCAAGTCAATGTGCCCATTGTGTATCACTCAAGTCAGTGTGCCTACTGTGTAGCACTCAAGTCGGTGTGCCTACTGTGTTTCTACTCAAGTCAGTGTGCCTACTGTGTTTCTACTCAAGTCAGTGTGCCTACTGTGTAGCACTCAAGTCAGTGTGCCAATTGTGTATCACTCAAGTCAGTGTGCCTACTGTGTAGCACTCAAGTCGGTGTGCCCACTGAGTAGCACTCAAGTCAGTGTGACCATTGTGAAGGACTTGAGTCAGTGTGCCCACTGTGTATCTCTCAAGTCAGTGTGCCTACTGTGTAGCACTCAAGTCAGTGTGCCCACTGTGCATGTAGCACTCAAGTCAGTGTGCCCACTGTGTATCACTCCAGTCAGTGTGCCTACTGAGTAGGCATTGACCTTCATTTGTTTACCCAGACATTGATTAATTGCCAAGTTCTTTGAAGATTGTTAAGTTTTAATCTTTCAGATCCCAAGTCACAGTCAAAGCTTATTTATTTAAAGGCCAACCCTTGCTGTCTGCAATTTTAGCGTTCAGGGCAATATAAAAGCATGCCCACTGGGGTGGATTAAGATATTTAAGTACAAACTATGGATTTTCCCATCACTTGTTTAACATCTGACATTTAGGGTCTCAATCCTGTTTGTTTGAAGTAAATTAACTGTTAGATCAAGACTTGCCTTCATTACTAGAAGGAGCTTTCACGGTCAAGCATTACTTTACCGTGTTTTGACAGCAGGAAATCATTTAAGGTGAAGGATATAAACTGGATCGTATTTAATGGTAATGTTTTTCATGTGGCAAGGATGTCTTCTTGCAGGCTTCACTTTGGTTAAAGTTATAGGCTCTTTGATGTGGATGTTAGCAGACACTAAATCACAGTGGAGGTTTTGCCCATCAGACATAAGAGTGGATCCACCAAGATGACAGAGTGACAGAACTTGTCATACTGACAATCACACTGAAAATCCTAATGAGAAGTCATATCTTTCTACATGTTTGTTGACAAATCTATCTGCATGTTTTTTGACATTCTATCTGCATGTTTGTTGAAAAATTTTTCTGTGTGTTTGTTGAAAAATCTTTCTGCATGTTTGTTGAAAAATCTTTCAGTATGTTTGTTGAAAGCCTTTCTACATGTTTGTTGACAAATCTTTCTGCTTGTCTGTTGAAAATTTTTTTCTACATGTTTGTTAAAAAATCTTTCTGCTGGTCTTTTAAAAAAAAAATTTCTGCATGTTTGTTGAAAAAAAATCTTTCTGCATGTTTGTTGATTTTCTATCCACACACAAGCATAACTCCCAGGGATTATGGAATTGCCTGCCAGCAGAAAATTATGGCAGTCATCATAGAGACTTGATTTACACTTTGTACATTTACATTTTTTAATTGTTATGTTAATTAATCAATCACAGCCTTATATTTATACTGCATGGCGATGTACAGCAATATCTTTACAATAGAATGGATGGCCACAGCAGTGCAGTTTTCCATCTGAATTTTGCCAGATTTTGTAGGTCACTTAATTTGGACATGGTTTTTGTGTAATTGTTAAATGCTCATCTTTTTCTTTTGCATCAATTGATTACCAGACATTTGACATCCTTCACACTGAATATCCTCCTGTTTTATATGACAGTTTTCATACCAGTTCAGTTGATAGTGCCATCTGCAGGACAAAGTCTGTATAAATAAAAAGTATTTTATATCAATTAACTAAAGTATCTCAACCAGTTTCATATGACAGTTTTCATACCAGTTCAGTTAATAGTGCCATCTGCAGGACAAAGTCTTTATTAATAGAAAGTATTTTATATCAATTAACGTAATTTATCTGGACAAGTTGTATTGAGTATCAAAAAGGTCAGTGATAATATCCATTAGACTTTATGTCTGTCTAGACAGTGACAGATCCAATATTTAATCTGTTATATCAGTGTCCCAACATGAACTTATGGTGGGTACAGTTTTATTGCATTTTCCAGATAGAATTCCCAGGAAAGTCTCTAAAATTTACTGATGGCGGTTCTGTTGGTACCCCTTTAGAGCCTTAGTATGCCTGAGTTTGACAAATCCTTGACATAAATGACTTGAATTAACACGAACAACAGCTTCTTTGCTTTAAAATAAAGCAGTACCTGCCACACTATTGCCCTGAATCTGTTTGCTTACTCCTGTAAACAAGGGTTATAATCAATGGACTTGGCCCAATCACAGGTGTCAACATAAACATAGCATGTGGGGCCATGTCAGTAGCATGTGTCAATCATGAGATATGCCCTGACTGACTTGGCCCCAAAAATGTAATACATGTCCCCACAATTAGACCTCTGGTCAGGTGGCATTATTTTAATAAACAGACACATGTTGAATGTGTTTAAAAACATGCAGAGCCATAACAATGTGTTAAACAGCCATATGTGAGGTACTCATGAGATTGTGTTTCAGATGGTTTTGCTGGGAAACTTATGTATAAAGCAAAACTGAACTGATAGTGTGAAAGAATAGGCAGAATATTGCTCGTGTTTATGTCCTTTTACCTTTAAACACATAACCTGCCCCTTGTAATTTGTTTAATTCATCCCTCTTCCTCAAATGGTACTGTGTTTTATTTGACGTCCTCTTAGACCGGACTGGTCATGTAGACATGAACACACCCCAGACAATCTATGTCCCCCAGAGAGAAATCCCAAGTCAGGAGAAAGACGGGGGTTAAAAGTTATTGTGGCAGCAAGAGGGAGACATGAATGACTATGTCTGATATGGTTGAATTCTCCTGTGTCTGATGGTAGTTGCCTGTCCTGTAGGTTACTGTTGACTTAACCACAGGCCTTCTTTGGCCCTTAAATCTCCCTGCGTAACAGGATGTCTTATAAAACCTAGCTTGAAAGTGTTTGAATTCAAGGCCTTAAAAATTGTTGATAATAACTTTTTTCCCTTTGAAGTCCTTACAGAAGCATATATCATTTGATTATATTCATTCATTTAGAAAAGTTTAATTTGCTTAAAATTGTAAATACTAAGTTTTTCTTTTCAAATAGAGAAGATTAATTGTGTCAAGGTTGTGTTACGCGTGCACCCATTCTGATTGTCTTCTTTTCTATTCAGCCAATTGAGCCTGTTGACCTAAGTTACTATAATATTTTCATTGTTTGAAGAACAAAAGTCAAAGGAAGGAATATCAAAGTTACTGGAAACAAGGAAACTTTCCATTGTCAATTCAAACACCACCATAAAAAAACTGGTGATTTATTCAACTCTCCATAAGCTGTTGCCTGATAATATACAGCAAGTCTGCATGTGGAAAATGTTTGTTGTGGGTTACGCTTTATCATTGAAAGGAACATTGCAGTTTAAGTCAAAATGAAAGTCATATACACACCAGGTGCAAGTGGCACTTTTACTAAATCACTTTGTTATCATATATATATATTTGTATATTAATTAGCTCATAGTGATCAGATCTCAGATGTGGCTTATACAAGTTCCAATAGTGCAGCACTGTGTACTGTATGAGGTTTAATTTCCTTGAGGCTCAGAGGTTCTCTTGTGGCCAACTCCCATTTTAATGCTTTCAAGGCCCAATTCAAGAGCGTGGGTAATCATACTAAAAGTCTACCAAAAGATTATGAATGGAATAATTTTCACAATTTTGGTAATTAAAATGTATTAAAAAGTTGGAAGGTTACCTCCACAAAAAATGAAGAAAAGACCAGGAGGTATCTCTTGTACAAGAGGACACCTCATGGTTTAAGGTGTTGCTGTGGTGTCATAGGAATTCCGCTATAATTTGCTTGTCATGTGACTGTAACCTGTAGCTGTCTAGAAACCTGTAAGCCCACAATCAATACAAACATGACAAGAAATATGAGTCCCGTCTGATGTCCAAATCCTCGCGGAGGAGATGCGGCAGATCATAAGATTCTACTGATTAAGAGAACTGCCTCTGAGAAGGCCCTACCTCAAGGGTTCTATTAGTAGATCAGCCGTGGGAATTCAAAACAGCATCTGACCTCAACCTCAAGGAATCAGATGTCAGCCCCGAGAGGTGTGTCTGCGTCGCTATTCGTGCTTTGGAGGATATGCTTTTGTCATCACATCCAGACTCGGTAAACGCTATGCTGGTCGCTGTGAAACTGGGGTATTAATTGTAATCCACTAGAATAGGCTCTTTAATTGCTTTGTCTTGTACTTTAGGTAATGACATGCCTGGCCTGAAGCAGAACAACCACAGACTCCAGCAGCCCAGATTCACATACATGACCAGAGATTATCCGCAAACCACCTCCGTAAATCAGGGCAACAACAGAGAAAGAGAATCCCTCTGCCAGTGACAAATCATCCTTATTTCATTCACATAATTTCCTGGAGTCCCATTTCTGAAGTAAAATTCTTGTGTCTGTCGATAACCTTTCTGGATATCTTATACACAAATAAACAGATTTACAAACAGACAAACATTGGCCTTGTTCAGAGAGTTGTATACAAACAGACAAATATTGGCCTTATTCAAAGAGTCAAGCATCTGACTCAAGGTTACCTCTAAAAAGAGCTCTTCTTTGTCTCAGAATCCAGCTCTCCCACAAAGTGCATTGCAAACATTTGAAGAATCATATGAACAGACAGCTTGAAAAGGTCTGGTTAAACATGGATATAAACATAACCTCATTTTCTCTTATTCTCCTTTCATTGTTCAGAATAAATTTAAATTCTGACATGCTTTATATTTACCTTACTGTAAGTAAAATATTGTTCAGTCTTTGTATCTTTATTAAATTTTCAACAGTTACAACAGAGAGTCTGCCTGGGGTTGATAGAAATCTTTAGAACTGAAAATAAATATACAATATATGCTTTCATAGAAAACCTTCCAAATAAGGGAATTCTAGATGTCAGTCTTTTTGGCCCTGAGTGGTTCGATTGAAGCTGTTTCTTTGTCAAATGTCCAAGTAGTCATGTAATGTAACAGCTAAGATGCAAAAGTATGAAAAATTCATTTACACCAGTTAGGACACATTCGCCAATTATCCCACATTTAAGTTAAAAATAACAAGCAACTGGAGACTAATCATTGTTTAACATCCATGTGAAACCACAGGACATTATTTATAGCCGCACATGAAGAGAGCCTTCATGGGAATTTAAGAAGCTCGGACAACTTTTTACAAGGACAGGGTACTTTATGCTTTAGAGTGGAAGACTAATAATTCACGAGCTAATTAACCAAATGGCCCAGGTCCTGATAGTGTATGGTTTACATTTTTTCACGGAATATTGCCATCACACAACTACAACATGATATAGACCCTGCTTGGGGAAAATGCAGCCATTTCATAGGTTTTGTTACACTGAGGCATTGCAGATATTCACTTCAATAAAATTCTTAATTAATTGAATCCTGTATTATGCTTACAACTTAAATAGAACCAAAACTGGGTTGTGGTGGACTACTTGGATGGAATATGTTTTCATGGTTAAGCCATTTGTCTGGCTCAATTACCTTAATGGTTTGGGTAATGCACACAGTTGCTCTGTGTTTAAACTAGACTTGACCAGTCCATGTGTCAATTTCTGAAACATACAATCATCCTGATTTCAGTACAGTGAATCCTTCAGCTGGGAAACAACACTAATGTCATGCAGTTTATCACTGCATCTGCAGATCGAGTCTTGCAGGCTATGATGACTAAATTTAAAGGGCTGGTCATACGTTGTGTCACTTGTTGCCTTAGCCATCAATATCATTATTTTCTCAGGTTTGAGAAGTGAGGCAGGAGAGACAGCAGGAAATGAAAGTCTGGTCAGGTTTATGGATAAGATCATAGGTCAGATTGTTGTTTTAAAAAACGTTCATTATAATGTTTGAATATGACAGCAATGCATTCATGAACTCTGACCAGTACAGGTAAATGTGTTGGCTAATGAAACATATTGAAGCTGAATGACAACAAATGTTTATAAATATATGTCCATAGATTTTGTTATTTCATTGGCTTGAGTATAACTTGTGGCTTCAGACACTGTCTCTACATATAACATGACCCATGCTGTGAGAATTGAACACTCCATTAAACTCTAATAGGCATACAATAAAACACATTGCATTCAGGCCAGTAGTACATGTTTTGTTGAATTTTTAAGGCTACATAAAAAAAGTTCTAGCCTATTAACTGATCTTGCATATGTTTTGTTGATATCGTTGAAGGAGCTCTGAGTACTTGGTGTTATGTTGCTAATGTTGCTAATTGCTGTTCATGAGCCAGTCCCTTTACAGAAATCAATACATGTTAAACTAGAAAACTGTATTCCAATGACTGCAAGCCTCCACAATGTGGGGGGTCCATATTATGGGATGCAGACAGCTGCTCACTTCAGAAGTGAGGGCACATGTTTCAAAAACACTCTGCGAACACTGAAATCCCTGTGTGGGGTCAGTATGATGAGATGCAGACAGCCGCTCACTTCAGAAGTGAGAGCATGTTTCAAAAACACTCTGCGAACATTGAAATCCCTGTGGGGGTCCATATTATAGGATGCAGACAGCTGCTCACTTCAGAAGTGAGAGCACATGTTTCAAAAACACTCTGCGAACATTGAAATCTCTCTGTAGGGTCCATATTATGGGATGCAGACAGCTGCTCAGGCCAACCCCTTAAAAATTTCTGTGTTGGGGCTAACATTGGTCCAAAAAAAGTCATCAGGTAGGGAGGAAAAAAAATATTTTTTTTAAAGGAGGATCTGGAGTTTACTACACCTTTTTTCACCGGATATTAGCATATGCGAGGTTTATGTCAAATTACATACCCGTACTCCATTCATTCCTTGCCTCGATACCATTGAAACATGCACAACAAGGTGTCTCTGAACAGATTTTGTGTTTTATTACAGGCTTAAAATCCTGTACTTGGGTTTAAAATGTTTTAGTACATGCTTTGAACATGTACATGTCAAACATTCACGTATTTGAAAAGTTATCAAGTACTTTTCCAATAATGGTCAAGCATGTTATCATGGAAGCATTATAACTGATGTATATCCCATTGCACAGGTTCGCATTAGGCCTGTAAGCCTTGTTCTGGATCTCACATGAATTTGCAGACAATTTTATTTTGTGTTGTATGCGAGTGCCAGCATTGTAGGAATGAGTGCAGTTTGAGATTTCCTTTGCAAGTGAAGAGGTATAATTAAGAAGGACGGTAATAAATGAACTCTTTAGTAATAGTCAATGCCTAATAAGGTAGTAGAATATATAAAATGTTTATATAAATATATGTAAAACTGTACTTTTTGAAAGATGAAACCATATATTGGATGTCGGTACCCTGATTAGGAATTTTATTTCTTCGGTGTTGATGTATATACAAACAAAATCTTGGTCAAGTTCAAAGATGGGTGACCTTGACTTATTTCTCGATGTTTTAGAGCAAATTATAGAAAATAACCGGCGTGTGTTACCATTTACCATGTGAGGAGGATATCTCCAAAAGTATTCAACACAGAAATTTCATTTCTTTGGTGCTGATACATATCAACAAAATCTTGGTCAAGCTCCAAGATGGATGACCCAAGGTCACAGAGCTTATAATAGAAAAAACTTAGGAGCTTATTCCTAAGGAACCACTGGATGGATTGTTTTGGAATATGGAATGGTCATTGGCCTTGATGATCTCGTAAGTGCTGCATGACTCATAAAGTCTGGGGCCAGCCTAACAAAGTTCATACCTCTCTAGTTCCAATTCACAACTTGAACAAAAGACATATGTACAGATATACATCCATGTGAGAACAAGTATTACATGAATACTTGTTACTGTTACCACCCATAAATACTGCTCTTTTGGCTGAGGGCTTTTGTCAGCTTTTGCTGGTATTCTAGTATTTTTCTGTAATTAATGACTGGGCGAGCAATGTTGATCTATCTCGTCTACGTCTAAACAAGAAATGCCGTACGGTCAGGAAATATCTGTTTATTATAAAAGCTATTAATAAAATGAAATAAATTTACAAAGGCAGTTAAAAAGAAACACAACCAAAAAAAAAGACAGTCGCTTATATGTTATGCCTGTTCTGATCAGCTGTGGCCGGTAGAAACGATGCGTCAGACACCTCGCAAAACCCTGTCATGATCGCCACAGAACTGACGAAATCACGCAATTCTTGTAATACCAAACATCTGATTTGTGGAGATCGTGCGTTACACATCGTCAGTTGCAGATTCCATTAAATAGACCCGCTTCATTTGCTTGATATAGTGCCACCGTGAGTGTTGCTGAAAAATTATAACCAACGTAAGCGACACGATGTCAGTGAACATTTTCCCGCCAAAATAGTGATGAATGAAGTCATATGGGGTGAACTTTTACTACGGACCTCTTATTGGCTCTCTGGCTATGACGCGTGACCGCTCCGCCAATCACAAGAACGTTTGCGTGGGCCAGGCACGTGTTTATGCAAATCAACGTGTCACATGGTTTAAATGCCAACATTGGTCAGTTGACAGTATGAATGTCGAGAGAACTTTCATTTAATCAGTTAATGCGACAGCGGTAAGCTTCCTCTTTATTTGAAATAAAATAAGAACCATTTCTAATTGCTCAATATTTTTTTTTCAGCCTGTTTCGCCAGAACAACGAACTTTGATGGCGGTTTCCCGGCAGTTTTTCTACTCTCGCGCACGAGTGTAGCGATCGTTCCACGTGTATATATATAGGCACAACCTGACTAATTGTTAGGGCTCAAATTAAACGATCGGCGACGTTGGGTAATACCTTTCATTATGGAAGTTAAGTGCATCTAAAAATGTAATAGAAGGACTATTTTTCTAGCACATGAAGGCAGATTTTTACGGGCCCAGGTGCTTGCGGCAGATCATATAAAAATATTAATTTGCAGATATGTCAAAAAAAAAATTCCAGCCGCAGCCAAAAATCACGACCGGCCGGGTTAGCCCCAACACAGAACTTTTTAAGGATGGCCTCACTTCAGAAGTGGGAGCACATGTTTCAAAAACACTCTGCGAACATTGAAATCCCTGTGGGGGGTCCATATTATGGGATGCAGACAGCCACTCACTTCAGAAGTGAGAGCACGTTTCAATAACACTCTGCGAACATTGAAATCTCTCTGTATAGTCCATATTATGGGATGCAGACAGCTGCTCACTTCAGAAGTGAGGGCACATGTTTCAAAAACACTCTGCAAACATTAATTGAAATCCATGTGGGGGTCCATATTATGGGATGCACACAACCGCTCACTTCAGAAGTAATAGCACATGTTTCAAAAACACTCTGAGAACATTGAAATCCATGTGGGGGTCCATATTATGGGATGCAGACAGCCACTCACTTCAGAAGTGAGAGCATTTTTCAAAAACACTCTGCAAACATTGAAATCCCTGTGGGGGGTCCATATTATGGGATGCAGACAGCTGCTCACTTCAGAAGTAATAGCACATGTTTCAAAAACACTCTGCGAACATTGAAATCCATGTGGGGGTCCATATTATGGGATGCAGACAGCCACTCACTTCAGAAGAGAGAGCATGTTTCAAAAACACACTGCGAACATTGAAATCCATGTGGGGGGTCCATATCATTGGATGCAGACAGCCGCTCACTTCAGAAGAGAGAGCACGTTTCAAAAACACTCTGCCAACATTGAAATCCTTGTGGGGGGTCCATATTATGGCATGCAGACAGCTGTTCACTTCAGAAGAGAGAGCACATGTGTCAAAAACACTCTGCCAACATTGAAAACACTCTACCAACATTAAAATCCTTGTGGGGGGTCCATTTTATTGGATGCAGACAGCCACTCACTTCAGATGAGAGAGCACATGTTTCAAAAACACTCTGCCAACATTGAAAACACTCTGCCAACATTGAAAACACTCTACCAACATTGAAATCCCTGTTGGGGGTCCATATTATTGGATGCAGACAGCCAGATGAGAGGGCACATGTTTCAAAAACACTCTGCAAACATTTAAATCCCTTGGCTGAAATTCATACTTGGAAAATGCTGGAATATGCAAGCCGTATTGCAGACAACCAGTGGAAATCCTCACAATGAAGTTCTGGATGCTTAACAGTGGTCTGAACAGGCCACCTGTTTGGCACAAGGCTGGTTTACATTCAGTTATTTTGGCCCTATTCTCAGGTTCATTCATGCATATGTGACTGCACATTTGTTAATATTCCTGGAAGCCCTTCCTGGATTGAGATCATGAAGCAGGACTACACCAAAACCTAATCAAATTCTTCATTGGCCCATACCTGAGGTGCTATGAAAATTTCAGCGGATTCCATTCATGATTGCTTGAGTTATATTGTGAACAAACACACCCACACAAGCACAACACACAAAGGGAATGAATGCATACCCTCCTGGCAGAGGCAATAATACACAGTTTTCATTCATATTGTATAAAGGTATCATTGAATATATATGTTAATCTTTATGTTGTTCATACAAAATGTTTAAAAAAATGTAGCCCATTTTTGTATCCTAGCTTCTTTTAATCTTGCAGATAGGCAAAATTTCATACATTAATTGTACTTTGACTGGAAAATTAGAAAAATTTAAGATCAGCTTGAACTATATTCTTTTGTCCCAGTATCAGTGAGATTATTTATGATTTTGCATGGCATAGTCACTGTAAGGAGGTCATTATACTGAGATATAAACTCTGAAACAGAAATCCTGGACACAGAGCAAGCTCAGATTTGAATGACGGGAAATATCCAAATGTACTGTGGTAAACGCATCCTGATATATATCATACAATTCATATTTAGTTCATCTTTATCACTGCATCAACAGATGGCAGCTGAATGAATCCTTCCCTGTCTAAACATGGTCACTGTCTTATCAAACGTTATTATTTTATATGACAACCAAGTGTTTTAACTCTAAGCCTTCCTCTAGAAAACCAGCACTTTGTTTATATACTGTGGTTGCCTTTTTGTTTTTGAGGGTTTGAAATTTGGGATATTCGCAAAAGTGAACATCGAAAAAAAGAAAACTTTGTGAATAATAGGTCCCATCATTGAAAGCAAAGGTAAAAAATGGAATGTTAACATTATGAATAAAATATATGGTGTATGTTCAAAGATTGATATTTAAGGTCATATCAGATCCGTCAAGTTATCTGCCATTAATGAACTATATTTTGTTCATAAAGTGCACATAACATTTGATAAAATTAATTCAAATTATAATGGATACACCATGTGTGTAGCTAGGGCCTTTTGTATTAATTGACAGATCTTGAAAATGCAACCCTTGTGGAACATTGAAAAGGTGAAAATTGTGAAATTTTAACCCCACGAATAAGAAGCCAACAACAGCTAGTAGTATATAATAATTAACTGTTCCTGTAACATAATTTAGTTTTCTCTTTTGTTATTTATATAAAACAGGGATTTTGCAATGGTATTAGAACTGATACCATTGCAAAATCCCTGTTTTATATAAATATATTAGAACTAATATGGCCTCATATGCCACAATGGGCATGAAGAGGATAGATAGGTAGGTATTAGAACTGATGCTGTATGTAACTTCCTTGAGGAACAGCATGTCACATTGTCTTTTACAAACTGCAGATTCAGCAGATATGCAGGTTACCAATGTTTAACCTGTGCATGCACAGTAAAAGAACTGAGAAATTACAAAAAAATCAGGTCTTATGTAAACACTTGGTTATGCAGTATGATGTCCATTTAAAAATGTGGCAATTGCAGCCTTAATTGAAACCAGTAATTGAACCTTGGTTATGACCAATAACTGAGCTGTTGAAACCATTATCTGAACTTTATGAACTATTGTGTCAGCTGTTGGAATTGGTACTTTGAGTGTTTAACTATTAGTATCCAGTATTGGTTCCTCTTGTGAAAAAATAGCTAACTCCATTGCTTGACCCATTGTCTCAGTTCACTGTCTAGACCAGTATTTCAGTCATTGGAACTGGTACATCCAAGGGTTGAACTAGCACTTTGGGTTGGAATTGGTATTTCTAGTGATGGCACTTGGTTTTGGAATAATTATTTCCAGTGTTGGCACTTTGGTGTTGAATTGGCATTTCCATGGTTGGCACTTTCGTATTTTAATTTGAGTTTCCAGTGTTGGTACATTGTTGTTGTATTGATATTTCCAGTGTTGGCACTTGCATTAGGTGTAGGAACTAATACATCTGACGTTGGAAGTGGTTCTTATGATGACCAGTCTCACAACTATTTTGATCAGTAACACATCTGTCCAAATGAGTAACTTAAGTGTAACTGGAAATCATATTGATGAGGACCATTAACTAGGCCTTCTGAGAACCAGTATTCTAAATTTTATAATAATTAGCTTAGGTTATAGAACCATTAACTGAGTAATGTGAAAATCAAGGAGTACCTATTAGTACCAGTATCAGCCACCTTAGCATCTAGCTTTTTGAACATGTTAAACATGAGGAAACCGACTTGTTTGTGACTTACAGTAGAATATAAGCTTTCACCAGCTAAGCCAGAACAATGTGCTACAGGCAAGCCAGCACACGCAGCTTGTACATGCTACAAAAGGATAGGGAAGAAATCCATAGATGCATGGACTGATCATGTACTATAGGAGCTGAGCAGGGTTTGTATGGATATAAATAATGAAGTTGTCAAGACACACAGCAAAGGTACCTATTGATCAGCTTCAAGGATTTCTGTAACATGTTGATTCTCATGGATCTGGGTCTTAACTTAGTGAACACTGATCAATATAAAAGTTCATGTATAAAACAGACCCTGCAATGGTGAAATTTGGTGTGAGTAATATGTAAACATATATAGTATATACTAAACAATTCTCTGTGTTTGTGATGGAATATTATAGCTTTCTCAGCTCAGCTGACTGTAACTTACACTTACATAATGTAAGTCAATGGTTCCACTTGCTGTTAACCGGGCAAACATTAAAATCGTTAAAGTGTAAGACCTGATATTTTGCAGGTGAGTACAGTCAGACCCATGGGTCCACTGTTTCCCATTGTCTTTCCAGCCTGCCCACATGTCCTGTATTAACAATCACAGCATGCATACACATTTGGTACTGTACATATATATAAATAGAAACATCCAATTTGACATTTTTGTTTCTTTCAGCATGTTCCCCTCCTTGATTTTGAACCAGATCACCAGTCTGATCGTAGATTTTTCACCAGTGTTTCAAAGTTGAAGCAACAGTTCTAACATGCCTTGGTATCAAATTCAGCACATTATCACTTCTACTAAAGATCTGTACTTTCAGTAGTGATGAGAAAGACATGCCAAGCTGGTAATTAGACAGTCAGGTTACTCAATTATCCTGGTTGAGGATGTACTTCTCATCTGCAGTGAACTGACTTTCTTTGTATTAGTGTTCCATTTATATGGTTAGAATGTTGAAAATCACAGGAAGATCTGGAAAAAGTAATAACATATTTTTTATGGGTAAGAACACAAAATATAATTCTGAACACCAGTGTAGAACTTTGGCTTGACTCATTGGCTTTGCTTATAACTTAATATAAGCGGTTTGACCATATAACTTTATGCCATAAGATTAAAAAACTGGCTGTTGACTGCAATTTAACTATCCAAGTACAACTGAGAGAAAGAAGATTGAACTTTCAGGCCAATCATTATGTTAGAGAATGGATAACTTTATTTTTAAAAATTTCAATGTTACTTACTTTTTTGCCCCATTAGTGTATTCTGAAGTGATAGTTGACATGAAAAGTACAAAAATTAAGTGCTCACCTTACAAAATTGGATCCCATTTTGTGTCTGAGTGCATGTGTTAATATATCTACAGGAAATTTTGATTTCTGCCTGCACATGAAAGAGACATATGTTCTTATTTTCATAAGAATCCCACAGGAACAATAAAAGCTAAGCAGGTAAATAGATAAAAACTAACAATCATATTTGATTCTTGTAAATCCCTATTGACTGCCCAGAACTAACTATTATATGTGACTCACGTTCTGTCTGTGGAAGGTAGTTATCTGAAGTGGGTTGTTTGTGAGAAGGAATCATAAACTCCCTCTGGATCGTCTGTGTAACGACCTGTGTTCTTTGGTTACGTGCATGCTAGACGCAACTGTGGTAACATGCCAGTGATTCTGGGCATGAGGCTGGTTTTTATCGTGAGCCAGCCATGGCATCTTCTGGGAAATCTTGTGTGTGATCCAATTAGATGAAGAGAATTTATTGAGATTAGAGAGCTGCGTCCGTAGCTTAATCTACAGATTGAGCAATTTATGGACCGGCTATTTCATTTTCCAGACCTCTCTATGCTCCTGTGGTCACAGCGATCACCTCCATCAGGGCAAAAAGTCCTGCGTAGCATTCCTCCAAACCATAGACTCATGCTAACCATTCCATCAGGACATGTGGAGTCTCTGTCCCATATATATAGTAATCTGACTTTGTACACTTTATCATACTAGAGTTGATGACAGGGTATATATGTTTCCTCATACACCATGGTGATACTATATATATTGCGATACCATAGATGTTCAAGTTTTTATAAATGATAAATTGTTACTAGGCTTGTGAATTGTGAGGAATAAATTAAATATTCAGTTCTTTAACTTCAATTCAATTCTTAATTCAATTTTTACTTAAGTAGTAAATTTCAAACTTTAAAAAAAATAAAAGCAGTTTTACCAAAATGGATGTTAGTAAATATCAGCAAATAAAAGAAAAATGTAGCTCTCCCTGTGTTTGTCCCTGCTTTATATGTTTCTATGAGAGTGGAGTGGTCAACTAGCAAATTATGTTTAAAGTAGATTTAAATTGAAGTATGCATAGGTGACTAAGTTAAGACTAAGAGCTTTGCCATCGCAAACTGGTCCATCACATTTGAGAGAGCTCACATTTTGGGATGGTACATGCAAAAAAATTGGCATTTGTATATTGCTTTACAATTGCAGTTTGTTATGGTATTTTAACTGTAATAAAAGGTCAAAGTGCCAAAAGAGACAGCAAAGGAATGATTGGTTTAAAATATTTCAAAGCTCTTTGGAAGCATTGATAAAGAGAAGGCATGTCACAGAAAAAAATTAAGTCATTTTCATCTGCACATCCACCATTACGTAATTTCAGTGTTCTAAAGATGTGCTAGTGATTGTACCTGACAGTTACTTAATTGCTGACTAGGGCTCAGTGGTCTTGAAGACTTGATCCTTCACTCTTTACTGAAACCCTGGAGGTCTGTACGTCTCATCTCACAGGGGGCTCCAAGTCTGTTGAATCCGTCCTCTAATCATGCAGATGAGCATCACAAACAGACAGTGATGGAACAAGACCCGGGTCCTCAGGGGTAGTTCTGGTTGCTAATGCCTTCTAATTTAAACATTACAGCAGTGATTCCTGGGTCTGTCAGGAACTGAGATCACTACTAGAGGAAGTTGTCCTCATTCACGTGTGGCCCTAACTTTGTCTTTATGGCCTCTGAGTTCTTTCCTTCAGTTCTTAAGTTTGTCCTGATTGTTTGTCAAGAGTTGGTAACAATGCCATATTTGAACCTTCTGCAAAGGTGGATGTAGGTAACAGATATATATGTTACCTTATCATGCCTTGACATGTGTCAGGGTAGAGACTGCGATCTGGTAGAATCAGAGTTTCTACCAATAGAAACTCCTTATCTAAACTCCTTACTCAGGGCACCTCTCATTGTGGGCAAAATGTCCAGTCCTGTCAGTGAGCTTAGTTCGGAGGTTCTACTATATATCTCTTTGTTTGGTTGATCAGTCTGTCTGTTCTTTTTTTGTCTTGTTGTCTAGCAGTCTGACTATGCTTCTTTTGTCTATTCTTCTTTTGTCCTGTTAGTTCACTCTACATTAGTGAACTAATGGGTGATTGGCACAGCTTCTATTGTCCGCTGTGCACTCTCCACTGTCTTATTGCAGACTTATTGATCATTTAATGAATATGCAAAAAATAAGCTTTTGGTGGTGCCACCTTTGTTGACCTACTTTCTGCAGACTGAAACAGTCTTTTTCCACTTTTTCTTGGGTATAAGTCATAAAGTAATAACATTTTTGGCTTTCATTTCGCAATCAGCAATTCATCAGAAGATGGGGATTCAAAAGAGTATGAATTCACTCATTTTCAAAATGGCTTTTTATGGAACTTCAAATTTTATCGGTCACAAAATCTGAAAATTTGATGCATTTGCATGTAACATGATGTAATGTTTGTTACCAAATATCTTAGGAATGGTTCAGGCCTTCGATCAGCACCAAATTTCACAGGAATATTGGTCATGTGACTGATATGGGATTTTTTAGCTGCGGGATGCACATCCTGTGTTGAACTGTGTTTTACAAGGTGATCTTTTCTACTTTGTCATGGATAAGTCAGAAATTGAGAAAAGATAAATACTCGATCCTGCTTTCATATTATATTAATTATGCACTACTCATTTAGGAAGTGAAATTAGATTCCAAGAGTAGGAATTGAACTGAATTATTTTCAAATTCTGTTTTTATGGAAATTGATATATTTTTTTCATTCCACCTTATTCCATGAATAATGCAGTGACTGTCACCAAATATCACAGGAATCACTGCAATGTATATGTAATGGGTATAAGCAGATGTGAGCCTTAGATGCAGGTACCACCATGCAGTGTTATAAACAGACTACTGCTGAGATGATATTGTCACATTCTCTGTTTTATTCTCTATCACCCATTATAATTCACAATATGGCACAGAGTGAACATTACACCCCTTGGTCTCTGTCTTTCTCACTCTGTCTATTCCTCTTTTCATTTTCTTGTTGTCAGTTCTCTTGTATTGTCGTTTATTTGCTCATTTTTTTGTGTATGACCAACTTCATCTGAAAGTATTGAGTTCTTAACAGAAATGTTATGAAGTAGTGACACATGTCTAACTTAACTCTTTTTGTCTAAATACATTGTCTATGCAGCCTTTGGTACATTGATACTAACATGTGGTGAATGTTGGGACTAATTCCTCATGTTTTAGATGTGGACCATGTTTTGTATTTTCAGTTGAATCTTCTCTCTCTGTCCTGTCAAGTGTTAAACATGTTTTAGCCACTGAATATATTCTAACCCAGTGAGCTGGCACCTATGTCTTGGTTAGCAATGCATGAAATAGAATACAAGGCTTCAATTCTGCAGTGTGATAACAGCTTTTTTTATAAAGATTTCTTTGAATGGAAGTATCCACCTCAATTTTTATGCTAGCTTAACTTATATTCAATCTAAGTATGTATATCTCATTAACTACAAGAGTTCCATTTTGGTTTGGTACTACATATGACAGATGTAGCAACTGCAGGCTTCCTATCATATTATTTTATATCCTGGTGGCATCCAGGCCCAGTGTCTACCAGACCTGTGGGCCCTGCATGGGTATGTAATCTTCCCAGTTGCTTGATCATAACACCAATGAACCTACCACCCCTCCAAAGATGCACTGTTTTGTGAGCGATACACAGATGTGGGGCACAGCCTTCCCTGAAGCATGGAGAGCCTTCACCCTGATTGGGAGCAGACCTTAAAAAATATCCATGTTCCTCGTCTAAGATTTGTACTCACAACCTCCCAGCTTTTGAGTTATGTGCTAAACCCCCAGACCACATAAGTGACCATGGTTACCTAATGTTTCTTACCAGTGATCATTTCCATTGAAGATGTGTTCCTTCACGCTGAGTCTCTGCTCCTACTCTGCCTGTATGCTGTTTATACAAGATTGCCCCCTCGAGACCTCTCTATCAGATTCACTGTGTGCTCTGACTCTTATTGTGATGATACTATTATGTCATTATCTGAATGGAAGTAAATATTAATTAGATTTTTGCAGTTTGGTGCCACAGATTACTTCTGTAAAGGATATAACTTAATTGTCTGATGCAACAATGTTATCAAATGTTAATCCGTCTCAGTCATTATAGTCACAGATTTATAGATTATATATATATGTACATCACTATACAGCACCACTATTACCTACAATGTGATCATATTAAATAGCAATGCTTTATAAATACTTTAGCTGTTGTAAATTTTATTTTGTGTAATATGTGATATAATATATGTATTCAGTAAATGACCATACTGTATTTATGTTTATCACATATTTACTTGTTGTTGACAACATTAGGACACGTACTTGAACTCTCATTTTTAAACTGAGGCCACATAAACAGAACCTAATAAAGATTGTGTTTCTCAAACAGCTTTCAGCAGTAATCACTAAATCTTCATGTTTAGATAAATAAAACTGACAGTTTCAAAGTGATACCCAGAGTCTGAACTTTTTATTAGTCGTTCAGCACTTAGACAATAGACCAGAAGTCATCTTCCTCTGCCAGTGTCGTGCAGTGGCTGTCTCTTCCTGCTTCTGCTCAAGAAAACTGACCTGTTTTCTTCTGGGCAGTACATCTTCTTTTTTCCCCATAGTGTGGGCTACCTGTCGGTCTACATGGTTTTCCTCTAAGCATAGAAGATTTGAAAATATGTCTGACTAATATATTATTTACACTAATTGGAATCCAACAATCCATTTTATGTACATTGTAGCAGCTCAACACCAGATTCAAAATCTCCCTTAAAATTAAGCAAAACAGAAAATCTCCTAGAGAGAATGCCCCACTTGATCTTTTACAATTGCTTCACCTACACAAAGGACTACATTCTCTTGAAATCAAATGTTCTTAGGTCAGCTTGTTGTTTAGTGGGTATTGTAGTGACACACTAAGATACAGGGATCAGTGTTTTAATCCCAGGTTTTCACCTTTTATTTACATGGAACTGATTGTTATGATCCTCAGCTGAGGTTTTTTGCACATCATAAATCTTTATTAATGTCAGTACATCATGGAGCAGGAGCCCATGATTTAGTGTAAATATTCTCTGTTACTGGAGTACAGTTTGTAACTAAGAAATCTGTTATAGTCAGGACTTAATCCCAGACTTATACAGCACCATGGAAGGATCAATATCTGTCATACCTGCCAACAATCTGGTAGCTTATGCCGCATGCAAATACCTCATCCCTGACTCATAGTAAGGTAACTTTAAATGTCCCTATGCATGCATCATCAAAACTCTAAAATCAATGTATTAGGGTAAGGGCCAGATATTGATATGTTGCAGGACAAGCTCTGTTCTGGTAGGATCATCAATTTATGTTTAAACTAGCTTCATTCCTAGCTTATAATTACTTACACCAAGGGGCAGGGGTTATAGTTTTGCCATTTATGGTTTGTCTGTTTGCAGCGTATTACTTAAAAATTATCAGGATACCTCGGCAATGATACAAGGAACAATTGAGATAATACTGTTGGTGATCCGGTTCACCATAGATCTTGATCCATGAATATTTATAATAAGCTGCCTTGGTGGAGGTCTAGTGTCTCAAGTCCAGCTCTGATGAGAGTACACATACTGTCATTATCCTTTGTAGGATCATCCCAAAGTCCTCTGGGAGCTCACAAATTTGACGGAACAGTTTGAGATGTCAAAGCTCTTTATCGCATATGTGCCCTAAATCTATACTTTAAATGTTTGCTGGTGGACCACTCCACTTGCATAGAAACAAATATGGTGAAGACAAACAGAGGGAGTCAAACTATATTTTTGTTTTATATTGTTCAATTAACTAACATCCATTTGGAAAAATTGCTTTTATTTTCAAAAAGTCTGAAATTTACTACTTAAGCAAGAATTAAATGGAAGGTAAAGAATCGATAAGTGAATTGATTCTATGGGCCCACACCATTCACAGGCCTAATACTTAGTGATCATACTGTGTTGATTTACCACAAGTTCGGCCAGGTGAAAAAACCTTGACAAATGCTTATTCTTGAAACATTTTTAACAATATTTCATGATGGTCTAATTGGGTAACTCCACAATCAGAAACTTTGTGACATAATGCATAGTGAAAAAAATGTAAAGGTCAAAGGTGGCAGTAATTTGTCACATATCTCATTAGATCACAAAAAAAGCTTGTCGTGATTCATGTTTGATATATTTTGAATTTATGAACTTGAGACTTGCAAACTTTCCTAAAAAGAAGACTGGAGCAATCTGCATTCCACCTGACATAACCAAAAAGACTGCAAGGTTCATATATTAAATTAATTACTTTAAAAATAGTCAGAAGCATCAATGTGAGCTCTCATACCAGTTGATGTCCAGGTCAATGTCAGCTTTCATACCAGTTGATGGACTGGAAAACATTAGTAAAGTAAACAGACTTTTTGTGTCTTCTTACGGTGGTCAAGTGGCAAAAACCAAAGGATGAATGAAAATCATTTCTCAATACCTCTCATGCATGAATCATTATTTGTTTACAGCTTATATAAATACCTCATATGTTGGGATGTCAAAACCTCGATGTGGTGGTATCATATGGCTTATATACAGAGAATAAAGGGAAATGTATCTCTTTTATTCATTAGTTGGGAAAGCACAGATGCTGTTGAGATTTATGATGCTGCTCTGTTGATCCGTTCAATAAATATTTTATTAGATCAGTCTGCAACGTTATATACATGTCAAGTAAGTGCCAGGTTCAGTGGTCCCGCCTGGTCCCCATGAATTGGACACCTGTGTATGGAACAAAAAACAGCTAGTTCTCTCTGGTAAAACTCATGATATATGTCCTTGACAGCTAATTCTAATAGATCATCTCTTATGTATCAAATAGTAATTCTCTGACATCTTGTCCATGGAATCATATATCATCTATTGCTTTTGCCTATATCACAGACAAATATTTGTATTTGATAGACAAGTATTGAAATGAATGATGAGCCTTTTTATGTCAGGTTGGTCCACTCAGTCTGTAGATATGTAGTGTTTAATGTGTCTGTAAATGTTAAACAGTTATAAATTTATTTGACAGGGAACTAAAATGCTAAAAAATCATTGATTTATCTTAGATTTATTTTCAAAATTTTCAGGCTTTGACAGTGTCTGAATGTACTGGTAGTCAGTTTTGCTACTTTCCTTTAAAAGACATTGAATTTTTAACTCTTGTGGCACAATGTTATCAACAGCACAGCTACTAGTTTTTGTTTTTAGCTCAGCTGACTATAAGTCATCTGAGCTATAGTCGTGGTCCATTGTCCGTCGTCCGTCAGTCTGTCTGTCTGTCTAGCCGTCCGTCCGTCCGTCTGTCTGGATGTCCGTCCGTAAGACTGGCACGTTTTAACACCATTGGACCTACGAATCTGAAATTGGCCATACAGTTAGATGTCCCAAAAATCTTCTACCATGCCGAAAATTGGGTCAATAGGACTTCGTTCCTTCGAGATATTAAGGAAAAACCTCAATTTTTTATTAGAAATCTATTTTCACACTTCAGGACTGCCTAATATCAAAACCACTCATCTAGTTTTCTTCATATTTACAATAAATATTCCTCTATATAGTTTTTATGTACATGCCAGAAATTAAGTCAGTATTATTTATTTTTAAAAAGTTATGGGCCCAAACATAATGGACTTTGTAAAAAAAATCAGGAAAGATATTTGGTCACTTAAGACCAAAAGTGTTTAAGGTAGGGACTTTTTTTCAGTAATACAACTTTAATTGATCAAAATTTAATTGTATACCAAAAATTAGATCAAAATCTGTTAAGTTTTTTTTAAAATATTGGCAAAAATATAAAATTGGTACCTTAAATTTTGCCCAAGTTTGACCATGGCACATTTTTTTCCTGAAAGTACTGTGGATTTAATTTTCACAGCATGTTTTTATTAGCATTTTGTCTGTTAACACCAAAAATTTGAAACCAGTTGATCAAAAACTGTAGATTTTATTCAAGTTTTCAAGCACCGTGTCACATCAAGTTTACATCAAGCTAGTGTTATGCAGTTTGCTAGAGCTCAGCTCCCCAGCTTCAGTTCTAAGTTCCTTAAATTTACCATATACAGTTAGATGTCTCCAAAATCGCCTACCATGCCAAGAATTTTATCACTAGGACTTAATTCCTTCAAAATATTAATGAAAAACTTCATTTTTCCATTAAAACCCATTGTTACACTGTAAGACTGCCTGATATCAAACCACTGATCTGACTTTGATCATATATAATATACATATTTTTCTATACATTCGCTGTGCACATGCCAGAAATGATGTCAGTATTGCGTAATTGTTTTAAGTTATGGGCCCAAACATAATGCACTTTTTAAAAAATCAAGAAATATATTTACTCCCTTAACAGGAGATTGCTGAAGCTAGAGATTTTTTTTGTCAGGGATGTAACATTATTTAATCAAGGTTCAATTGAATACCAAAAATTAGTTCTGAATTTTTCAAATTTTATAAGTTATTAGTATAAATATAAAATTAGTACCTTAAATTTTCCCCAACTTTGACCATGGCACGTTTGTTTCTCGTGAGCACTGTTGATATAATTTTCATATCATGCACACATAAGGATTTCATCTTTGTAGTTTATAAAGCTGAAAGAAAATGGCCAAATATTGTAGCATTTACTAATGTTTAAATGAGACCATGTCAGACCCAGGATTAATCCAGCATCTCTTCAGTCACCTGTATGTTGACCTTTCATCAGATTATGCATGCTTGAGCGAAGCATATACACTGGGGCAGCCAGGCAGCTAATGCCCAGCCACAGTTGATCCAGGTGTCCAACCCAACTCATCTAGTTGTTGTTTTGAAACAACATAACAATAAACAATAAATTAATAATTTTGTATTGGTTTTTTATAACAAATTAAAGAAAAATTAATAGAAAAGGAATTTGTTAGTTGATGAGTAACAGAAAATTAACTTGCAGTTACTGAGGATGTAAGAATCTTAGATGGATGGATAGAATGTCAGTGTCAATGTTATTCCAAATAACACCATGCAGTCACCTATGGTATTTTTCAGTGAAATTTTAATGATAAAAAAATAAATCATATTATTCATTACTAATCATTAGGGATCATATGAAGGAAATTAATGATAGACAAAGATGCAGTTGATAATATTAATCTAGATTCCTACTGTGTCTAGTGTGTAGATTGATGTGAAAGTAGTCCAAAGTGAATATATTACATTTATTTTTTTAAATATAAATAAAAGCCATAAAACCAGGTACTTATGATCATTATTTAAATTTGTGAATTTTGTATATTCTGGATTCTCAACATCTTTGTTTGGCTAAAACTGAATCAATACTAGACATGGTGCGAATGCTTTGCAAATGTATTTGAATACGAATATGAATATGTACTGCATTAAAAAATTTTATTGCATAAGAATGGGAATTCAGGTAAAAATGAAAGTATTTGAATACCAGTGCAGATACTTTCAAAATGTATTCATGAATGCATTCATGAATATATTCTATAATATTATTTCAATAATCTTTTCAGTTATATTTTATTTTTAAAAATCATATGATTTATTATTTTTTTTTTAATAAAAATTATATTGGCACAATATTTGTTATTAAATTTTAATAAATAGTTAAACTCTTTTATAATATGTGCTGCTTATAAGTTATATGGCCAAGTCAAAATCTGTGTGACAATAACACTCAATTTGTTAATAAAATAAATGAAATCAATCCTCTTCCCTTTCTCCAGAGATACTATCAAAATCATACATAAGCTAAACACCAACAACTCATAATAAAGCTTATATTTATTACCACACAAAACAAGCATGTGCCTCTTTCCCAAATCATATTTTTTATCATATATAACAGCTGAGCACCGTGACCCATGGGTCCCTTGTTTCTTTTGTGGGGTGGGGGGGGGGGGGGGGGGGGTAATACAGAAAATTTTTTGCAGCCTTTCCTCATTGTTCATTGTCATCTATCACTAATTGGAATTGTACTACTTATATTGATAACCCTCTATATGTGAATGTTACAAGTTTCACAATGCGATTTCATTTGAAAATATTTAATCATATATTGTTAATGTGCTTAACATGAAACCTAATAGAACTATATATATATATATATATATATATATATATATATATATATATGCATAATTATTTAGCACAGGATCTCATTATATTGGCAAATAAATCAGTTCCTGGAAATATTGGATGAAAAAAAAGGAAGAGGAAAAAACAGCTGAAGGAGGGGATGGGGGTGAAAGGAGGTTGCTGGGGAAAATCTCCAAATACATTTCCTTCATAAACCTTAAAAAATGTTTAATTAAGGATTATAAGTCACATGAGTAACTGTAGATCAGATGCAACAGGCCAAAATCAAGAATAATTAAGTTATTTAAGAGCTTAAATTGTTTTCTCTGTCTGCTGCTAAAACATGACATGTATTGTTGTCTTCTAGTTTGAAATAACAGTAAGGCTAATGGGTTTATGGTGTTATCAGGGATGAGTTTAGTTTCCTTGACTGTGTGCTTTCTTACATTATCCAGAGGTCTGGTGCCGGTTGTCCTTTTGACTGCTGAGTATGGCTCCATGAAAACTTTGCGAGTGCTCTGATTCTAAATGGGATTATGAAGCCTAAATAAAGACCTTGAAAACAGTACATTTCTTTGTATCCCTTCAACAGGAGTCCCATGAGACCTTGAACAGTCCTCAAAAGTCTTATATAATTGTTATTTTGCATTTCTAAGGCCTTGAATGGTCTTAAACTGCCAGTTATACTCCTGACACAGATTGTAAATTTAACATTACCTATCATGATAGAATGTGCATAAGCAGTTCAGTGCTTGAATTTTTGCTTGTTGAAGAAAGACCTCAGTATGTTATCTGGACCAGAGGGGCCTGTCACAGAAGACTTAAAAAAAAGAGTAACTCAAAACCTTAAGACACAGACCCCCACAATAAGCGATACAACCTATTGTGACATATACAGCTTTCTTGACTACTTAAAAAGGGTCTGTAATGAGACTTTAGGGGACATATCTGAGGTACTGTACTGAGACATTAGGGGACATGTCTGAAGTTCTGTAATGAGACATTAGGGGAAATATCTTAGGTTCTGTAATGAGACTTTAGAGGACATATCTGAGGTCATGTAATGAGTCATTAGAGGACATGTCTGACGTTCAGTAATGAGACATTAAAAGAAATGTCTGAGGTTCTGTAATGAAATATTAGGGTTCATGTCTGACGTTCTGTAATGAGACATTAGAGGATATCTCTTAGGTTTTGTAATGGGACATTAGAGGACATCTCTATGGTACTTAACTGAGACATTAGGGGACATGTCTGAAGTTCTGTAATGAGACATTAGGGGACATATCTTAGGTTCTGTAATGAGACTTTAGAGGACATATCTGAGGTCCTGTAATGAGTCATTAGAAGATATGTCTGACGTTCAGTAATGAGACATTAAAAGAAATGTCTGAGGTTCTGTAATGAGACATTGGAGGACATCTCTATGGTACTGTACTGAGACATTAGGGGACATGTCTTAAGTTCTGTAATGAGACATTAGGGGACATATCTTTGGTTCTGTAATGAGACTTTAGAGGACATCTCTGAGGTTCTGTTATGAGACATTAGAAGAGGACATCTCTTAGGTTCTGTAACATGACATAAAGGAAATGTCTGAGGTCCTGTAATGAGTCATTAGAGGACATGTCTGATGTTCAGTAATGAGACATTAAAAGAAATGTCTGAGGTTCTGTATGAAATATTAGAGTTCATGTCGGACATTCTGTAATGAGCCATTAGAGGATATCTCTGAGGTTTTGTAATGGGACTGAGATATATCTCGGGTCCTGTAATGAGACAAATTACAGGGCATGCCTTAGGTTCTGTAAAGAGACATTTTAGGACATATCTGAGGATTAGTAATGATACACTAGAGCAAATGAGTTATGCCTTTGAATCACCGATGGGATATTTGCTCTGTAGTCCCAACACTTCAGCCATGCACTGCCAAGGGTACATAAAATATCAGTTTAAATGTATCAGTTCAGTATAAATTATTTTACAGGAACAACTTTTGATAGAAGACTAAATGATTTCATATATATATTCATTTGTTCCAGTGTCACTTTAGAAGGACTTTTATCACCTCTTTTTAATGCCATATTTTGATAAACTGATTCAGTATTTCAATATAAGAGGACAGGTATCTTTGATTTACATGGCAGCATTGGGTCTATAGTCAGCAGTGTTGAGAGTGTCTGTTACACGCTGATGTTTTTATTGCTGTTTTAATGGTTCCTTGGATGGCACTCACAGCTAATGGGAGAGTAAAAGGATTATAGTCAGTGCTTATGAAGTGGACACTTTACCGATGTGCGTCCCTGAGATAAGGGTCTCCCTTGGGGAGAAGATGTGTGGACATGCCGACATTGCCTGCGTGATTTATATATTAAAAAAACTTTTATCATGAGTCGGGGGATTGTTGATGAAAATTGGATTATGGCTAGTTGCGATGAACTGGAGATACCTTATTGGGCCGACCTATCAGGAGATGACATCAGTTGGCCCCACTAAACACCTCCGAGACCTTCGTTCACACTATTAAGCTGTGCTTGGAAATTGATTTGTCACGGACACTTCTGCAGGATTTTGGATGACGCTGCTAGATCACAGTCTCTCAGCTGTTCGTTAAACTGCCACCACTTAAAGCATCAGATATGGGCTCTAGCTTCAATGAAAAAACACAGTAAATTCCGAACCTGTCAGTTTCAGGCACTTGGCTTTTCTGAACAATTTCCTGGCTTCATATTAATTTTTTCACATGACTTTTATGCTGCTGTTCATCTCATCAAAGGAGAACTTTTTCTCTTATGTACAGCTTTCTATATCATACCGATGCTTTTCTTTCTCAAGTCACTGCATTAAAGAATTAAAAAGTTTCCACTTCTTTCAAGAAGCTCTTGCCTTTTTTTATAATACATATTGTTCAGCTTGGTTTTATGTAAATTTGGAGATTTTTCTCATTTCAAAATTGAAAATTACCCTTCTCACTTTGCATTTAAATTTTTTTAATTGGTTTATGGCAGATACAAAAAAAATTGGTTTATGACTGTCCAAAAAATGTAACCTTTACTTTAGCGAAGAAGGGATCAATTAGGGAATTTATATATATATATATATATATATATATATATATATATATATATATATATATATATATATATATATATATATATATATATATATATAAGTAACATGTAAACACTTTTACTATGGAATTTGCTTTGGCACATTTAGGGCATAACTAATTTATGCAAATTTATTCAATATCTTGATAACCTTTTTTTATATCAGACTTCATGAAAATAATTTTATAATGGTCGAAATAAAGGTTGGAAGCAGAACCTTATGATTAGAGGACATCTCAAAGGGATTTTGAGATGCCCAGTGCTTAAAACCCTACCCTAACCACCAAGGCAAAACCTACAAGGCAAAATGGTGGCATAAAAACAGCCTCAGAGAGACACTTGGCCATAATCTTCAAGGCAAAATGGTGACATAGAGCCACAGAGAGTCACTCAGCAAGATCATTAGAAGGAAAACTGGTGACAAAGAAACAGAGCCTAGAGAGTCACTATACAAGATCCTCCAAGGCAAAATGGTCACATAGAAACAGAGCCTCAGAGAGTCACTCTACAAGATCCTCCAAGGCAAAATTGTGACATAGAAGCAGAGCCTCAGGGGGTCACTCTACAAGATCCTCCAAGGCAAAATGGTCACATAGAAACAGAGCCTCAGAGTTTCACTCTACAAGATCCTCCAAGGCAAAATGGTCACACAGAAACAGAGCCTCCGAGAGTCACTCTACAAGATCCATGAAGGCAAAATGTTGACATAGAAACTAGAGGTGTGCCTATTTATCAATTAATTTGATAATTGGTTGTTTTATTTCAAAATTGATTTTATGAATTGCATTTTTGCATACTTGCTTAAAACGATTGTATGCACTTGCAATGAATCTAATCCTGTCAGAAATACACAAATACAAAGTGATGAACAGCATCAAAACGGAACCTTTCCAGCCAACACTTTTACAATGGCAACCCAACCTTGGATGCCAGTGGATTGATGGTTTCATTATGAATATGATCTATGTACATGTCAGACTATATAATGGGGTTAGTATTGTAAGTTCTTGTATACAGCAGATTTCAAGGTAATATTGAAAGTACATGAAGTAATTGATTAATAATCGATCATCGGTCTTTTTTCTTTCCAGTCATCGATTATGATTTAAAAATCAGTTCCACTAATAAAATCAGAGCCTCATAGAGTTATGTACTCCACAAGATCCTCCAAGGCAAAATGGTGATATTTAAACAGTCTTAGAGAGTCACACTTAAAAAAAAAAGAAGGAAAATATTGAAATACAGTAGAACCTCTAATATCAGAATAATTTTGGGGACATGAAATTGGTTCTGATATATGAGGTTACGGATATGCGAGGTTCGCCATTTTATTTTCAGTATGTATACTCTTACTCCAGCTACACGTGAGCATATCATGTTTCAGTAAAACAAAAGTAAATGCCAGTTATTTTATCCTATGCAAGTTATTTTATCCTATCAGAACATTTTTTCTAAAACTTATAAAAAAACAGCAAACCGTTTACAAAAATTGTAATCTCATTTAAGACGTACATATTAATTTGCAACTTTTTGTATATACATACAGCTTCCAAGGGTATATTTAGTGATTTGACAGTTATTGGTCAAAGCTGCCATAATAAATGTTAATTTGCACACAGTACTCTTGTTAATTTGCACACAGCACTCTTGTTATAAGCTAAACTAGAGCAGTCATCTACGTGGAATAATGTCATAATTCTTGTATGATGCACTTTGTGACATAACTGCATCAAAGCGTTATATTGAACATAATATATATGTGAAGATCATAGGCTAGGTAAATACCTGTAACTGCATGTTGTAGATCAGGAACTGGATTGTAAGTGACCTTTATATGGTTTTACATCCAGTCACCACACAGAAAACTTTTATGATCTGTGTTTTGTGAAACCTGGCTGAGTGTAGCAATCACAGACCCAAATTGATGACACAAAAACTCAACATGATGATCTCTCACCAAACTTTGATTTAGTTTACCAATGGGGAATCACAAAGAAACAATCATAGAAAGTTCAAAACAAGGGGGACAGTGTTACATAGCCCTCAAGAACACATAACACATTAGAAGTGCTGGTTGGGCCATGTGGTATTCTTCACAGATGAGTGAAAGCCATGGAGGAAGTCAATGGCATAGAAAAGTGTTTTCATTTGGGAGTATGATTGGCCCTGTTGCTCCAATATTTGGGTTTGCCCGAACAGGGGGGTGTCTGAGGTGGGGAGTGCCCCCTCAGAGACTGGAAGTTTTTTATTTTTTTTTTTCAAAGTGAATTAATGCAATTTGATGAATACTTTTAGTGAAATTTTGATTAAAATGAACAAACCATTACCATTTAATATTACATATTTGTAGGATATATAATTACATTTTATTTTACAGCTTATATATTTACTCACCTCATTTTCATACTTTTAAATACATTTGCTCAAATACTAACGATAAGCCTCTTAGTGCCTTTTTTGCTTTGTTCTTATCCCCATTGGCATAAACATGGCTTCATAAAGTTGAAAATATTGAAAAGCAGCAAAGAATAAAGTATTAACTACAGAATAATCATAATGTCATATGTCGGCTAGGAAAAACTGAAAGTTGCATGGCTATTATACTCTTTAGTTGGATATTTAATTTATATTAATTGATCACCAGATCTATTGATTAGCTATCAACCTAGCTTAATTGTTCATTTATAAACAGCTTATCAGTGTGCATTTACATAATTTTCTTATAAAAAGCCATCCACAAGTATTTTAGTTCAAGCCTGAAAATATCCGGGAAAATATCATGAAAATTGGATCGCCTAACTTAAATGTGCATCATTTTTCCTCTTTTCAGATTACCCAGCTCCTATGAACAAGTAATAAATGAGTTATTTACAAGTACATATTTTGGTTCCATCAGCTATAATACAGCAATCAATCCACATGCAGTAATAGTTATAGCAGTTCAGTTTATTTACTTGGACATGTTCTAGGAGTGCAACAGACACCAACAAAATGATACCACTACGGTGTTTATAGTATGAGTACACTGTAAAATATGTCCCACATAAAACTGAAGATAGACACTATATAATAACACTAGATGTTCGTTTGTTGATGACGTGATGTTAACGCAAGTGAAATTGCTAAACTTGTTTTTGCAAGTGTCAGATCTGGAAGCAAACTCCTTCGCTTGTCTCATAATGTCAATGTCATCCAGCATTGACTTGTGAATGTTGGCAGCTGCACAAGAGTTCAGCCTTGTTTGCGTCATGTACGTTGTATCTCAACCAGGTCTTGAGTTGCATAAATGTTGAGAAGCTGTGTTCGCATTCAGAAGAATTTACTGGACAAACCAATTTTAACTTGAGCAAATTTTCCATCTTTTTTTTTCTGGATTTGATATAATTAACTTCAACCCAAATTTTAATTTAACTTAAGTAAAGGAAACTTTCTTCCTTACTTTGAACTGGTGTCATGAAGTTACTAAATTCACAAAACTCAACCTGTTGTCCACTCAAGATGTGTCACTCTGGATGTTTTTCAAATTTACAGAACAATACTAAGTTTCAAAAAGTTCCTTGCTACATTGTCAGTTTTTCATGACCAATTAATTCCTCATTAAAAATAAGTCAACAGATATATACCTATCATAATTAAAAATGCTTCGATTTGACATAAATTATCTAATGTCTGTGTACAGAAACCCTCACTGTGAAAATGTGACTTGAATTGTTGTAGGTACTAGATCTGAGGACAGAAGTGCATAGCTTAGCCTATTGGTACCAGATAATTCTTATGCTATCCTAATAGTTCTGTTACCAAAGTTAGAGCTATTTCTCATTTTTGGTAAACCCATAAGAGATATTGCAAAATATTTCTGGTAGCAAGAATTTTCACATCACTTCCACATATAATCTGTGAAATCTCATTAGAAACCCATTTGAATTATGGGCAATTGATGTTAACTTTTCTGTTTGTTAATTCATTCTTCCAGTTCCAGCAGATGAATATTATTTACAGAAGATGGATGTTTTGTGAAGTTGTATACATTGAGTCATTTTTTTAAATTTATTGAATATATATCTTAGGAATATCTATCCTACACTTATTCAGTAAGCAGATTTTCTCTACTTATGATCTTGAAAAGCATATGTGATCTTTTATGTATTCTTATTAGATGATGGGTTTATAATTTGTCTATGATAATGATCTCAGGCATGCAAATGGGTTAAAGATCAACAAAGTAATGTGATTCGTTCTTGGTTGAGTTCAGGCATATAGGCGCTGTTAAACCCAAAGGAGACCAACCCTGGTTGACTAATGTGGTAATTAACTTATTTATGTTTCTTTCAGCATATTTTTGGGTTTTCCTCATCTGCTTTTTAAAGTGCAAGCATTTTGTTAGCAAATTAAACTTAATAATAAATTTTCTGTGGCAGGGTTTTAAAGTGTGAAAATCCCCATTTTATCCCACACACAGTCAAGACATAGGGAGACCCGTATAATGGGCCATACCCCCCCCCCCCTGTCAATCATTGGGGGTATATATACCCCCCCCCCCCCCCTGGATCTATCCCATGGAGGAAGTTATTTGGGGAAAATATATTTTCTGAATGTTGCTTTTCTAGCAGTTAATAAAGGTAAATTTTAGTTCCTCAGTTTATATTATGGAAACAAATTTTCGGAAAAAGTAGAAATGGAAATTCAAGGTTCTGCTGTTGGGATAGATTCCCAGATACTGAATAGCTGTTGATAGGAAGCAGCATAAAAGGAGTATGGTATAAATATCAGCTGCAGTAGGATAAAATATTGCACTGTAGTGGCGGCATGATTACAGTATATATCACAAGTTGTAGTATATATATATTTTTTATGGCAAGGAAATGTAAAGGTGGATAAATGTTGATGTGTGTTTTATACCTACATGTGTATAACACAGCTTTACTTCCTTCAGCGTCATCCTTGTACATATCTTTGCAAGGATCACATACAGCCAAATTTATTGACTTTATAGCTAAACTATTAGCCAACCTAACGATAAGACACATAGTGTTTCAGTAATTACCTGAATTTTGTAAGGCCATTATAGGTCTGTGTGTACATCCAGTAAAACACCAAATGTTCGTCTGGGGGGTTATTATCAGGAAAACCTATTGGTGTCTTTTAATCAATCTTTCTGCAAAAGTCTTCTCTGGCATCCATCATGTTCAGTAGGGACAGGTCCATTTCCCATTCGTCAAATATTGATGTAAAACGGTTGCCTGGCCCTGGTCCAGCCGGTGATGTGATGGGTAACAAATAGGAGGGCTTACTGCTGCTGGCTAGTAAAAGTGTAGTGATTTAATATTCATTTCCTCAGTTTGTGTTTGCACATTCCTGTCGCTGGCTAATCTCAGCTGGTCTAAGCGTCACAAGATTTTGATCAATTCACATGAGCTCCCACACAAAGTATGGGGCTGGGTTACAGAGAAAATGCATTAACTGAAATGAAGTCTAATCGCTCTGAAGCAGTCGTTTCACTCTCCCGTCATGCTTAAGACCCCATACAGGAGCAGACTTAATTAAAAGCTCTGTTTGGAGAGAAGCAGGAGACTGCAAGGAGAGTACTTCATGCAGGTATAACATTTTCTGGCTCCGCTGAGGTATCCTGATATTTATAGGGCTTCAGAATGGAATACGTTAGTTTGTGTTTTTGCTTTACTTTTACGTTCCTTGCCATCTTGTAATGGCATCATCAATCAACGACTTTCAGGGCACGATAATCCTATAAAACTAACACCATATCATACATTTTCTTGATTTTTCCACAATATGTATCATCCTGCTATAATAATATATATCTTTGTATCTGTCACCATACAATCAGTGCTTGCCTTAATTTGGCATGGGTCAGTCAACTGCAACCTTCTTTCTTGCTGTTTTTGAACCGTGAGACACATGGTGTAGAAGAACTTGGTTTGTGAAACCTAGGATTACCACTGCAACCTTCAGCTGTTTATAATTGGTACATGTGTTGTAGTGGCAGTGGAAGCTATATTGGAAAACTTGATGATAGTTAATTAGTTCAGAAATGTCTGTCACTCTTTTTTATAGAAACATTTACATCCCTCAGTTGTATCAGCTAGGGCTGTCATAAAACCCTATCAGCTGTCACAAATTAATACCTGGTCAAATGTCCCAGTCTAATAATTAATATGCAAATCCACAAATATATTGCTATGTTTGGCAGCAGAGGAGTTTGTTTGAAACGTGCCAGCAGGCTTTCAGCTATCTCCCATCAATAAAATAATAGTGTTCCTATATGCTTAAGTCATCACATGTAACAGATATCCTTTCATTTATCCAGACATTCTGGTCAGTAATACAAACAGTTTTTCAGTTTTTGTGTTAATGAATAACACCACAGTGTTTATTATGGTCATTCACGATGAGTTTTAATACTGATCGATTGACATTTTAGGTGAAATTTATGCCATAGATTACCAGAACAAGAGTCAAGTACACTGTGGGATTAGCCTAATAAGAGGCTTAATTCTGGATCTATATTTAGGGATTCTCAACCAACGACAGTCATGAATAAGTGAATTAAAGTCCTTAGCTTCATTTCAACAAAGGAGAAATCAAAGAAAACACCCAGATATTAAGGAAATTGATATCCTTAACAGCATAAAGAAAGATCAATGTAAAATTAGCAAATCTTGCCAGGACTAGAGTAAGCTGATTGATAATGCTACTCAATGACTTACTGTTTGGCTTATCATCAGCCTGTAAGCACAGCACTGCCCTCACAAGGTTTGGCTTGTAGATAATAATGTCAGATCAGCTTGTGTTTAACTTAATACTGATAAAGGCTGGACAAACCTCTGTGGGAAATGTCAGTCGTTGTTTAAGGAGCTCCAGATCATCATTATGACATGGCATCAATTAATCATCATTTATCAAACTTGGGCCACAGTTTAATGTTTAATGCACAACCGTTAACATGGGTGATTTCATCACAGATTGCATTCAGATGAGGCAGAATTCCATCTGCCAGTTTTAACAACCATACATACACTATATAAAAAATACATTACCATATGTAAAAAATAAACCACCATACACTATATAAAATGTACACTTCCATACACTAGATAAAAAACTTTAACATACACTATATAAAAAATACACTAACATACACTATACAAAAAATACAAATTTCATGGCATCCAGATATCTACAGGTTCATGGATTCAGCACTGCATGATCTTCTCAATCCAAAAGGTTCCCTGTTTTTGATTTTTCAGTACTCTGGTTGGCTTTATTTCTTGAGGTTAAATTTTGTGATTAATGTATTTTTGGCAGTTCACAAGGTTGCTTTCAAAGTCTCAAGGTATATGATTTAAGTGGTCTGGATCAATGTGACATTATTGAAATTTACAAGTCCTTGTATTTCACCTAAAATGATGACCCACATTTGTATAAACAACAGTTCAGGATACATTCCTCCAGGCAGCGAGGCGGCCCACCTTGCTATGTTTTTCAAAAGAGATTGCTGCCCAGGTGCTATGATGATGCAAAAAATGATAAAGTGATATGACATTGTTGCAAATTTAGGCTTTTCGATCCTATGCCCTTCTCTTTGTAATTTTGGAAGTGAAGAACCCTGCAGTTATTCAAGTGCATTTTACTAGGTCTGTGGGTTAATGATTGAGGCACTATATTTCAGTTTGTTGTATAAAGTCGCATATATAGTGAGGCAAAACCTGCAGTTCTGCTAGTGTTAGCTGATAATTAGATCTGTCTTTAGTGTAAACCTACATTAACACCAGTATGTCATTGGTAAGACATCCATGCAGTAAGAAAAAAAACAAGCACTGATAAAAACAAAACATTCCTTGATTAAAGATTTTGCATTCTTGCCAGAGTGCTAGTTTTCTGGATGTAAATGCTTGAAAATTAAGCCACCCTCTAAAGCTGTAGAGAAGATTCATAGACCCAAAAAGATTTAAGTCATAATTAAACATCAATTAGCCATAAATGTGACTGACAGATGGTAACTTTTGCTTGTCTGAGAGAACAAGTTTGTACTCAGTGCATTGATAATTAAGAGTATCAGAATACAAGAGTTATTGTGTAGCCCCATTAAAGATTTATACCCCCAGGAGATCAGGCCAGAGAACTCTGTCAGTCATTTCAGTAACTGGTGGACTGTGGTACAGTCTTTTCTACCAGTATTTTTAGACTACATATTTTCAAACCACTCCAGTAGCAGAAGTGTACCTTGGTAAGGAACTATTCTCAATGGATTTGGTTTCATTTGTTTTATGGGAAGTGAAAGAATAAAAAATGTTCTGTTTGTGTATTAGAGTGTCATGAAAGTAGAACAATGTCCTAAAACCATTATGGGAGAGACTCTGAGGAAGACCTATAATTAATGTCTAACCTTCTCAATATTTAAGTGTAAATTTGTTCACACAAGACTTCTTTATGTGAATAAATTATCTTTTTAATTATCCCATTGTCGCTTTAAATAATGTCATTGTCATATTGTCTGAAGCAAGGGGAATAGTTTGCCAGAGCAATAGATTCAATTAAAATCTATTGACATACTTATGTCAGTTAACATCAAGATTTAAGCAGTTATCTCACTAAAGTGAAATTTGAGTTTGTGCAAGCTCGGAGAACATCAAGAAGAAAAAAAATGTTCAAAGACAATCAGTGAGCATTGCAATGAAGGATGGTTGGTCTTTGGATCAGTTATATATACCTATTAAACATTTTAAATTGTTATGTCTCCTCTTTCTTTCTTTCTCTTTCTTTTCTTTTCTCTTGCTTTTCTGTCTTGTTTTTCCCATTCTTGTTTATGTTGTCTCTCTCATCTTCCTTTCTTTATCTGTCTCATCTTTATTTTTCTCTTTCTCACGACAATATACCATGTTTTTTTCTGTTAAACTTTCATTTGCTTTCCTCTTTCCATCTATTTCTTTTTCAGTCTGATTTTGCTTATTCTTTTAATATGTTTTCCGTACTTTCTCTTAATTGTTCTTGTTTTTCATCCTTGAACTTTCTTAACTGTATGTCTCCTTCCCTTTGTCTTATTTCATCTTCAATACGGGTACTTCCTATCATTCACAGTTTTACAATGGAGCTGGAATTTTGCTTGTTCTTTTTATGCATTTTGCTCTTTCTCCAACCTTCTTTTGATTCCCTCTACATAAAAACATACAAATAATGTTTGAATTTATTCCAGTGTTACTAATATGAAAAATAAATCAGTTTCAGAATAAAAATGCTACAATGTACAGTTCATGCTTCAGCATATAGATACCCAGGTGAATGTCAGTTCTTCATGAGCCCCAGCAAACAAATATTATGGATTGTAGAAAAATGACTGCACATGTAAATTACATCATGTAAGACAGGCAATTTCCTGTGTGGAAAGTGGTATGTTTGTCATCGTCGAGCACAATCAAGAACATTTAGCCCTCCAGTGTGTTAGATCTGGCCTCAGGCAGGATGACATGCAGTGTTCATGTTGAAGGAGGAAAAACAGACAGAAATTTAACTGAAAGATAAGAAAAATAAACCTGAAACATGGAATGTTTAGATATATACTATTACTGTTTCCCTCCTGGTTGCATGGTTTTATATTTTATATTTCAGGATAAGGATATATTACAATCCATTCACTTTTGAGTGACTAATAGAAATAATCATATATTATTCTTTTGTTTCACATGTGATGGTAATTTAACATAATTTAATTCCTGTATAGCTCTTCTTCTGTTTGTTTTACCAATGAGCAATTTTGCTTTAAAAATTTAAACCTTTCAAAATATGTAAATTTCCAGTCTCCAAAAGTCTTGTCATCAATGAATTTTCTGTAGACAAAATGTGAAAATATACATGTATTAACAAAGTATGTCAGGACCTCTTAATTCATGTATTATATACACATCTTATCATGGTTTCATAATGCCCACACACATATACATAAATATCATATGTATATTTTAAACATAAAACGCTTTTATCATTGTATGCTGATTGATACTTTAGTGTGAATACATTTGTAAATTTATTTGCATGTTGTCCACTTCATTGGTTAATGGTATAATTCTGTCTGCTGACTGGAGAGTACATGCAGACACCCCTTAATGTCATAACAGCCGTGTTCAGATACTTTAGAGAGCTGATCGGGGAACACTATTGATCATAGGCTGGATTACGACAATGATATTACCACTAAATAAACCCGATGAACATGATCCAGCAGTGGGTGATCCAAACCATGATCATCTTCGATGGATGAACAATTTCTCTGGCGGATTACAGTAATACAACTTGCTACATTTCTTCAGATGAGTAAAAATGCCAGAATATATTGTTTCAATTACCAAAAACAGCCTGTTTTAGATGAAGCAATTTTCCTATTTTTTTCTTGTATGCATCTGCTCTGCCTGTTGCACAGTTTAATATTATGTTTTGGGGATTTTTATCTCTGCTCAAATATGATTTTGTCAGTCATATACTAGCTCTCCAAGCAGGTCTCGTAATAAATATATGGCCGCAGATTGTCATGTCATTCCTTGTCAGCGGTATAAAACCTCCAGTCAGGTATAGCCAACTTATGCTGAAGTAATTTCCTGTGGAAATGAGGAACTCAATCTAGTGGCTGCATTGTTTTATTAATAAATGCCAGAGCTTCATGTAAATTGGATTGTTTCATTAAAGAAATCCTTTCTACCACTAGGCTGTCATGAAATTTATTAACGCAGAAGAGAATATAACAAGCAGAATGAAACCACCAAAGAACTTCTGGGTCAGACAGTTGGATTTGTCCATTAAGAGCTGTGATTGGACATTAATAGAAATTTAATTCAGTTAGTGTGTGTGTTTTTATGATACCAGTGTTGTCATATATTTGTATGACTGTGTTGCCATGGTTATGTGTGACACAAAAGTAGTCATGGATACCTTTAATTTACTTAGGTGTTCTCATATTAAGAAGAATGTTTATTAGTTTAGCTCTTTATTATGACAGTGATGATTACTATGATAAATGATAAATTGGGTCTTGTTATAAAGAGGTTTTGCAGATATCCTTAGTCATTTCCTGCAAATTATGGTATTAACTGGTACCAGTGAATAAAGTGATTAAAATGAAATCTGCTTAACAGAATAATAATGACTCAATTTAGTAGCATCCCTGGCAATAACACCTTCATTTAAATCAGTCCAAAAGTTCTCTTCTAAATCAATATTTAGAACTCATTGATTATACATAATTTCAAATCTGTCAAATTGTTCTTTTAAACGTGTACATATATTCTTGAAATGTTTATTATTGTTTGTATGATAATAGTATTTAAAATGTTAACTAGAAAAAACTACATTATTTTTATCATCAGTAAGAACAAGACATTTTCAGTGTGTTTATAATAAATTATTGAAATTATCCCCAAACTGTCCATTCTTCTCTCTTCCTTGTTTCTGTTTGGTTTAAAGTTGATATCTTTAATTTTGTTTCAGTGTAGAGTATAAAAATTGTGTTTTTTTCTAAGGATGCTACTTAAGAAGCAAATACTGTCCCACATATTAAATTTATCGTTTGTCGACTGTAGTTTTGGTATCTTCTGCATTTTCTTGTCAAAGGTTTGACAATGACCCATCATGCATGTACTGTACAAATTCAGTGAAAAGTGAAGATGTTTGTAATAATTGTTTTATCATTATTTTCATGGTAACATTATGAATGACTTTCATAAATGTTCTCTATTTGGATAAACAGGGTCTGCTGATTAATTGTGAACTTGCAGTTTTCAGAAGTTTCATGTTTTTTACCAAAGGGGAGGGCTATATGGTGTAATGTACAGTGTCATCTGCCTGTCTGTCTCTATGTCTGTATGTCCAAACCTATAAAACTATTTTATACAACTTGGTCTTCCTCCAAGTTGATCCAGAGCATGATCTTGATAAGTGTGGATTCTCAAGAATTCACAGGTTAAAACAATTAATTTTTTAAATTGTAGTTAACTCAACAACTGCAGAATGGCAAGATTCTGGAATTTACAAATTGCAACCTAAGTTGGAATAAAGGTACAGATGGGAGCCAGAATCATTCCCAAATCCCTTAGTCAAAATCATTCCCACACCCTATAGTCAAAATCATTCCCACACTCTATAGTCAAAATCAATCCCATACCCTAAAGTCAAATCATTCCCACACCCTATAGTCAAAGTCATTCCCACTCACTTGTCTTTGATAATCAAGAATCCAGGCATTCATGGTCTAAAATATTATTCCCTCTGAATGCAGTAGGACAATCCAGAAACAGTTTTAATTAATGTATCACAGGTTGTTCCTATTGTCCCAGTGTGTAAATCAGGTGTAAATAAATGACCTAGAACCATGCAAGCTGATAGTTAAGAGGCAGTTAATAATTAAGATGGCCAATGCATCCTTTCCTGTTTGACACTATTCCTATTCTGTGATGTACAGACTCTAGCTGATACCATTTTGAGTGGTTATTGTGGTATGATAATTATTAACTTGCAGCTAGTACATGCCTTTATAGTCTATTATAAACACCATTAAGATGGTAGTAGGATTTTATATGTAACTGTCATGTACCAGTACCTGGCAGTGATTGTCAGCAGTCTGACCTACAAACATATCAGATAACGTCAAATGTTAAGGGTGGTGTGCAGCATAACATTATATGTGTGCTAGATCTATTTTTATCATTCGATGATGATCATATCATCCTAACACTTGGGCATCATAGAAAAACAATGTTTAAAATAGAAGAAAACAAAAGTGCAACTGGATGTATAATGTCCATGCATGGACAAAGTACCACTGGATCTATATATGTCATGGAACAAAGTTCTAGCTATGAACATATTATCAGTAGACAAAGTATGTGCCACAGTGGGTAATATGTTTTTGGAAAAAGTGCCACATTCTTGATAAAATTCACAAATTTAAAGAGGGTTTGGCAATTATTAGGATTAAGAAATAACAGCTATTAAACATCAGTGTTTAACCAGCTGATACACAGGCATCTTGCACACCATCAAACATTAAAAAAATAATGATGTTGTGTTCAATATAATGCCCACTGATATTACCATTCTTAACCCTGCTGCCCACTAGCGATTTTATTGCGACGCGATGCAATGCCACTAAAATTGCAAGGGATCTGAGCCTTGTCCCCCATTATAATCCCATGTGAATTGCATATGGCTTTACTTTGAAGGAAGTCAGTCCAGTTACAATAAAACCATGCCTAACAACCACGTAGTTCAGTTTAGCGACCACCTAAAATAAATGACCACTTTTTCACAGTCCATATTCTTGATGCTCTTTATAGCAAACCACCTTTGCAACCACTTTATCAAGGTTCCGTTGGTGGTCATGATCATGCATAATTTCGAGGTATTACTATTTGTTATAAAGCTCTGATGGCCACATTTTGTGAAACATCACAGTAATCATGACAGCTAGAATGGCTGTTTCAAGTAACATTAGTTTTATGCCTGAATCTTGATTTTTTTCAAGAATTCTGGACAGGTTTTTCAGGTAAATTAAAACAAATTTAAACAAATTATTTGGTTCCAAAGAGTTTATTTTTATTCATGTACATGGGTACTTTGGGAGTGTTATGGTACAAGGTCATGTATCCTCAGTTTGTCCTGGGTTAAGTTTAAGTTTATACAAAGTTCCACATCAGATTTGGTATAAATTTGTTTGTTAACAATGTGTTACATGCCAGAAAAATCCATTTACATGTGTATGGTATTAACCCATGAAACTGATAGAAGACACTTATGAATGTAACAGACATTCCAAGCTATCCTGAGGTTTCCTATGAGAACATGGTACATATACTTTAAATGTGGTTACTGCCTGACATGCACCACTGAACACTCTAATTATCCACTGTAGTTCTGGCTGACTTGGTAATTGGTGTATCCCATGACCAGTAGCCAGGAACTTGATATTTAAATTGTCGTTATTTGTCGCCTTTTTGACATCAGTATTGTGTGTATATGATTGGAGTCAGTATCCCTGGGAAGGTGTGCAATTAAGTGAGATTCTTTTCTCTGTTTCACTGTCACATGCTAAGCCATTGAAGTTTCAATATCCCCTGCTGTTTCTTCTGAGGAAGTGTATGATTAAGTTCTCTTTAATTTTTTTTCCTCAGCAGTCAAGGGGATTATTAATGCTTTATGGGATATATCTACTGATTAAATAACTCAAGGAAGTATGTACTGTAAACATAATTAAGAAAGTATCTTGAACTTCTGAATAAATACTTCAAGAAAGTATCAAATGTATAAAATACTTTAAGAAAGTATGATTACTGTATAAATACTTTATATGCTCCATTTTCAGCTCTAAAGATAATACAAGAAAGTATTTGCAGTATAAATACTTTTTTAATATATTGCTCCATATATATAGCTCGAAAGACAATACAAGAAAGAGGCTGTGCCTAAAATAAAATAAAAGAATCAAGGGATACTTTTCAAGAATTTAATTATGGAATTTGCTCTTCCTATTTGTTTGAAAACCCTTAAAAATGTAAGTTTGGGACAAAATGTTGCCAGACAAAATGCCACATTAAGACATAGTGTCCAACAGGGAAATTATATAACAGCAGTTGGGACATCATTGGATTGTGTACATTTTGTTGTGGAAAGAGATAGGTTCACTTAGGTCAGGGTTAGAGATCATCTTGGACAGTATTGGGTTCTTTAAAGGGGCCCAATCACCTATCTCACCTAAATAAACTAAACGTAATCCCATGGAGCTTTTATAAAAGTAGGCCAGAAAACATAGATATCACCGCACACAGGCTGCTAGTTTTGTTTATATCAACGTGTTAATAATATGTGGGGGCCCTCCAAAATAATCAAAACAAATTCAACAAGGACATCTGGCAGTAAGTCAGATAAGCCAGAGCTTTGCAACAAGTGACCTTTCTACCTCCACATATATGCAACCTACCACCTTTGGTAACATGTATTCAAGTTTGTCAACATTGCTGTGTTTACAAACACGTTGTTGACAAACAAGTTCATACATCCTTCGCGAAGGCCTTATAAGAGAATTTTTTCACAACCAAAATTACCCTTAGATCGTTAATATATACACAAAGATAGTCAGAAATCACACCAATTCTGTTTCAACAGGTAGGTGAATGGGCACCTTTAAGAAAAACCAAGAGACATTATATAACCCCTTAACATCATAAATCCCAGGAAGCTCCAATCATCTGAGCTACCAGTAGAGGACACTGATTTATGGGAGTTTTATTGTTGTGTTATAATCAGCCGTGATTGAATGCTGTGTTCCAAATATTCTCGTGAGAGATATCTCTTCCTGTATCAGTAATGAATGTCCTGATAAACTCCTGGTGGTAGATCCCCCAAGATAACCAGACCCACAAATTGTCTTCATTAGACTGGCTTCCTCATTCATTAGACTGGTCTCTCTATCAACATAGTCCCAGCTGGGACTGCTCTGGTCTGTGAATACAAGTCCTTGTCCTGTACTCAAGACATGACTGCAGGAGATTTTATCTCATTTCTTGTTCTCACAGCATAGCTTTAAGGAGATAATTATCTCATTTCTTGTACTCAGGGAATAGCTTTATGAAGATAATTATCTCAGCTCTTTGAACTTGGGGCAAGGATTTACATTGCAATGATTTTATTTGTTTTTAAATGAACACTCGCTTGAGATAATTTAATTTTTTTGTAAGACTGAACTCCTTTCATAAGAACACATTTCAGTCAGTTGAATTCTTTTCATTTGGTGTAATTGGATCAGCCCTGTAGCTGATTATATAAAACCCTGTTGTGCCCAAACTCATTGAAAAGTAGTCCATAATCAGTCACAGATATAGCTATAGGCCTTCAGGCTATAGGTCTGGCACATTTATTGATGTTCCAATATATTGATCAGCGCAGGATTATTAAGATTATTGGGGCCTCTATTATGTAGGCCAAATTTCCTTAAGCTTGTTTAATAGTCAATATTTAACATGTTTGGCATAGAAAAGACTTTAATTGAAACATTTGAGCTCTATCCAAACATTTTGTAGTAGATTGAAAGGCGGTACATCCATTTTTTGCTCAGCTGACTGTGAGTCATCTTGAGCAAAAGTGAAGGTCCATTGTCCAGCTGTCCGGCCTGATGGATGACTGTTAACCTTTATAGTAACAGACCTGAACTCATACAGTTAGTAAGGGGCAAAAACTAGAACCGTACCTGAAACTAATCTAATGTGACCTCATTCCTTTGAGAAAGTAAAACAAAAACTTCTGTTTTCCATTTAAACCTATTGTAACACTTCAAGATGGCCTAATATCAATATCACTGGTTTATACTGGCCTTCATAGATGGAATAAAGGCTCTACAATATGTGTGATATGCTTGAGGTAATTATTATATACAATATTGCCTAATTTGTGGAAGTTACTTTGGGATGGGAAATAATAGCCCTGACAGAAAGCTGAGCGCCACGACCCATGGGTCCCTTGTTTCAAGTTGCATTACATGGAAAACATTACTTGTGAAACATAAAGACTCTATCAAGGTACCACATTCTGAGGCAATTAAAGTAAATGGCCATATGTGTCCTAATATTCCCACAGGGATTCACTCTCTTTTAAAAGTCACTTAAAGATTTCTGTGTTCATGCCCTAATGTTCCCTTCAGGATTCATACATTGCATGCCCTGATATTCCCTTAGATATTCAGACTGTATGGCCTAATATTCCCACTGAGATTCTCTCTATTTTAACAGTCACTTGAACAGTTCTGTGTTCATGTCCTAATGTTCCCTTGGGATTCACACATTGTATGCCCTAGTTTTCCCTTAGATATTCAGACTATATTTCCTAATATTCCCACAGAGATTCACTCTCTTTAAACAGTCACTTGATCATTTCTGTGTTCATGTCCTAATTAATGTCCCCTTGGGATTAGGACATTGTATGCCCTAATATTTCCCTCGAGCTTAATTGAGACTGTATGTCCTAATATTCCCACAGACACATTCTCTTCTATATAGTCACTTGAAGATTTCTGTGTTCATGTCTTAATGTTCCCTTAGGTATTCACACATTGAATGCCCTAATATTCCCATAGAGCTTCAGACTGTATGTCCTAATATTCCCACAGAGAATCACTGCCTTGTAACAGTCACTTGAAGATTTTTGTTTATGTCCTGATGTTTCCTTTGCTTTTTACGTTTTGTGTTCACTTATATCCCCTAAGTGATATTCACAGTGTGTCTACATGCATGTGTTCTTGTATCTCCTTGGATATTCAGTCTTTCTGTAGTAATACTCCCTCAGAAATTAACCAGGTCAATGTGTCAATATTCCTTGTGAGTTTCATTATGTTTATATTTATATTAATTAACTATATGTTTAATTACTGTGCCAGTATCCTAATTTCCCCCTTGAGGATCAGACTTCATGTGAATGGCTTAATCAGTGGTGTTTCCGGGGGGGGGGGGGGGTCAGGGGGTCCTGATTCCCCCACCCCCCCCCCCTTTTTGAGCCAAAACAACCTTTTTTTAGGGTTTCAAACCACATTGTGGCACCCTGACCCACTCCTTCCCGGACCAGAGGACCTTTTTTAGGTTTTCTTTCAGTCTTTATGGGCGTGACCCTCCCCATTCCAAAATCCTGGATCTGCCCCAGTTAATTAATGTGTCGATCCCTTAGTTATTCCCTGTACCATTTTCCTAATGTATGTTTGTGTGGAGATATATCAATGGATCATTCTATGTACTAATATTTCCTCTTTAGAGATTCATCTTGTACTATGTCCTGATATTCCTATTCCCTTTGAGATTAATGATCATTATGTCTGTGTCCTAATATATTTCCTCCAGAGTTTCCGACTGTGTATATCTTAATTAATATTTTGATTTGAGAGATTCATACTGTATGTCTTTATACCCCCCCCCCCCCCAAGATTCACACTGTATATTATTATATATTATTTCCCTACAGATTCAATGTTTATGAATGATCTTATACTCTATTTGAGAGGCACACTATTTCTCTGTAAATTCTTAATTTACATAATCAGGTATTACCAAATTTATCTCAAATATTAAAGGTTATATAAATTTAACTTGTTTCCATAAATATGTATGAAATTAAACAGTCATTGTTGTGTGAATTAAGTGAATTAATAAATTTGAATTTAAATCACAAAAATAACATCATTATCAAATACCACTTCTATAAATTAACTAGTGTTTAGTTAATAATATATTGTTAAGAATCATTGTATCGCCAGACATAGTCTGCAGATACTATGGTTTAGGCACGGTCGCGCCGCCGCCGCCGCTGCCGCCGCCGCCGCCGCTGCCGCCGCCGCCGCAGAGATTTCTTTTGGACACATTAACTCAAAAAATATTTCACGGATCTTTACCAAACTTGGTATATGTATAGATATGGGTGAGAGGACGACGCCTATTTAAAATGAGGTCATGACCTTAACTAGGAGAGTGACCTTGACCTTGAATAGGTTCAATTTTGGGGAAAATCACACAAATTCTTAAATATCTCAAGAAAACTTGCATGGATTGATCCCAAAATCAAGTTGATTGAAGATCATGGATAGGGTTGTCATGTTCCAGAAACTGGTGGTGCCACCTATTATTCTTTACTTGTTTTCATGCCGTTTAATATCCCCAAAATTGCTACTTGACAGTACTCATGTGAGCATTATAAGTCAAAAACTAATGGACAGATTTCTTTCATATTATGCAAATACATAGATATGGGTTATGGGATGGTGTTTATTTAAATTGGGGTCATGACCTTTCCTATGAGAGTGGCCTTGACCTTGAATATTGCCATATATGGTGAAAATCACACAAAATCATTAATTTCTCAATAAGGGATGCATGCATTGGTCCAAAAATCAACTTGACCGAAGATCTTGGATAGTAATGTCATGTACCGGAAACAGGTGGCGCCACCTGTTATTCTTTTACTTTTTTTTGTGCCATTTAATACCCCATCATTGCCACTTAACAGTACATTTATAACCTGTTAGCATTATAAGTCAAAAACTAATGGACAGATTTCTTTCATATTATGCATATACATAGACATGGGTTATGGGATGATGTATATATAAATTGGGGTCATGACCTTTTCTATTAGAGTGGCCTTGACCTTGAATATTGCCATATATGGTGAAAATTACACAAAATCATTAATATCTCAATAAGGGATGCATGCATTGGTCCAAAAATCAACATGTTCGAAGATCTTGGAAAGTATTGTCATGTACCGGAAACAGGTGGCGCCACCTGTTATTCTTTTACTTGTTTTGTGCCGTTTAATACCCCATCATTGCCATTTTTCAGTACTGTGAGCATTATAAGTCAAAAACTAATGGACAAATTTCTTTCATATTATGCATATACATGGATATGGGTTATAGGATAATGTTTATTTGAATAGGGGTCATGACCTTTCCAATGAGTGGCCTTGACCTTGAATATTGCCATATATGGTGAAAATCACACAAAATCATTAATTTCTCAATAAGGGATGCATTGATTGGTCCAAAAATCAACTTGACCGAAGATCTTGGATAGTGTTGTCATGTACGGGAAACAGGTGGTGCCACCTGTTATTCTTTTACTTGTTTTCGTGCCGTTTAATACCCCATCATTGCCACTTAACAGTATTGTGAACATTATTTAAGTCAAAAACTAATGGACAGATTTCTTGCATATACATAGACATGGGTTATGGGATGATGTATATTGAAATTTGATCATGACCTTTTCTATGAGAATGACCTTTTCTATGAGTGTGGTCTGATATAAATTGTTGCTGAAGATGGGGGGCCTATTCTTAAAGGGGGGGTGATTAATTGTCTGGGGATACTATGGCACCTGCGGTGCCAAGAAATATCTAGTTATTTTGTAAATTTGTGCCAGTTTAAATCTAATTGGATATTATTCAATCAGGACATGAACTTTAGAAGATTTATATATATTTTTTTTAATTGTTAGTGTTTGGTTAATACCCCTTCTGAATTGACCGTAAATGAGATCGGTGTAAATTAGATGTGAAAGGTTCACCACCATAGTACTAACTACTGAGCTGTTTGCTCGTAAGCTACGGTAATTAGTGTCATGACAGTGTCTCTATGGAGTCATTATTGCGCTCAGTCCACATTAATGCTGCTATCGATAACCTTATATCCTGAATAATCTGACATCAACGAGCAAAGCTTAGCATTTTGAAAGACTTCATTACTCGGGGCGTATTGACTGATCTGAATAGAGGATTTTGACTGAATGGAGGCTAGTCTTTACGATATGGCTCAATTTCTGGTCTCCAAGGCATTGGATCTTGGGAGTATGGATTCAGACAGCTCACAGAGCATGAGAAGCCGACATGTGGCTTTTTTTATTTGATGAAAGCTTCCTGACTGGCCCTCAGAGTCTAAGTGACTAATGGCAAATAATCCACAAAATGTACTTAACGATCGAGACAATTAAGACTATCACAGATGTTTTTGTTTCACTAGAATGGTGGTGCTTGTATCAGTCTGAAACAAGGCTCGTATATTAAACTGCTGGGGCCACTTAATTTCCTGGCATTAGAGAAGCTCAATCATTATTGATATATATTTGTTCTGCCAGTTTTAAATACAGGATGTACTAGTCATTGAATACACACAATGTACTACATTGAATACAAACAATGTATTTCATAAATCAGGAATCATAATAACACCTGTTTGCCTGTCTCAGACAGGCAAGCAAATAAGCGGAAAGGCATTTTTCATTTTGCATCCAGTCTGGTGAAAAGATGAATTTCTAGATGTTCCCTGCATCACAATAGTGAAAATACACAAAAACTAAATTTTCCCTCACATATTGGTAATTTTGAAACCCCCACCTAACCTAGTACCCAGCACTATTATGGCTTCAATAACAAACAAAAGGCTTTGACGTGGTATGTCCCATAGCCAGACCAGTGTCCCACCACAAAGGCTTTGTGCAATGTACCATAGTCAGACCAGTGTCACACAACCAATGGCCTTGTGGTATGTACCACAAAGCCAGACCAGTGTCACCCCACCAAAGGCCACATGGTATATACCATAGCCAGACCAGTGTCACCCCACCAAAGGCCACACGGTTTGTACCATAGCCAGACCAGTGTCACCCCACCAAAGGCCACACGGTATGTACCATAGCCAGACCAGTGTCACCCCTACAAAATCCACATGGTATGTACCATAGTCAGACCAGTGTCACACCACCAGAGGCCTTGTGGTAATGTGCCATAAAGCCAGACCAGTGTCACACCACCAAAGGCCTTGTGTTATGTCTCTTAGCCAGTCCGTGCAGTGCCACACCAACTGAGTCCTTGTGGTATGTACCATAGCCAGATCAGTGTCACACCAGCAACTGCCTTGTGGTATGTTTCATAGCCAGACCAGTATTATACCACCAAAGACCTTGTGCTATGTACCATAGACACACCAGTATCAACCACCAAAGGTGTACCATAGTCAGACCAATGTCACACCACCAAAGGTGATATGGTATATGTAACATACTGGTAGTTAAACCAGTGTCTAACCAGAAAAGTCTTGTTGTATAAGTACAGATCAGTGTCACACCAGCAACTGCCTTGTGGTATGTATCATAGCCAGACCAGTATTATACCACCAAAGGCCTTGTGCTATCAAACATCAAAGGTGTACCATAGTCAGACCAATGTCACACCACCAAAGGTGATATGGAATATGTAACATACCGGTAGTTAAACCAGTGTCTCACCAGAAAAGTCTTGTTGTATAAGTACCAGAGCCGGACTGATGTCTCACCACCAAAGGCCACTGCACCTTTTTTGTCAATCTCTCAGTTGCCTGTCGGGACTTGTATTCACTAGAGAAAACCGATTGATGGATATGTGTGCTTGCTGTATAGACACAGTATCAGGCTGCCTCTCCGGCTGCTAATAGGCTGCCAGGAACTGCTGATAGACCAGCTCTCCCAGCAATCAAGGACCACAGGTTTTTAATCAAAGCCTGACCATCACTGTCTGAACCATCTGTACAAACATTTGTGACCATGTGCAGGACTTGTTTAAATATAGCTAAATTAAATATAGCTAAATAAGAAATACAGTACTCCTCTAGCAGTGCTCATCAACATTTGTATGCAGCTCAGATTGCTTGCTCTAGCTGCTTTAATGATCCAAGTGGGTCTTAGGTGCAAGTTCTAATCAAATTTCTTGGGATGAAATATTGTCTGCAAGTAGCACAGTTTTTCCACACACACACATATATATATATATATATTACACAAAAGCGGTATGATTGTTTAATTCCTGCAGGTTGTTTAGGTAGGCCAGTATGTACAGTTAATTTAGACGGACTTTAAAGGCTGAGGTGTGTCCTATGGATGCACTATGTAATATACTACATGCCACTGTCAGTGTCCTTTCAGGGAAGAGATGCTCTGAGCTTGGCAATTTGTATTCTACGCTGACACCTGCGGGGATTACCAGTCACAGAGTCGCCTTAAACACAAAGCGATTCATCATCTTTTCTTGCAGTCCTGCTCCCTCTTTAGAAAGAAATCAAGAAAAAATTGCTTAATGGCTGGTGTCTTGGAGGAAATTGTCTCTCAGTGAAAAGATAGTGTGGATTATTTTCTTGTTGTCTCTAAAGGCTACCATTCAGGAAACATTTTAGTAAATGTCTCTTGGGGTCAAATCCTCAGAGATTGGTGTTTACCCTGATAATGCAGAATTTATTGCAGTAAAAAACCCATCTCGGTGAAAGGTTGGCATTCTTTGTGTGATTAATATATGACTCCATTTCTTTCTGCTGCTATCATTTCCTGGAGAAGCCAGGATAAATTTGCTGTTTTGTACTCAGAGGTATTATCAGAAGTCCCCATTAATTACTTTATGTTCCGCTGTGATAGGAAGATATAGGATGTCATCAATTTAAGGCTGAGTCTTTGTCATTTTAAAAGAAGTGAAGCCCTATAGCTGCCATCAAGTTTGTAAGTAAAGAAAGTTTTTTATTAAATAAAAACAAAATTCTTAAAAGTCCATGGAGACCCTTTTATCTCTAAAGGGATTCCACAATATCTTTTGAAATCCTAGAAAATCTTGTGATTTTAATTGTTTTCAAGAATTCTTGAAGAGTGTTGTATGATAATCATGGTAATTTTAAAGCTTTGAATAGCATAATACTGCTCCATTCCCATAGCATTGAAAAATAGTGAATCTCATTGAAGTCCAAATCCTTTTCATTTTGATTAAATCAGATTGTGATGAGTCCTACAGAGGTGCTGGTTTCAAGCAGAACTGACAGTTCCAATTATTTTATCCTGAGAAGAACAATTAGACAATGAGCAAGTGTTACGTTATATGGTGTGTTCTGTTGTACAGCATTAAATGTTTTAGATGTATAATCCTCCATCCTCCAAGTGAACAGATTATTTCAAACAATTTAAGTATTTTTTTCATTTTTTTTTTAAATATTTGTTAACCCATGCAGTTTTGCATTAATTAGGCTGGCATGGTTTTTTAGCTTCCATACCTGACACTTGAAATTAATTTTGTAATCTCATGAAGAAGACCTCTACAGATTCCTTAATTGATAATTTATCTTGTTGTCTCAGATAATGTAAATTGTCTTGGAAAAACATGAGGAAAACTGCCGTGCTGATTTATCTTGGCACCTCTATGTAATAAACAGAGATGACTCTAAGTGTGTTGAGGCTTTGGTCATCATTAGAAGTCAACAACTGTTTTTTGATTCCAAAAGGATAAGAAAGAATTATAGAGGACTCTATTACTTGTTCAGGTGGGCAGCTTCACGTTGTAGTTGTTACTTTACGATCAGAGCAGCCATCAACCTTGTTTGATATTTTCAGTCTTACTTGATTATTTTGGCTATTACCTTCACAAGTACAGAACATTATACTCATTTAAAGCAGGAAACTCTAGTGGTCTGCCCGCATTTTATAGAATTGACAAAACATATCGCAGAAGTAACGTCCAATCAAATGTGTTAGCAGCTGGTTTGAAAGTAATTCCATTCAGTTTAAAGCTTCTTTTATAGCTTGTAAAAGCATCAAACGGGCTTACAGACAAGCATTCTGACTGTTAATCCTGCTAATGTATATAACTGCTTTAATGGCAGCGAGTATTCCACCTCCGCTGATAAACAGGTTTTTATGTGAATATACTGGTATAAAATCATGTGGTATTACCAATAATTTGTAAAGTCAGGAAATGTTTTCAGGAGATCCCATCTAGTTGGATGTCTCACTCCCCATCAGAAGTATAGGCTTGCTTACAGCATTGGTGAGCAAAACAGACTACATGGCTGAATTTATAGTTATGTACAGTTATAAATTAATTTCTAGGTGAATGGTTGCTTTTGAATCATTCTTAATTAGTCACATTAATGCAATACTGTCATGGTATTCCTTTATTTATTGTTAGGATTAATGAAATTTATGGGCAAACAAAGGTACACTTATTTTTACTCATTACTCAATGCATGTAAAACTTTTAATTAGCTAAAAATTATATATATATATATATAAAATTATGGGAAACAAACTAAAGTGAAGACTTAATTTCATTAGTTAAATGAAAGTAATGTTTCAGTTTTGCTTGTATAAGTAATCAATAATAAATATTCTGTACACAGAATGATTTACTGCTTTATTTGGTTCTGATGACATTCAGTATATTGCAGGCACAAGTGAGCTTACACGAGATCCCTTGAATTTCCACAGTGAAAGGGTTTATTTCCAAAAGCTGGTTGTGTGGCAGAGACTCTGGGTATGATCAAGTAAAATATATGACTGCCTGAAAATACAGATCATTGAAGGAATGAGAATTCTGCACATTTACACTTTCCATCCTAAGCAGTTTCCTGAGAGACCTGTGGTTTACAGCACCTGACATTGTAAGCCGTCTTTTGTCAAGAATAAGAAGAGCAGTTGGTAGCCAATATTCTGACCAGGCTTACGTGTCTATCGAAGCTTGAAACAAGCGTCTTGTGATTGATTCTTATGGGGTAGGAGGTGGCAGGCAGTAGAAAACAATGACGCCACCAAACATGGCTCCATGGGAGAGGATACAGTAGAACAGATCAGCGGACAAATTGAAACAGCCATGGCTTTAAGTGTGAACTGGATTCGGGGAACAAGGCTGGAAAATTACTCATCAATCTCCTTGATCAGTTATTCGCACACAGTTTGTCACCTGCCAGAAAAATGTTTCATGCCTGTCGCCATGGAAAAGATGAGGAGCATCATGGAAGATGCTGAAAAGAACAGCTTGATGCTGGCTTTTTCTTAACAGGAATTGTGGGATAACTCCTACTTCTGACTTTTTACAATTTGCTTCCTCATTAGTATTCTTCACGGAAAGCCACTCTCACTTTTCTTCGTTGTTTGCTCCAGTCTCGCTCCAAAGTAAAAGACTTTGCTGATCATCAGGCGGGTATTCCTCCATTGGCATGCTGTGTGTGAATGCTTTCTTTAGAAATTTCTTATGCCAATTCTTGTTGCCATTCTCTTCTGTTAAGAAGAAATTATAGTTATGTCTCTGAGGGATAGAATCAATCTTTCTTGACAAGACAATATATTATGAGCAGATTTTTCTCATTGAAAAATTTTTCTTATTTTTTTACATTCACAGAATTTTGCCAGTAATTTATTAAAAATCCCTTCAGTATGGTGTATCTGGAAGGTAATTTATGTCAAGTTTGAATGATGATAACAATTTTCTAAATGTTTAAAGCTGAAGGAAGTTGATTTCATCCATAATTCATTTTGAATGTGCCTTACCAAATCTCACAAGTTATGGTTATGACTGAACTTACAAGTTATGGTTATGACTGAATGTATTACCATCTTCTAATTGGCATTATTTTGAATATTTTGTGTACTGTTAATTACAAATATCAACTCTATGGTGTTATTCTCTCCTCGTTCATTATACAGGTCATGACAGACATAATTAAAAGAACAGTACAGTGCATATCACAGACTCGCATAGTAGTGGTGTGCTTTTTCATTGACATTTTATATCATCATTATACATATACACATTGTAAACATTTTAACTATATTAAGGATGTATTTTTTTCAGGTGTGGATGTACAGTAAAGGATATAAATAACTGATCAAAAATGCTTAGATTATCTTTTATACAGTATATGTTTTATTTGTGGCAAATTAATAGTTTTAATTATTCATTTACAAATTAATAATATCCACAGGTGTGGCTCAGTGGTGTATAACTGTTAACTGAATTAGCTGCCTTTGAATGATTTTTTTAATAATTAAAACTAACATCAAAAGGATTAAAGTTGAGTTCCTACACATGAACCCATAGGGAGCCGTTCTTTGGTTCTTTGGTAAATACTTCTGACAGTTTCTGGATTGAAGCCCTCTTTTGACTGGCTTTTATGGCAGCATCTTGCACAGTGGGTCCTACTGACCTAGCCTTGTGGGTGCAACCACATTACAGCACAAAAAAACACTCCTCCTCACATGGTGTTCTGTTTCAGTGTACCTGATGAAAGTCAATTAAGCTACAAAGAAATATGAGAAACTCACAATCAATTTTTCAAGTTGTGGTAAAAAGTCAACAGGACCTTCATGAATGGTCTCCCATGGTGTCTTTATGGTGGTCCTTAGGGACCAGTCATTAAATGATTTACTAAGTCATCTCTAGTATCTTCAGGATGGTCCACAGGGATCAGCTATTAAATGATTTACACAGTTCCAGGTTGTTGGTATTTGATTGTATTATGTTGGTGTTTTGTTTTAATTTTATGCCTGTCTGGTAATTGAATTGATCATGCCATGCAGTGGATGGTTTGTAAACAGTGCATTTAAGGATGTATTAATTAAATTTGAATAGCACAGTGGAGCAGCCAGGCAGCAACTTTAATGTCAGTGGTAGGGTAATATCAAGTAGCCAGTGCTGTAGTCAGAGTTGTAGATATTGTGTGATGGAAAAATCTTCATAAAAAAAGATAAATCATCAAAATCAAGCAGCTATGCACTTGTAGCTGGGCAGTGATATAACCGTTGTAAACATACCCAATCAGCGATTGATGTACATTTGATGAAAGCAGTGGGTAAAACAGGAGCTATATCGATTACTTAATGGAGTACATGCGAAAGTACTCCTCAGATGTTGATTATAGCTCTACGTTTATCAGGCGAGTGACATGTTAATGCTTTCACAAATAATGCAGGATTTTATTTATTTCTCTCTGTGGAAGCAGCATGAAAAACCACTTCCATTCCTTCTCTGCAGGACAAATAAGAAACTTCAAAGTGAGACTTCTGATCAGAATACCATTGGGATTGAGTGTAGTTTGTTTTTTATTGTTTTTATTGAGTGCAGATGGTGTGATTGCATTTCTATTTATTTTAAAACATAGGACAAGAATAATAATTTAGAAGGATCCTTTAACTCAACAGTTGGCTTTCCTTAACTGCTGTATGTACTGGGAATTTTATAATTGTAATGGTTCATGCAACTGCTGGCTCCCCATTTGAGTCTATACAACGCAAAGCAGCAAAACATAGCATTTTACAGAAACTCAGAGATTCTTTCCAGTGTATTTATTACAGGTAGTGCTGGTGTTGGATATAGTTAACAAACTAGTTATTATTTTATTACATGCCTAGACCTTCTGACTTGATTGTCAAATCAGAATTTATTTAGAAAAATTCCTGTGTGGAAGTTGTGATGACATATTACTAACTAGAAGTGCTGTATTCAGTGCCACATGCATCTAAGCATTTAATTGTTGTCACACATCAGATAATCTCAAAACCCTGACCACACAAACATCAGAAAAGAAAGCCTCAGAAAAGAAGACCCAGAACATTACTTCTTAGTGTCCACAATACACCATGAAAGGAAGAGGATACTGGAACATATTATGCCAATCTCTAGAAAACTATAAACTTAAACAAAGACATATTGACTTAATCAGTCTCATCCTAAAAGGATGCTACAATCTGTCACTTGAAGAAAAGAAAAACTTATTTTCCATGATACAAATTAATGTTTGTTAGAAATTCACACAGATTTCATTTGACATATAAAAGTAAAAAAATACATAAAACATATGGAGGTGTATATTGACATTATACATTATATATTGATGGAAATTATATATATATACTATATTATAGGTCTAACATCATTGGCAGCTAGTAATGCATTAATATACAGATTTGCTACTTTACTTATATTTTTGTGCAAACCCTACTGATGCCTTATGCTCTAAGGGATGCATGTACATAAAAATTAAAAAATAAATAAAATGAATGAAAAAAAAGCCTAATCATTGTAGAAAAATATGTTCCAATCCTGTTACAGAGCTAAATATATATAAAATCAAAATATAAATTAATTTACATGAGACCAGGAAAAGCTGCCTGGGTGTATGTGTTTTATGTTTCAGTTAAATGACAGTAAAAGTCTATATATATATATATATATATATATATAATTATCTGATATTAATCATTGTTACCAACCATTATAATCAGCAACATCATAAATGTTCATCAAATGGCCGGAGGAACACTTGTCACAGGTTATTATGAATGTTTATAGCACTATGCATAGGAAAACATAATATTATGATTGTTTCAATTTTGTACAGGAATTTCTCCACGAATACATGTTTATATATAAAATCACTCTCCAGCAGGGCTGTCACAATATATACTGATTGATGCAAGTTGAACAGTATAAATATTGATGTCTCGAGATCTGGCAAGAACATATATGCAATTATTGATGGCTCGATCTGACAAACATTTTGTTAGTGATCTAAGAAATAAATAGCAAACTGAAGTTTTCAGTTAAATATTCTTACTCAGTATCTGACAGCTAGAAAACCTTTGCAACAAGGTGTATGGGAATATGATAAAATCCTCAAAAATACTATAAATTGCAGGTATTACAGCATGTAGTACGTCTTTCTGCAGGCATCATTAAAATGTCTGCATGCAGAACTTTGTTTCCTTGATGATCACTTACACAAGTACCAGTATTTGCAGATCGTCCTTTCTTGAAAAAAAATTGATATTTTATCAATAATCTTGTGCTGCTGCTGATTATTGACACTTAATTGTGTAAAGTTAGCCAGGTTTTACTGAAAGCTGTGCAGTCTCTGAGGTTTGGCGATAATTGATATTAACGTTTCTCCTGACAGGTACCCTAGCTAAATAATTACTCCCCCGTGTATGGTATTCCTGACAGGTAGCATTATACTGCTGTTCCAGAAGCAACATCAGTGTGAAAACTTAATTTTGTTCCCATAACATATATCAGCTGAAGATTCAGATATCATCTTAACACCAGTATGTCTGACCAGAATGATAGGCTCATGTCAGTCTGGGCATCAGATAGTCCTTTATCATTTTTGTAAAAACAGTGCTCCCTTTTTAAGTCATCCCAGCAAATGGTGCAGTTAAAGCCTCTAATGTACAGTTAATGTGTTGATCTTCAATATCCGGTGCTGTCATGACTGTTTCTGCCCTGAAATATAATGTCCTATTAACACAGTAATAGTAACTTTATTGCCTTCATTACCTTTTTATACATCTAGTTTTTAAAAGTACTGTAGATGTTATTAAGAGTTATGTGATAAACAACTTAATATTGTGACTTAATTTATATCAGTGCTAGACACTTATTAGGTAAAAGTATTGGGATACAAAAGAATGTATGTCCAGAGGAATTCAATAAGAACAATTCCTATACAGGAAATCCTTATCTTTCATCCATATAGTGAGAAATATTGAGTATTTTAGCTTAGGAAAAAACTCTTCCAAGAGAGTTAAAATCCTAGATGATTTATTGTTATTAAATAAAGAGATTAAATGCCTGATAAGAAATCTAATCCAACATAATTGTTTACAGCCCGTTACTAAAGCTAAAGCTTCTGTGATTTGTCCGGTTATTTAACACATCTTGTTGCCGTGGAAACCATTCTCTGAACCAGAGCACCATGCACATACTCCTAAATCTTATGATGTCACATCACAGCTGGACGACCGGTGTAGCATAAAAAATCCTTCACGGGGAAATGATAATCTAATAAAACCAGGCAGAATCTAGTCTATGATAGATCGGATTCAGCCGATAAAGATTCTGTATCAACTGGTGGTTTATGCCGTGGATTTAAACACAGACTTTCTTTCTTAAGCTGTATTGACATTGTTCTGTGATAGGTCTGCAACGGAGCCTTTTTACTGTTGAATCCCTTGCTGCTTTTTTTAAATTGTATGTGTATTGCTCCTTGGCCTTACCAAGTTTAAAGCATCAATGATAATTCCATAGCCATAATTTAACAGTGATGGTGATGGTGCACTAGTGTACATAAAAATATCCATATATATGTATATATATATATATATATATATATATATATATATATATATATATACATACATACAGAAAAAGATGTGATTTATGTGTAGACATTCATTCACATTTTTTTAAAGATTATATCATTTCACATTGACTTGAGTGAATGAATCATTCACATTATATGCTTAGGATCCTATTATTTAGGAATAAATATATGTAATTACTTAATTTACATCCTTGTAGAGTCATTGTTTCTGTTACAGTTCTAACAAAATAGATAAGAGTTTTCACAAACTTTGATTTGACACTGCACAGTCTGTCACAGTTTTGCAGTATCAGTAGCATGTGTAATATTTTATCATTAACCATACAGTTTTTTCTTGTTTAAGGAACCATGTGGCCACAATGTTTGAGAATGACCGCCACTTTTCGCACTTGTCTACTCTTGAACGGGAACTGGCTTTCCGCACAGAAATGGTATGTACAACAATAATTTATTGTAAAAACTAATGCATTATCAACATAGAAGTGCTGGCATGTGTAGAAATCATTATAGACCCTGTCACAATATCATTGAACATCTATACAACATACAATTTCAGAAATTCTTATGAAATTTATCAGAAATTGCCATTACAAGCCCTTGTAATAGTATTTTAAACATGTTCAAATTATTTCAGCGTATTAGGTTATTCTATATGTCAAGACCATTTTGTTCGTCTGTTATGCAGTGTCCTATGCCCTACAAATTTTGACAATATCTGATTGATCTGATTCCTGCAAAACCTTAGGAATTTCTTACAATAGTTAATTCTGTGGTTGTCCCATATCAGTCCTACCTCTGTTTTAATACATTTATAAATATAATTTGATGCAAGAATAAAGAAATGTGCAGGGAATCCATATATTAAAGCCTCATCTCGTTGATCAAGTGACTCAAGAGTTTTCATCAGTGTTCAATTTAAGATTTACAGTTCAGTGACTAACAGGAAAAAAATCTCAGAAAGTTGTAGAGAAACTAGTGTTCATGATTTTTGCACAGTCCTTGGTTCTTTTATATAAACATCACAATATTTTTACTCCGGGCTATAATTGCACTCTTTATGCTACTGAATAATATCACCACATACTGCAAAGTATATGTCGATCAGTATGTAATTATACCATGCTGGCATATAAAGATGTCCTACTTGGAGAAGACAATCACAGGAGGTCAGGGAGATGCTGACATGTTTTTTTAGAAATCCTCATTTCTTTTTATATGTATCTCAGTTCCCAATGCTGGCATTTAGATGCCAGTCCTAAAAGCAGTTTTTTCTGAGAAAAAAATCTCAGAAAGCTGTAGAGAAGTGTTCATGTTTTTCATAAAATCCTTTGTTCTTTTATATAAACATCAGTATTTTTACCCCGGGCCTTAATTGCACTGCTTATGATACTATATAATATCACCACATACTGCAAAGTATATGTCACTATGTAATTATACCATGCTGGCATATAAAGACGTCCTACGTGGAGAAGACAATCACTGGAGGTCAGGGAGATATGGGCATGTTTTTTGAGAAATCCTCATTTCTTTTTATATGTATCTCGATCAGTACCCCATACTGGCATTTAGAAGTCGGTCCTGATAGAGGTTATAAGTGTACTAGTGTTCTCTGGGCAGTACAGTTATTGGAGGCCAGACCGGATTATGAAAATAATCAACAGATCCAGAAGATAACTCTGTGTTTTAGCTCTATGCATCAACCGGAATATTCCTCCTTGAGGACAGCAGGACCAATTTTAGATATATATAATGGAAATAAAACAAGAAAGCTTCCTTGGCTGCAGAATAACTTTGAGGACATTCCATTGATTTTTTATAAGGTACATTTAACAATAAAACTTTTGATTTTTTTCATAGCAGTCTTGTGGGTAAATGAACTCAGCAATGATGGAAATTTTCATGGTGTAAAAAATGTGCCGGACCATGTCCTCCCTGCAGATAGGAATATCTGTCATGATTACGCTAATCCTCGCTGGCAGCTTTTGTGGTTCTCCGAGAATACAGTCTTCTGAGCCACAAATATTTTAGTGTAATTACAAGGATGTTGTTAACAGGGGGTTGTCATACCTTATTTCAGTTCTGTTTGATAATTTTTTTATTGATGATAAAATTATATAACAATGAAAATTACTGTAACTTGATTTGGTAAAATTGATTTTCGAAACAATTTAGAAGATAGCAATAACATTAACATGGGATTCCTTTCTTTTGAGAAAATAATCATTTATTTGTGACAGATTCAAACAGTGCATGGGGCTGGCCTGATGACAGTAATTACTGTAATCTTAATTGATTAACTGTTTCATTTGCCATAATTGGTTTACAAATATTTTATTGTGTCTGGCTATCCATTCCAAACAAAATAGCAAAACCATCAGGTGAAGCTGCCAGCTTATGTGTCCTTGAAACAATAAGCTTCATTTAAAATGTTAACAGATTGAGTACATGTTTCAAAGTGTCCTTTATTTAAACAAAATTAAGTGTCATGCTTGACCATTTCAAATTACAATATTTATTTATAGTATATGCATTTAAGTGTGCTTCATTCAAACTAAAATATGGGGGAGTTTTTAAAATGTCCTTTTTAAACTATATTATAAAATTATTAAATTGTTCTTTATTTAAAACTATTATATCAATTATGCATTGACATGTTCTGTAAGTAATTAAAGTATAATGGATGGTATGTGTTGAAATGTCTGTCATATAAATTTGTACATTGAATTGATATAATATCAAGTTCTATCATAATGCAGTATCATTCAGACAAATGGTCTTCATTAAGTTCATCCTGAAAGTGGAGTCCTTCCTGTCCTAATCCATCTTCCTATAGACAGGTCTCAGTACAAATCTTCATCAAAAACCGCTTCTGTTCTGATCGTCTTCATATTTCAGTTAGTGATCAAGATCTGTTTGTCATCTCAAGAGAATTCTCCGTTAAATTTATCATTAGGATGATTCTTATTAAATAAGTGGCAGAGATTCTTCTGTTGACACTATTACAATATGTGAAATAATATTTGTGTAAATATGTCATACATACCTGTACAGTAAACAGAAAATTTTTATCATAAAAATATCCGATTTTTCAGTCAGTATTTAATCTCTGACAGTGCAGGGAGTTCAGTTACTGTCAAGCAAGATTTATGGACAGATATGATAATTTGTTCTCCAGAACAGTATTTTGATTAACAATACCCATTTTGTGCACTGTTGATGGCGTTTGTTTGATAATTTGTTTGAGATCCTTTAAACTGTCTTATGACAGTTACAACAAGTTTAGTTATAATTATTGTTCTTCTTCTTATTATTATTATTCTGCCTTTTTTCCATCTGATTTGATTGATTCTCACACAAGATATACCCTACAATTGTCCAATTAATTTGACCCAGTTTCTGTGACCTTGACATATTTTTAGCTCAGCTGACTGTATGTCATCTGAGCTATAGCGATCACTCTTTGTCTGTTGTCAGTCCGTCCGTCCGGCCATCCGCCCGTTAACAAGGCTTAAATCGTAACTGCTGGTCCTGGAATCTTCTCACTTTACATCCAGAGAAGTCCATGAAAAGTCTTCTTGAAAACCTGGAATTAGGTCTCTGTTACCCATATTCTTCAAGCAATGGGGCTCCGAAGTACCCCCCAGAATAATGAAAAAATTGATACAAAAGCTCAAATATCTGAACAACTAATACATTGATTACCATGATTCTTTGCATGGATATTGATCATGGAGTGTTTCATCAGTTTCTGCAGACTGGTGGCGCCACCTGTATTTTTCGATTTTTTTAACGATTTTTTTCTCTATTTTTGAGACCTCAAAAGATGCCGTCACTGTTAACAGGGCACAAATCTTAATGACTGGACTTAGAATCTTCTGTCTTGACATGCAGGGAGGTCCATGAGAAGTCTTCTTGAAAACCTGTAATAAGGTCTGTGTTACCCATATTCTTCAAGCTATGGGGCTCCGAAGTACCCCCCAGAATAATGAAAAAATTGATACAAAAGCTCAAATATCTGAACAACTAATACATTGATTACCATGATTCTTTGCATGGATATTGATCATGGAGTGTTTCATCAGTTTCTGCAGACTGGTGGCGCCACCTGTATTTTTTCGATTTTTTTTACCATTTTTTTTCTCTTTTTTTGAGACCTCAAAAGATGTTGTTATCTGTTAACAGGGCACAAATCGTAACTGCTGTTCCTGGAATCTCCTCACTTTACATCCAGAGAGGTCCATGAAGTCTTCTTGAAAACCTGGATTTAGGTCTCTGTTACCCATATCCTTCAAGCTATGGGCTCCGAAGTTACCCCCCAGAATAATGAAAAATTTGATACAAAAGCTCAAATATCTGAACGACTTATGCATTGATCACCATGATTCTTTGTATGGATATTGATCATGGAGTGTTTCATCAGTTTCTGCAGACACATGTATTTGTTCAGGCTTTTCTTTCAAATTTTTTTCTCTATTTTTGAGACCTTTAAAGATATGAACATCTGTTAACAGCGCATAAATCAACAGGACCTAGAATCTTCATTCTGTACACACAGGGAGACCCATGAAAAATCTCCATGGAAACCTGAAATTAGGTCTCTGTTACCCATATCCATTAAGCTGTATGGCTCCAAAATCCCCCCCCCCCCAGAATAATGAAAAATTTGAAACAAAAACTCCAGTATCTCAATAACTACAACACTGATGCTCATGATTTTTGGCATACATATTGATCATGACGTGTTCCATCAGTTTCAGCAGACTGGGTGCGCCAACTCTATTTTTCAAATATTTACGAATTATTTTCTCTATTTTTGAGACCTTTAAAGATGTGGTTATCTGTCAACAGGGTACAAATTGTAACAACTGGACCTAGAATCTTCATTCTTGTCATGCAAGGAGGCCCATGAAAAGTGTCTGTAAAACTTGAAATTAGGTCTCTGTTACCCATATCCTTCAAGCTATAGGACTCCAAAGTATCCCTCAGAATAATGGAAAATTTTATACCAAAGCTGAAGTATCTGAACAACTAATCCAGAGACCACCATGCTTCTTTGCATGGATATATTTTTGACCATTAAGTGTTTTTATTAGTTTCTGCAGACTGGTGGAGCCACCTGTATTTTTTTTAAAGTTTACACATTTTTTTCTCTATTTTTGAGATATATTGATACAGACCCAATCTCAGCCTGTTGGTTAATCTGTTTGATGATTCAGTTGAATGGTTATATACTACCATTCAGATGATAAAATTTCCTTTTGCAAATCTCTTCCTAGTCAGCTGAGCGTCATGACCCATGGGTCACTTGTTCAAGGTCACAGGGGTGAAAAAATGTGATTTTTTTTTTCAAATTTTAAATGTTGATTTTCTCCGTATCTATAAGGAATACAGACAATTAGATGAAACATCTAACATAAAATCTGGTTCCCAACATAACTGGGTATACCGCTTGGAACTCACTCTTGCGGAACAACTTGTTATGCATGACTCAGCCTAGCTTTTTCAGTTAAGCTATAATATTGTTTCTTGGTTCACTCTGCTTGTGCCACAGGTTCAATACCGAGAATGACTACGAGAGTGAGTTTTAATTTGCCCTCCAAGACTGGTGGATTTCTCCTGTGTTTCTGGTTTCCTCCATCTCTAGACACTACCAAACACCACCACATATGCTATGGAGAATGCCTAGTATTAGTTAAAATACCTATTTGTACAATCCATGTAAAATAAATGAAGTTTATAACATCAAGTTTAAACTAACTGTACAAGTACAAAAATATAGCACATCTGGAAATAAACATTGTTTCCTATGAAATTATATTCACCTTTTTCTGAGGAAAATTGCACTGCAGTCCAATTGCAATCCTAAGGTAAGTCCAATAAATTGTGTGACTTTGATATCAGCCCTGGGAAATCTAGAACCCACTGTTGCAGAAAGAAGAATGTACCAGTGGTGACTTGTTCACAGAATTTACAGTGTGTAATTTTGTTCACCGAATTTACAGTGTGTAATTTTGTTCACAGAATTTACAGTGTGTGATTTTGTTCACAGAATTTACAGTGTGTGATTTTGCAAATGATACTCTTGCTGCATAATAAAACATGTTGCTACTGACAGTATAGTTGATTGGAGTAGGTTTATTCTGGGAGTATTTCAGTTATACCTTGCGTACACTGTTATTAACATACATCAACCACTGGCATCAATTTCCAAAGTTGTCTGCTAGTAACCTTGACATCAAATTTGTGTGACATTTCCTGCTTCATAAAGTCACTGCTTCATCAGTGTACAGCCTTGACCTGTTGTCCCTTTAAAAAAGTTCCTCTAGTTAAATGACACTTGTTGTGCTTTCTAACCATAAAAATCAAATTAAAAAGTTCACATTCATAACTTGATTACCATGCATACACACTGCCCAGCCATATAGGTCATTAACCATGTTTACACCTCTCACTGTAACGATCGATTAATTACCAAACGTTTTGAATAAAATCAATAGAAAAAGATGTTTCCTCAGTGGAGAAATTTCTCTGATAGGGAGGTCACTATCTGCAGGTTAGATTTGTTGAGTTTTTTACGAGTTGCACCATACCCTCATCTGTCAGGTGGTGAAGCCTCTCCTACAGTTGATGGAGGACATGGAGGTCCATTCTTCATGATCTGTATGACCTTGGGGGTCACGTACAGTTTTATAAAGAGGTGCCTCTACTTATGATTAATTAAGCTGCACATAATTGGGCCAATAGGACAGGGTGTAAATCGCATCTAATGACTCCAGGGATGTCCACAATCCATCTATGTATCTAACGCTGTCAGATTAGCAGTGGCTCAATTTGTTTGGTGCTTGATTCAAGTCAAGTTTTATGTGCTACTCTTTGATAATTGAAACCAATCTAAGAAAGCCAGATAGCTGCTGACGTGTTTTGTGGGTTTAAATCGTTAACATTGAGGTTGATCCAGGCTGACTGTCTCCTGAATGATGGCTGAGCCCGAGGAAAACAAACATGTGTACCACCCCGATAAGGGATGCAAGCTGCAGCCCGCTTTTGTAACAGATCGACGAGGCAGTTAGTCATTTTTCTTCTCATGCTTCATTCGGCATACGACTCATCAATTTCCCGTGTCTCATCTTCAAATTACTGCTCTGAAGATATTGAAACTCCTGTTCAAATCAGATTACTGTACTCTGAACTTGTGGATGATGCTCCTCTCGTGGCTTTCATCAGCATGTGCTAACAGTTACAGGATAAATTTAATGGATTTTTATGGATTTTATCCTCATATTGCAAGTTATGTTTAATTACATTACCAGCAATATTACAGGGTTGAGCAAGCAACACATCAAGCATTTTATCAATGAATGAATGATGACAAAATATAGTATCAATCAAAGACACTTCATGATTATGGCACAATGATAGGGAAGCTTGCAGTCAGAATTTCAATATTCTTGTTGATCAGTGTGTATCCATCGCAGGCAAGGCTAACCTTAACATCATAATTTTCAGTTTGCAATGAAAAAAAGGGGACTGACCAGTAAAGGCTGACCTTTACTACCAGAGTGACCTTGACCTTAATAGGTAATTTTGATGAAAATCACAAAATCGTAAATATCTCAAGAAAGATAGCATGGATTGGTCCAAAAATCAGGTTGACCGATGATCTTGGATAGCTTTATCTTGTTCAGAGACTGGTGACACCACCCATTATCTATTTTTTTTTTTTTTTGCACCTCATGATATGATAATACCCCTATTTTAAAATGATATCAATTGTAATCGGTATTGATTACTGATTACCCCAACCCTGCATAATACTCTTATCATTGTCACTTTACTGTGGTGTGAGCTTCGTAAGTCAGAAACTAATGGACAGATTCAGCATGGGTTATGGGATGAACTCTTTAAAACATGGGCCAGGTCATGCCTTCACTATGAGTGTGGCCTTGACACAAACAAAAACATTGTATTTCATAAGTCATTTATTGACATTCTTTATCAGAAAATCAAATGAAAGATATCAGATGGTAAGTTGTTGAATGAGTTTGAAAACCAATGTCCTTGACCTTGATGTTCAAGGTCATATCAGCCCAAATTGATGATTTTGGTGAACCCCATAACTTTTTTAATATTGGCATATGTTTCACCTTCATTATTTGATATACAAATGGATTCAATGTACTTTTCTTACAGTTTTGAAAACTGATTACCTTGACTTTTATCTTCAAGGAGTTAAAGAAGTTTTGTGCTCCTATAAATTATGAAGAAGTTCTTATCTTTTCCTCAGATTTGACGAACATCTCACATCTATTTCCAGTAAGATCTCCAATTTGATGCAGAACTGGTGACCTTGACCTTGTTTTTCAAGGTCAAATCTGTTAAAATATATAATTTTTGTGCACTCAATAACTGTGGAAGTACCACATCTTCTTTCTTCGAATTTAACAGATAAATTGTTTCCACAAAGGTCTCAGACATATCATATATTTAGAAATCTGCTGACCTTGAACTTAGTTTTCTAGGTTAAATCTACGGAGACATTAAATTTTTATGAAACAAATATCTTTTGAATTAGTGCATTTAATTACTTCAAATGCTCTCCACCAAGATCTCTGACATGTTTGAAAACTGGTCCACTTGACCTTGGTTTACAAGCTCAAATCTGCAGAAACGTAGGAATTTTGTGAGCTCACTCGTGGAGTTTTGATAACATTATCTTCTTGACTAACACCACAAATTAACCAAGCATCCCACAGATCAAGGCTTTCACTTCTTGGTACAAAACCATGCATTATAAGCCACAGACTTTTCCAAAACCTTCATAGTTGCTCTGGTACCTTTAGTTTTATGTTCAATAAAAGGATATAGACTATACCTTTGAAGATATACACTATCCATGCAGAACTTTGTCACCACTGTTTGACAAGGAAGCTTGAAATTGTGGAAAGTTCCCTTGGGACTTTGTCAAGAAGAAATATTGGACATGAAACAAACTAACAACCTTTTAGTAACTAGTTGAGTGCCCCAGGTATTACATCAACTTCATCCTTATTATCATGCGACATTCAGTCTTCATCTGAATTCAGTGGACAGTCATATATCTAGACCCATGTCCCAACCTGAAAAGCCCTCAAAGCACATATATACTAAATGTCTGGCTGCAAGTGATTTATGAATAAATATAACTGTGTTTATATACAAGAGTCTTAACCCGGTGTTGGGGCTGATTTTAAGCATGTTCAGTGGAAGCGGGATGATTTATTCTGTTGAAGCTATTTGTGTGCAGCAAATAAACCTCATCTCTCAGTGGCATGAGCAGCAGTTGACTGTGTCTACCCAGATATGACCTCGCCCGCATGCTGAGTGAAATATCGAGGCCCACTCTCCCTGATTACACGCTTGTCTTAGTTTTGGGGGTTTATTGCTCACAGAAATAATCCATGAGATGGCAGCTACATGTGTTTGTCCAGATCTGACCAGATAAATGTCTGCTATATTTTATGGTACTAGTGCCAGAGTTGTGCAGAGTAGTAGGAGCAAAAAAAAGTTCAGTATGACATATGTTGTTGTTAGTTTGCACGTGTGTCCGGATAAGGCCATGCTTTCCATAGATACTCAGGTTCCACTGGGACCAAAGCTTATTTTAGTATTTAAGAAAGTGATGGAGGACTCAAGTCTGGACTTGCAATGGACTCAAGTCCAAACTCAAGTCCACTTTTATAAGGACTTGGACTCAAGACTTGGCCTCGAGGGTCCTGGGCTCAGACTTGTTCAAGGACTAGGAGGTAAGGACTTTGCAAATCTTGCCAAGTCCATCTCTAGTCCAGTAGAAGGGAAGCTCTTTCGTATGCTATAAAGGCATTTGAATACATATGGGAACTTCTAACAGAATATATCAAAAGCAAAGGACTGTATATACCAAGCTTTAGCTCTTCTTCATGAGCTAAATGTAATTAAATATTCAAATAAAAGGCATTTGTAAACCACCGTAAAAATTTTGGTAATCCCAAATTTCCATTTTAAATTTCTTATAATAAGGAGATTTTAATGGATTTTGACTTGGGTTCCAGATTACTTGGACTCAAAGGATGTGGACCTATGGACTTGAACCTCAAGGACTTGCACTAGCTCTTGCACAGAGGCCAACATCATCATTATAAACACATCAGCCACCAGATGACTTACTCTTCAGAACCTCTATTTTGGGCAAGGAAGCTAGAAAAGGGTCTGATTAGCTGCCCACATTAAGGGCAATCCATGTGTGCTACAGGGATGAGACTGGGTCAGTTCACTAGTGATGAAGGGGTGGCTGCATGAGATATTGTACACCTGGTACCTCCATCAAATTCAATCAAAATACATTTGTAATAAAAATTATGAATCAGTTTGTATAATCAAGGAAATGAATGGCAAAGTTTAACTTTACAGTCTGCAAGTCATATTTGGTATCACAGATTACACTTGAAACAGTCTACCAATCACTTTTGGTGTCACAGTTTGAACCTGAAACAGTCTACCAATCAAATTTGGGGTGACATTTTACACTTGATAAAGTCTACCCATCACTTTTGGTGTCACAGTTTAAACCTTATACAGTCTACCCATCACTGTTGATTTCACAGTTTAAACCTAATACAGTCTTTCAATCACTTATGATTTCACAGTTTAAACCTGATACAGTCTATCAATCACTTTTGGTGTCACAGTTTAAACCTGATACAGTATACCAATCACTTTTGGTGTCACAGTTTAAACCTGATACAGTCAATCAATCACTTTTGGTGTCACAGTTTAAACCTGATACAGTCTACCAATCACTTTTGGTGTCGAAGTTTAAACCTGATACAGTCTACTAATCACTTTTGGTGTCACAGTTTAAACCTGATACAGTCTACCAATCACTTTTGGTGTCACAGTTTGAACCTGAAACAGTCTACCAATCAAATTTGGGGTGACATTTTACACTTGATAAAGTCTACCAATCACTTTTGGTGTCACAGTTTAAACCTGATACAGTCTACCCATCACTTTTGATTTCACAGTTTAAACCTAATACAGTCTTTCAATCACTTATGATTTCACAGTTTAAACCTGATACAGTCTATCAATCGCTTTTGGTGTCACAGTTTAAACCTGATACAGTATACCAATCACTTTTGGTGTCACAGTTTAAACCTGATACAGTCTACCAATCACTTTTGGTGTCACAGTTTAAACCTGATACAGTCTACCCATCACTTTTGATTTCACAGTTTAAACCTAATACAGTCTTTCAATCACTTATGATTTCACAGTTTAAACCTGATACAGTCTATCAATCACTTTTGGTGTCACAGTTTAAACCTGATACAGTATACCAATCACTTTTGGTGTCACAGTTTAAACCTGATACAGTCTACCAATCACTTTTGGTGTCACAGTTTAAACCTGATACAGTCTACCAATCACTTTTGATGTCACAGTTTAAACCTGATACAGTCTACTAATCACTTTTGGTGTCACAGTTTAAACCTAATACAGTCTTTCAATCACTTTTGGTGCCACAGTTTAAACCTAATATAGTCTATCAATCACTTTTGGTGTCACAGTTTATACCTGATACAGTCTACCAATCACTTTTGGTGCAACAGTTTAAACCTGATACTGTCTATCAATCACTTTTGGTGTCACAGTTTAAACCTGATACAGTCTACCAATCACTTTTGGTGTCACAGTTTATACCTAATACAGTCTATCAATCACTTTTGGTGTCACAGTTTATACCTGATTCAGTCTACCAATCACTTTTGGTGTCACAGTTTAAACCTTATACAGTCCTTCAATCACTTTTGGTGTCACAGTTTAAACCTAATACAGTCTTTCAATCACTTTTGGTGCCACAGTTTAAACCTAATATAGTCTATCAATCACTTTTGGTGTCACAGTTTATACCTGATACAGTCTACCAATCACTTTTGGTGCAACAGTTTAAACCTGATACTGTCTATCAATCACTTTTGGTGTCACAGTTTAAACCTGATACAGTCTACCAATCACTTTTGGTGTCACAGTTTATACCTAATACAGTCTATCAATCACTTTTGGTGTCACAGTTTATACCTGATTCAGTCTACCAATCACTTTTGGTGTCACAGTTTATACCTGATACAGTCTACAAATCATATTTGGGGTCACAGTTTTTACCCGATAAGTCTATAAACCATATTTTGGAAAAGTTGTTTTGATTAAGCTTGATTTTTTTCAGTCTCTACTTTATACAATTAATTGTATGGAATTTCACAGATACTGTTTTCAAGCATTTTATGCCCCTGCCTCATTCATTTAAAAAAAAAATGCTCTCAGAACCCCCCTGGACTCAGATCTCTCTGGAACCCTGCATAAGAAAGTATAGGGTCAAATTGGTTTGATGTATTGGGCCAAAACTGTGCATGTTCATAGATCTTGGATACCTCTATGTCATACTCAAGACTGGTGGCACCATCTGCAATCTTTTTCACATTGTGTCCATTTGTTTCAGTTGCTTTGAGAGAAAATCACTTACTCAGGAAAAGGCTAAATGTATAGGCCTTAAATTTGGCATACACAAGCTTTGATATTTAATTATCAAGTACACATAACTGGTGGTGCCACCTACAATAATTTTTATTTAACTTTTTTCCGTCTGGGTGTCTCGGGATACTTTGGCATCTCTGATGCCACAAAGTTTGATTGCATGGTGTCACATCAGGAGACAATGTTTCCATGCTTGACACATAGTCACTTGTTGACTGCCCATATTCTAGTTTACTCTTTTGGTCATCAGTATTCTCCTGGATAATTCTAAATTTCTTAATCTGCACCTCCAACAATAACTGTTGCTAAGGGATTATTATAGGTAATATAGTATAGTAGAAAAGTACATTAACTTATAGAAGGCAGGAAGCATTTTAGACACTAATCAGAATTAATCAAGTTATCTCCTTCATTTTTCTCTAGGGTTTAAATTATAAGGTTGATCATTTTCTGTTGGAAGTTTATGGAAGAGTCGTTAACATTTGATTTTACTCTTATCACGATAACCTTACTTTCTCCTCAGCCTTGTATCTGGGATGCTGCCAAAAATCTTCGCTGAGAACATAAGTCTAGCAGTTGGCTGGTTTAAGTATTAAGAATGGCATAGAGGTTAATTTGCTTTTTCAGTAAAGAGAGCCCTGGGTCTTCTACGTGACCCTGTCTACGTACCGCAGCACCGTCCGGCAAGATAACTTATAAGTTTTATTGTTGGGAAAACAGCAACAGTAGATCGCAGGAGGCCTCGGACCTGGCAGTAAAGCTAATGTTAGGTGCTCGGGTAATCAGGTCTTACGATCTGAGTTCCTGTCAGGGTGAATTGGCTTCAGTGAACTTGTGGCACACAATTGCCGTTTCTGTCTGCCTGAGCTCCGAGTGACACTAAGGAGTGATGTTGGAGCCAGGAGAGGTACTCAGGGGGACAATAGTGACCTGATGGGTTACACGCCCGCTGGTGTAAACTACGAGTTTACATGCTCAGGTGTACTTAAGCGGTGAGGTAAATCATGATATAGTAAGACACTGGCATGGTTCCCATACGCCAACAGACTCACTATAGATAGTCTTCAGCTTACATGTAGATGAATGTCTCTATGTCATCTTTATTATAATTAATTATTTTATTATATTTATTCAAAAAAATATGTTACAGCCAGCTGATGGGAGACTACTGGTACTCACTTAGCAGTAGTATATTTTGTACAAGAGCATGAACCTATATTTATAATTAAAAACTTGCAATTTATACTTACAGTAATGTATATCTATATTAAACTACTGAAACCCCTTGTGGCCCAAACTTTACTTACAACAGAGCTTATGAATATGATGCTTGACTAATTCACACCTCTTTATTTTGTTATCAAAATGTAATTCTTTTCTATTGCTTTTGCTCTTAAAGTTTTAGGTGTCATTCTGTCCTTAAGAAACAACAAAAGAAGGAAAAGCACGGAAAAGTCTGGGAAAAGGGATTATCTTTTTATGTTTGTTGATAATAGCCCTGCTGGACAAAAAGAAAGAATTAATAATGCTTTAATTAAAATTAATTTCACCAATTGAATAATTTGAATTAATAAAATATATTAATATTATGATTTATTTATGATTTTGTTTGCATTGATTGGCATTTGACTACTTTCCACATTCATAAGTCCAGTAGATTATAAATGTATTTTTTTTTCTATATTTATTCCAGTGGATTAAAAATGTATTCGTATTTTTTCCTCTTTTTGCATCCAACAGTGCCACATCTCTGCCATCTGATAGAAGGCCATATTGTCTTGTGGGCTTTTTAGACATTTCCCGACCTGCTGCTCACATATCAGATACAGCGCATACCATGAAAGTAATTCTAAATCATAATTGATGACATTACTATGTGAGACCTTGTCATTAGGCCATGTGCTATATCCTTCAAAGCTGTCAGACCCTGACACATATTATGCACTTGACTGGATGTTACTGAGGCTTTGAATTCAGGAACGACCTCGGCCAGAAGTCAGCGGATAATCTTGATATATGTTTTCCTTCAGAAGGTGTGGTCTCGCCTGAAGCCCCATTTTCCTAGATGATATTTTTATTGTAATTTGTGTAGTTTCACCATTACTGTCTTAGAAATGATTTCCCTCTGGAGCTCGGGAGCTTTGTGGACCTTTGGCAGCCCATGCATTTTCTCCTTGACTTTTATTCCTGGTAATCAATAAATCATAAGAAACTGTATGAGTTATGGGCTTTCAGCAAAACAAGACCACTTTAAGTTTTATTGATGAGGTCATGTTTGAGGTGGAGAAAAATGTAGTAGCATTTCACAGAAATATATAATGCAGACCTTGGGGGAAAAAAAATGAACATTACATATGGATATCTGGCCCCAGTCTATTATAAAATAAATATATACTACCAACTGATACAGGAATATCATGAAATAGTAAATTGTTGCCTAGGTATTCTCTTGACAATATACTACTGTCAACTGTTTCTTGATTTCTGTATAAAGCTCTTCAATGAAGTTCGGTAAATATGATGATTTTAACAATGTATTTGAATGTGTTCAGGGCTATATAACTTGTTAAAAAATATTAAACTATAAGATAACTAAGGTAAAATAAATGGATTCCATTATAGTGTTTTTTAAAGTGTGTTTCTCTCTGCTATTTTACGGACCTCAGCTTTATACAGACTGGTATATAGAAGTTATCACTCACCACAGCTTTACGGACTTATATTTAGAAGTTATCCCTCACCTAGGCTTTATACAGACTTAATATAGAAGTTATCACTCACCTCAGCAGAGCGGGGATACATGTTATCAAGTCTGTCTGTCCATCCATATGCAAACAATTTCTATGTGATGCAATATCTCGGAAAGTAAAATTCAGACCTACTTCAAATTATAATGACAGGGGTTTCTCATTGTTCTCCAGACCTGATTAGGTTTTGGTTACAAGAATTATTTTTTTTATTTTTCATGATTTTTGTCAATTTTCAATCAAACAGATGTCATATGAGACAGGATTTCTAAAGAACTGTTACTCTTCTTCACTTCTAATTTAAATGGCAGGTGTATCTTGTGTGTTTCCTCACCAGGGCTTCACACCTAAATGATTATATCTTAATTTCTAGGATTTTTCAAAATATCTCAACAAAAGTTTTAATCAGACCTGTTTTTGCTTGAAGTGCCATTGTGAATCTTATGGGTCTCCAGACTTGTTAAGGTGTTTGTCACACTTCGATCATTTTTGGCCGACTCTGAATTAAGTCCTCTGAAGTGTGGCTGACGAGCTCTGGCCGTCAACAGAGCTTGTTTTGAAACCATTGGACCTATGAATCCAGAATTCGACAAACAGTTAGATGTGCTTAAGTCCTCTGACCAAATCCAAAACTGGGTCACTGTGACTTTGTTCTTTTGAGAAATTAGGGAAAAACCTCAATTTTTCCATTGAAATCTTTTGTGTATGTATATATATTCAGTTGTACCTGATCTTTCAGCCCAGGTAGATACATATTTAAGCTCCTTTGAGTGCTATATTCATCAATATATATCTAGATTGACAGTGTTTTTAGAATTTTTTCTCAAGTAAAAATTATTACTAACTTGCCTGTACCCAGCCTTTAGTTAACATTTGAATGGTCACCTTTTAGAGTACAGGGGTTTAGATATTAAGCCATGTGGACCACCACCAGCTGACAGATGGCCAAATGTGTTTGACTGGGACATGCCGGTGGGTGTGAATGATACTTGTAATCTGCATAATCTGATTGTCCATCAACTCAGCATCTCGTACATCAACTCATCTGTCAATTATCTGTCATTAACATCCTGGTAATAACACAGGTCCAATATTCCACCAACAGACATGTCATTACTGGTAAATTATGTAGGACCTCTTATTCTTGTTTACAGTTATTACAATTGTTTCACTTTGAACCCTTTACTGTTCATATATTTAGTTTAGATTTCAGACAAGCTCTGACTTTCCACTAATTATCCGTAGGTAAAATCTTACTCAGCTTTCATTGTATCATTAACAAATTGTCAGCAGTTGCCACAGAAAGGGTTAGCTTTTGAATAAAAATCTTTACAAATTAGAATAAATATTTAATCTGTTTCACCTCAAAGAATCGAGCCAGACAAGGGAAAAGTTCTAGGTGCCAGACAGAATTGAGCATAAACTGAGAAGTAACAGCTAGGTTAATGGCTGTCTTGTGTAACCACGCACTTCTGTGTAGGTCTGTCTGGTAAATTACCAGTACATGACTGCATTTGAATATAAAATGAATTTATGTCAAAATTAGGGCTGTAACAATGCATTGAATCAAAGCTAGTTATTACTTTATAAATAATTCATGCAAAATATACAATAGTAGATTTACCAGTCATTTTCATAAGACTTTGATCTCTAGCTCATACCAAAATATAGGTAAATAATATATGTGATGTGGTATGCATTGAGTTTAATCCTCTTAGCTATTTACATTATCCTTGCGATATAGGCAGAGGTAAAATAGCACGGCTATATAACCAGAGCTTCACTACAAACAGCACAGGTATAAATACCATATAAAATAGAAGTATTGAGCACATATTGCATTGTCTGTGTCACCTGTATGTGCAATGGAAAGTTTTATTGGTTTAAGTTTGAAGAATTTCATTGCTTTGACACTTATTGTTATCTTCTTTTTTTTTTTTAAATTCTTAAGCATGAAATTGTGAAATTTGAATATTATTTTTCTTTCAAGTGGAGCCCCAGGACATCCAGGAAAATAGATTGCTGTAAAAGTTTTTACAAATCTTGTCAACTGCAGAACTAAGTAATTACCTGAAGTTGGTTCTATTAATTTCCCAACTCGCAGTAACTTTTTTATCCCAAAGACTCCAGATATTGAAACATTGATTTAATGAAATAAAATTACCCAGCAGCTCCTGTGCAGAGCTGCATCAGAAATTGAATCTTGATGTTCAATTAGGCTTACCAGAGGGAATGGGCAGTTCAGTAAATTAATACAAGCACAGAATAAATCCCCACATTATGCAGCAAATCAGATTAATCAGATATTCATGATGGATTGACAGTCGCATCTGTCTGCAGCTTAATCACTTATTTCTTTTAATTTTGTTAAATCTGTTGCGTTTTTAAGATTTGGCTGTTGCTCATTCTCGGGTGTGACGTTACCTGGTTTTGACAGTTTCCTGTCACATGACAAGGCTCCTTTGTCCCACATTTAAACCCCTTGCCTCGGATGTCAGGCAGGCCAGTCCACTATCATTTACCATTCTAACAAGTCTGTGACTTTTCCCCCAAAGAATTAACTTGGCTTTTCACAAAGAATTGATTACTGGCATCATTCCTGCAGCCCCAGCCTTGCTTTAGTATTGCATGGTTGCAGGCTTTTAAAAAAAACCTGATTCTTACTGCTAAGATTTTAAGATTTTTATCAGCTTGCTTTTAGTTCATCATCTCCTTTATTCGCATCTTAGTCATGTAGGTAAGACTATAACCCTAATCTAGAACCATATCATGCTAAGAAATGGGAACTTTTCTTGAAAGGTTTCAAATTCAGCCCCTGGTTTATTGTCAGGTTGTACTTACTAGTAATGTGACTGACCTTTTGAGGCTGTACTTTTGTGCTTATTTTAAAACCACAATCAGCTTATGTTTTTTTGCTAGAATCCCACAGTGGACACAACCATATCAAGAAAAACTCAGAGTTGAGTGAGGTCCCTGATCTTGACCAGGGCCCAGTTTCACTAAGAATGCGTATGGCATAAGTCAAATTTTACCGAAACACCTCCCAGGTCGGCTAACGTAAGCCTGCGAGATAAGTCAGTTTCACTAAACGCGATTTAGCTAAGTCAGTCTGAACCTTGGAAATCCCGTTTACAACGCCACCTATCGATGAAATAATGAATTAAAAAAAACATCCGAAATGGGGACGCAAACACCTCACGGAAGATAGTGATATGGAATTTTAATTAACTCTGTGTTATTCCTGGGAACTTTATAAATGAATAGTTTAAAAAACGGTCTGGACAATGTGGTATTGCTGTACTTGACTGTACAAAACGAACAACAACCCCCATGATCTATTCTTTGGTTTACGGACACCTTTCAGGGAAACGGCACGTGGCGTGACATCATTGTTGCCTGTGACGTACCGTACCACACTCGACAGATGGCTGTATGGTCACATGCAGTGAGTGCAAGTGATATAATGTGCTATACACCCATAAAACACAGAGTTAAGCCTCCTCGGTGCAGGCGTAGCATTTCAGCCCACCAGGTGACTTAAGTCACTAACGTTATTTTTAATGAAACTGACTTAAAGCTCGACAAAAGTGACTTAAGTCAAAAACACAGAATAACAGGCTTAAGTCAGTTTAATGAAACTGGGCCCAGGGGATATGCAAATTTCCATTACAGGCAGCCACGAGTGCTTGTTTTACCTTTGACTTACAGGGGTAATAGATTAATCAGTATATGAAAGAAAAGGCAGTACCACCTCTCTAGAATATATCAGAGTGCAGTGATACAGGTGCATTATCTTAATTGGAATTTAACAAATATATATAACATTTTGGTCAGCTTCGGTTTTCAGCATCCAGAGCAGACTGCATTATGAAAAGGATCACAAATGGTGAAGTACTCTGTAGAACTGATTGATGAAAAAATAGACTCTCGATCTCCACTTTTGGGTTGACATTATGAAGTAAGCTCAGCAAACAAACTGCCAGCAAGTTTGACTCTTAGATATCGTCCTTTACAAATAAGTTGACCCTTAGAAATGTAATTGACCTCTGAACATTATCATTGACAGCTGACTTTAGATAATAAAACAAGACATTTAGTTGCACTATCATAAAAGCAGTCTTTATTTCTATTTCAGGGTCTGTATTATTCTTACTACAAGACGATTATCGAGGCTCCAAGCTTTTTCACTGGGCTCAACGAGGTCATGTACGATAACATCACAGAATATCCAGATACCATAAATACACTAAAGAGGTTTAATCTGTACCCAGAGGTGAGTGATTATATTAATATATTTTCATGTTCAATTCAACTTTCCTTGTGTGTACTCAGTAAAACCTATCTTGCATGCCCAGGTTACAGCAGGAATTTAATTTCTGTTCATGGTTCATGTAATATCAATGATAAATTTATTATTGAAGCAATAACACAAACCCTGAGTGAAGTATATTGTGGCATTAAGTTTTATTTGTTGTCACAGAAATTAAATGCCAACTGTTATATATCTGCCAAGTAAAATGCTTTGTTCTGTGCTTAGTGTAAAAGTTTACTTCCACTAAAAAAAGTGTTTTTCCTGATCAAGGACTGCTGACCCAGATAAATAACTTGAGATCTGTCTCCAATTTATTTCCGGCTGTTTGGTTAAATTGTCATGTCTTTGATAATTGTAAAGTTGGCCCATTAGGCAAAAAAAAAACAATATGGTTCTCAGGCACCACAAGAGTCAATTTAATCACCCTGCATCAAAAATTGTATTTTGATTTTCATGTTTCAGAAGATAAAATAATACAATTTCGATAAGATTGCCTATGTTATTTAGTGCTTTTACCTGTTTAGCAAAAACAATTCTGTTATTAACGTTCTTTTCCCTGATCAAATTGACATTTTTATCGAAACGTACAAAAAAAGTTTAAAAAAATTGTAGGCCCGCACTGTTTTTTTTAAGAAGAAAAAGTGCCTGAGAACCATATTTTTTTGGCCTGAATCTTGGTGATTTAGCTGTTGTTTTCACAAAGACAAGGGTGTGAAAACAAAGATTGTATTAGCAATCTTAAATGCTTCACTCACATTTATTTTGTGGGATGGAGGTGATGATAGGATGTTTCCTTACCACAGTGTATGTGTATTTCTCTTAATTTGAACCCTACATTGACATACATTCAGAGACATGTAAAATTTTAAGGCAACAAAATGTGAACAGGGAATGAGCAAAACTTAAGTTATTCTGAAGCTACAGATAGTCATTCAGTTTACTTTACATATTCACTGCATATTCACTGCATTCCAACCAAAGGTGTTTGCATTCTCAACAGGTAAGTTCACAATAATATGTTGCACATTCCTGATTGGAAGCTTTTAAATGTTGTACACAAACTAATTTCTTTTTTAAAAATTTTGTCAATTAAACACCATATCACTTCATTAAAACAAAAATATGAAAGATTAATCAAGTATAGAAAAAAAAAATGTTTCAATTATATAGCATTTGCTGTATCATGTTCCTTTATCCTCGTGAATTTTTCAGGTGGTCCTGGGTATCGGTTACCGTTGGTATGAAGGAGTAATGAGCGGTATGAACATTCCCACAAAGCAATGCTGGGAGGTCAACAGGGGTGAAGGTCTCTCCCCAGTCCAGAGTTGTGAAGGTCAGCGGAAATATAAGTCTACTACATAAATCTTACTTACTCTTAATTGTCAATATCTGATAATAAATTCAAAATTCCAGAGTCAGTAACGAACAAGGTAGGACTTAGCTTAGTGTGGCAAGACGGACAGGTTTAGATTAGCTAGAAGAAGGCCTAGCCTGAACGTGGTACTAACGACCTGACTCATTGGTTCACTGTGGACAAACTTAATATTTGATCTGATGCAGCTAAAATACAAATTGGAATGTTGTTCACTTGAATTTGTTATTTTTAGCTAGGTCTTACATTAGTTTAAATAGGACTCAATGTCAGTGGTTGTGACAGTGTCCTCTGTAGGAATGGGACAGAGCTCCATGGTTTTGGCACTTGACCAGTGGCTTCTCTAGGGTTTGGACATATTAGCACTTAATATATATTTGTTAAAACAGTAAAGTCTTATGGTATTGTTCTCTGTACACAGGTTTAGGGGAGCCCTCATACTTCTATGTGGAGGGGGTGTTCCTACTCAATGGGATTATGATGGCTGTATTTTTCTTATTTGGAACATATCTCAGGTAAGGTTAAACCTGATTCAGGCGAAATCAAACATGTCAAATATGATAAGAAATTACCATAGGAACAATGTAATATATCTCAAATAAGATTAAATATATCTCTCAGTGATTAAATATATCTCATGGGATATATAATATGTGTTATGGCAGATCTTTCATACCTCAGATGTAATTGTAATTTACTGTTGTGAAGATGTTACAGATTAATATTAATACAGTTCAGTGTGTGTGTCAATGACTTTGAATAAATTGCTGTTATATATTGTGATTGCAAAAAGGCATTCATGATATATACTTAGCATTAAATAGCTTTAGTAATATCTGCATCAATCAATTATAAGATAAAATATATATGTGCTGACTCTTAATGTACTTGAATAAAAAAATTAAGTTCAATCAGTCTGATCATTATGTTCTGGTAGTAAATGAACTTTTAAGCATAACTTTACATTTGAATGACTTTAATCTTTTTTTCATGATTTCACAGTGGTAGTATTGCTGGGGGGATCTTGGCTGTCCTGTCATTTTTTTACAACCATGGGGAGGTAAGAGTAAAAATTACATCAAATAAATCATTTCTTATACATGTAAGTTAGGCAAAAAAAATAAAAGCTGTGGTTCTCAGGCATTGCCCTCATAAATTTATAACCCCCTCATCAAAAAATGTTATTTTGATTTTCAATAGCTCTTAGACATTTCTTTCAAGAAGATAAAATCATACAATTTTGATCAAATTTCCATTGTTATGTAGTGCTTTTACTTGTTGGGCAAAATAAATCTGTTATTATCATGCCTTTCCCTTATCATTTGACATTTTTATCGAAAATACAAAAAAATGAAAACAAAAGAATGCCCACCCGCATTGATTTCAGAAAAAAAACGTGCCTGAGAACCAAACCTTATTTTTTTTGCCTTAGATTTTTTTTTTATTTAAAATTTTAACAGCTGTTATGTAATATGGTCACATACTCTTCCATTTTAATTCATTCATATTTCACTTTCCTTGTTCCTTTCAGTTTACCTGTTAAATTATTTTTGGCTTTACAAGATCCAATGTGTACAAAATTTTCCTCTTCTGTGTTTTGTTATGGTGCCATTATCATGATTAAAGATACATAGTAGTCAACACAGAAATATTTATATAAATTACTGTATTTTGTTGTGGGTGTGACTAGGAGGAGACAGTTTTCTTTGGATTTAGTAAGAATCTGAAATGTTAACAATTTGCCAAGGACCCAAGGGAAAGTCAAATGAGAGGGAATTCTATCCTTTTTATAAGTCGTCATTTGCAGATAATATAAAAATCAGATACACAGTTTATCATATTAATCTTTGATTTATATTTAACATCTTTGTTTTTTATATCAATTTTGTTCTTTTCAACCACCCTTGCCGTATACATCAGTAATGCACATGTGATCCAAAGAGCCTCTCATGTTCATGACTATTAACATGTAATGATTGGGAGTCTTATGTGCAAATATTTTAAGTTTTCAATTTCTTTATTATTTCTTTACAGCAAAAATTGAAAACTAAAACCTCATAAACATGAGGCTCACCTCAGTATACAATTTAGGTTGAACCTCATCTGTCAGTAAAATGATTTATGATACTGCAGTCTATACTTGGTCATTTTATGTGAAATGTGAGCTTGACTGGAACTTGACGTGTGTCTATATTTTCAGTGCACCAGGGTACAGTGGACGCCTCCTCTGAGAGAAAGTCATGCCTTCCCGTTCCTCGTCATTGAGTTGTTCATTGTTACTTGGACTCTCAGGTATCACAGAGATCCTTATACCATTTTCCTTGCTTGAGTTCAATCGGTAAACCTAACTGTACAACAACTAGAGTTGTCCCATGTCCTCTTTTTAAGTGTTTGCTTCCTTATTGTACAAGTTACCAATGTCATTGAATGCAGTACACTGACACAGAATCAGCTTTGATTTATAACATAATTAGCTGTACCAGTACTAATGATTTGGTTAGTAATATATATATATATATATATATATATATATATATATATAATTTTATATATATATATATATATCAGTCCCCAGGATCTAACATAACCCTCAGGCCAGGCCCTTTTTCTTGCAATTCCTCAAATGTCATTTACTTTATTACTTGTAAAAAATGCCTAAATGGGGAGGGAAATTATATAGGAGAAACCGGCACCAAATTCAGGCTCAGAATGAACAACCACAAAAAAACCATCCGCGACAACACTCCCGGATTCCCCGTGGCCGCACATTTCAACAAATCCGACCATTCTCTTCGAGATTTTACATGCACCATCCTTAAAGGCAACTTTCCCTCCAGCAAAGACAGATTCACATCAGAACAAAGGCACATTCATACACTACGTACGCACATAAAAGGATTAAACAAAGACTTGGCTTTTCTCTGTAAATACCCGGCACTCAGCACATATTTTTCCCCTCGACACTAACCCCTCCCTGTCTTGGACACCCCAGCAGCCCTGTTTTCATGTGGACATACACAGGCCAGTCCTGACAAGACATCAGATTGATTAATGGGTATAGCTGGCAAGCCAGCCCCGTTGACCTAGCGAAGGGTCACACTATCCGCTTTGTTTACAGTTAGTCACTCGCTCTGACGAAGGCTACAGGGGTAGCTGAAAATTTAGCAACAATCTGTACATGTTATCCAAATAATATGATTGTTTGAAATGTTGGCGTTGATGTCTCTCTTCTTTTTGTGTTCATTGACTATATATATATATATATATATATATATATATATATATATATATATATATATATATATATATATATATATATATATATATATATGTCTGACTACTGAGCTGGTAGACTTAGATTATTTGGATTAGAATCTGACATTGACTGTTTTCATCACATGCCAGACTTTCACCCAGTCTTAATATAAATGGGGAAATTTTCTCAGGTGGAGGATTTGTTTTATAACAGGCAACCTAAATTTGTAACATGAAGACTGGAGATGACAGGCTGTGTGATAAGCACCATTGGTCTCTCCAGGGTGAACCATGTGGTTTACCAGTGTTAGCTGGACTAGGATAATACATAGGATACATGTAGGTCAGAGGATGCAGTGTTCAGACTGTCCAGTCGTCCTACTTTCCTACTGTTTCCTGCTTTCCTCAGTGCTATTTTTTCAATTTTTTCTTAAAAATTCCTACTCTTATGTTTTGCCTAATAATATGCTATATCAGTATGCTCTGAATTATTGTAAAATTACCTAATGCTATTATAAGTGAAATATTAATGGCAGTTTTTAGCACCATATGACCATAATGTGGTCTTAGTCCTAATTATTAGGACCCTGCTTGACAGAGGTGCCCTATAGTGATCACCGTGTCAGTCCGTCCTTCCCTACTTCCGTCCTTCAGTCAGTGACACTTTCTTTTGCACGCGATAACTCAACAACAACATACTGCAGCTTTCCAAAATTCACAGGAATGATTGGTACCTATGAGGGCTCCAGACCTATCGAATTACTGACTTGTCCTAATTCAAATCTGGCTTCCACAGCCCAATTGCTGATTTTCTTTTGCACGCAATAACTCAACAACAACATACTGCAGCTTTCCCAAATTCACAGGACGGTTGGTACCTATGAGGGCTCCAGACCTATTGAATTACCTGTCGGAATTCCAATATGGCCACCACTGCCCAATCGCTGATTTTCTTTCGTGTGCGATAACACAACAACAGCCTCCTGCAGCTTTTCCAAATTCACAGGGATGATTGGTACCTATGAGGGCTCCAGACTTATTGAACAACAGACTTGTCTGAATTCAAATATGGCTGCCAAAGCCCAATCGCTGATTTTCTTTCGTGCGCAATAACTCAACAACAACCTACTGCAACTTTCCCCAATTCACAGGGATGATTGGTACCTATGAGAGCTCCAAACCTATTGAATTACCTGTCAGAATTCCAATATTGCCACCACTGCCCAATCGCTGATTTTCTTTCGTGTGTGATAACTCAACAACAACCTCCTGCAGCTTACCCAAATTCACAGGGATGATTGGTACCTGTAAGGGCTCCAGACCTTTTGATTTACAGACCTGTTGGAATTTCAATATGGCCGCTACTGCCCAATTGCTGATTTTCTTTCATGCGTGATAACTAAACAACAACATATTTCAGCTTTTCCAAATTTACAGGGATCATTGGTCTCTATGAGGGCTCCAGACCTATTGAATTACAGACTTGCTCAAAATCAAATATGGCTAACAGACTACATTCGGTGATTTTCTATTGCACACATTATTTCAGACATATCTTCTTTAATCCAGTATGAATTTTTCCCTCATGCATATTGATAAAAACCTGTTTCTGTTTGTGATATTTTTCAAATTTAACTTAATTTTTCACCCATATGTAAACTAGTCCAGCACTAGCAGAAACGAGGGGCCCTCTGAGGACCACATCTAGTTTTGTCCTACTTTTTCCTTCCATTTTCCAGCTTTTGTCCTATTTATATATACATTTCTAGCCCTACTTTTGTCCTATTTTTTCACAATGGTCTGCTTGACAGCCTGTAAACTTACAAAATGTGAAAGGAAGCCTATTTATACAACCTGGAGTACTTAATCAGTTTTTTTTTTTTTACTCTTTCATCTGGTGAAGATATATAATCCATTATCATTTTCAGTAATAAATTTAAAAGAAGTGCTTGCTTGCTCGGTTTATGTGTGGTTAAAAATTATTAAATGCTCCTCTCTAGGCTTCAGTAATTAAATGAAACTGTTGGACAAATATTTGATCATTGCATGATATCTCCTCGTCCATTATTCTTTCATTACTGATGTACACAATTCTATTTCTGTCATGGGTCTTGAATAACACCATTGAAATCAACAGAAATTTGAGTAATATTTGTTGTTGCAAATACAGTGGAACCCCACAATTACGACCACCCTGGGGACTGAGCAAAGTGGTCGTAATTTGGGGTTGGTCGTATTTGTGAAACTCTTATCGTGGTCGCATATAACACGCTGATATTTAATGGGTATCAGAGTTTATCTATTGCATATCTTTTATGTGAATTTTAACAAAATATTTTACTTAGCGGAGGACCCTAATTATGATTTTTTTTTTGTGTGTGTAGCTGAACATATTTATTCATGATGAAAATTAATACACATGTACACATACGTAGTGACTAATGATGAACAAATAATAACACTAAGGCAATACGATTACAACCTACTGAATGCATATTGAACATAATACGTGGCTGTCATATATTTAGCCTTCCGCTTGAGTATATATTGCGTGCACTTGAGCTTTCCCGACGCTAAACTGCTGAGCCATTTGGTGTTGACTGCGCGTGGTGTTGCCGCCTTGATTAACGCTACTTTATCCTTCAAGGAGAGCTCTTTCAGAGGCATGGTTGCCTAACAGCAAGCAATTTAAATGCCAACTTAACCAGTAGAGAAATAAACTGACAACGATCTATCAGAAAGGGCAAATTAATGTGAGGGATTTTCCCCCAATGCAAGCTTTATTTATACATTTTACTGACTGCTCAATACTCAGTGTCAGTAAGGTATGAACACATTTAGGATTAACTAGGTCGTTAATTTTACCAATTAGGATCGAACAATATGTGATGAGTTGAAATATTAAGCCTGCAACCCCACACTTAGGGTAGCTGTAATAAAGGTGATCACTGAGGGGCAATTAGCATCTGACCCCAGGTCAGACCGGCTCGTTAAGTAATCAGGCCGGTGGTTACCCTCTTTGATCTATAACCTACACCTCAACGAGTCTCAGCGAAGACACCGAGTCGGGAAGATATGCGGGACCAGATTAACACTCGGGTTAAGAAACCTTGTTACCCGCTTTGATCTTTCGTTAAGGCGCCTGTGACAAGACGCAGCCATTGACTCGTGACAAATGTTGTTTCAGTACTTCTCGGCGGTGGTCGCATTAGCGGGGTCGCATTAGCGCTGGGGCCAGGAAATCTGGTCGTAATTCTGAATTCAGGGGTGGTCGTAATTTTGAGTCATTTTTAAACATAAATAAACTAAAACAAAATTCGGGACCAAGCAAAATGGTCGTAATTGTGGGGTGGTCGCAATTGTGGGGTGGTCGCAAGGCGGGGTTCCACTGTATTGCAATGAAATATCCTGATGTAATCTAACCTGTACTAGGCTTACATGAGGTGGCACCTGTTCATGTGAATAATTCGGTATAATCCATCACCTGACTGTCATTAACAGTTGTTGCTACAATGGGGGTGTAGACAACCTGCATATTGTTGCCTACCTGTTGTGGTGCTTGGGAGGCTTGCTTCAACACTATTGAAACAGCCCATAATCATTGTTATACCTGATTGTTGGGAATGAAAGTGGGATTTAAATCAACCACATTGCCACCATTTGAAATGGAATATTTTCATTGATTGCTGTGTTGCAATGAGTGCAGTTTTTTGCTGTGTTATTGTCAAATCAACAGCTTATCTTCCTGATGTATGGGCAGTTTCCATGTTAATGTGAAACCATTATTGTAACAGTCCTCTTTTACCTGGGCTGCAATGTGGAAAATAAATGCGATCATTCAGTATTGAATTACAATAAATGTGTCCCTTTGGTCTCTTTTAAAGGTAAAATTGATAGTTTTATAGCTGTTTCATCAGCAATTTTCACATAAATATGGAATGATTGTTTCATCTACAGTTCTGTTTGAGCCTAATTGAAGAAACAGTTTTTTTGGGCTCTTATGTAATGGGCCCTGTACAGTACTGAAGATCAGTGAAGATGTTGTTTTAGGCAGGAAAAATGTCTCATTTTGATGTATCAAAGGAGGAGCGATACATCAGTGAAAGTGGAACAATTAAATCAGATGGGTTGATGTTTTTGAACCACTCTTATTACTATTGCATTTCCCTTTCAGGCTGGAATTTAATCTTGAATATATTACAAGAAACAAGCAAATTAATGTAGCCTGGTTTAAATGTATATATTTTAGACCAGTAATTCTGCTGTTTTGTTTATATAAAACTCGCATGTATGTTTTCATTGTCACACCTTTTTCTGTCAATGATATTTGAATGTGTCTGCTCATCTGTTCACTTTGCCATTTTTGTATCAATGAACCCATCCTGTGCCACCTCCCGTATCTGTCTATCTGTATTAACTGCCACCTTCTTTTTCTATTTGTGTGTTTCAGTGCCACCATCTGTAACTGTCCTTTGCATTATGAGCCACCTGTATCTGTCCATCTGTATCCAGTGCCACCTGTGTCTATCCATCTGTATTTAGTGCAACTACCTGTAACTCTCATCTGTTTTCAGTGCTACCTTCTGTATCTATCCATTTGTTTTTATTGCCATCATCTGTAACTATCATCTGTTTTTAGTGTCACCTTTGTATCTATCAATCTGTATTTTGTACCTCCTTCTGTATCCAGTGCCACCTTCTGTATCTATCCACCTGTATTTAGTACCACCTTCTGTATCTATCCACCTGTATTTAGTACCACCTTCTGTATCTATCCTTCTGTATTTAGTACCATCTTCTATATCCAGTGCCACCTTCTGTATCTGTCCATTTGTATTTAGTGCCATCTTCTGTATCTATCCACCTGTATTTAGTACCACCTTCTGTATCTATCCTTCTGTATTTAGTACCATCTTCTATATCCAGTGCCACCTTCTGTATCTGTCCATCCTTGATTTAGTGTCACCCTCTATATGTCCATTAGTGTTCAGTGTGACCTTCTGTATCTATCCATCTGTATTTAGTACCACCTTCTGTATCCAGTGCCACCTTCTGTATCTGTCCATTTGTATTTAGTGCCATCTTCTGTATCTGTCCATCTGTATTTAGTGCCAACATCTATAACTCTCATCTACTTTCAGTCTCAGCTTTGGAATCTGTCCATATGTTTTCAGTGCCACCTTCTGTATCTGTCCATTTGTTTTTGAGTTACATCATCTGTATCTGTCCTTATGTGTTCAGTGCCACCTTTGTATCTATCCATCTGTATTTTGTACCACCTTCTGTATCCAGTGCCACCTTCTGTATCAATCCACATGTATTAAGTACCTCATTCTGTATCTATCCATCTGTATTTAGTACCAACTTCTGTATCTATCCATCTGTATTTAGTACCAACTTCTGTATCTATCCATCTGTATTTAGTACCAACTTCTGTATCTATCCATCTGTATTTTGTACCACCTTCTGTATCCAGTGCCACCTTCTGTATCTATCCACCTGTATTTTGTGCCACCTTCTGTATCTATCCTTCTGTATTTAGTACCATCTTCTATATCCAGTGCCACCTTCTGTATCTGTCCATCCTTAATTTAGTGTCACCCTCTATATGTCCATTAGTGTTCAGTGTGACCTTCTGTATCTATCCATCTGTATTTAGTACCACCTTCTGTATCCAGTGCCACCTTCTGTATCTGTCCATTTGTATTTAGTGCCATCTTCTGTATCTGTCCATCTGTATTTAGTGCCACCATCTATAACTCTCATCTACTTTCAGTCCCAGCTTTGGAATCTGTCCATATGTTTTCAGTGCCACCTTCTGTATCTGTCCATTTGTTTTTGAGTTACATCATCTGTATCTGTCCTTATGTGTTCAGTGTCACCTTTGTATCTATCCATCTGTATTTTGTACCACCTTCTGTATCCAGTGCCACCTTCTGTATCAATCCACATGTATTAAGTACCTCCTTCTGTATCTATCCATCTGTATTTAGTACCTCCTTCTGTATCTATCCATCTGTATTTAGTACCAACTTCTGTATCTATCCATCTGTATTTAGTACCAACTTCTGTATCTATCCATCTGTATTTAGTACCAACTTCTGTATCTATCCATCTGTATTTTGTACCACCTTCTGTATCCAGTGCCATCTTCTGTATCTGTCCATCTGTATTTAGTGCCACCATCTATAACTCTCATCTACTTTCAGTCCCAGCTTTGGAATCTGTCCATATGTTTTCAGTGCCACCTTCTGTATCTGTCCATTTGTTTTTGAGTTACATCATCTGTATCTGTCCTTATGTGTTCAGTGCCACCTTTGTATCTATCCATCTGTATTTTGTACCACCTTCTGTATCCAGTGCCACCTTCTGTATCAATCCACATGTATTAAGTACCTCCTTCTGTATCTATCCATCTGTATTTAGTACCAACTTCTGTATCTATCCAGCTGTATTTAGTAACAACTTCTGTATCTATCCATCTGTATTTTGTACCACCTTCTGTATCCAGTGCCACCTTCTGTATCAATTCACATGTATTTAGTACCTCCTTCTGTATCTGTCCATCTTTTATTTAGTGTCACCCTCTATATGTCCATTAGTGTTCAGTGTGACCTTCTGTATCTATCCATCTGTATTTAGTACCACCTTCTGTATCCAGTGCCACCTTCTGTATCTGTCCATTTGTATTTAGTGCCATCTTCTGTATCTGTCCATCTGTATTTAGTGCCACCATCTATAACTCTCATCTACTTTCAGTCCCAGCTTTGGAATCTGTCCATATGTTTTCAGTGCCACCTTCTGTATCTGTCCATTTGTTTTTGAGTTACATCATCTGTATCTGTCCTTATGTGTTCAGTGCCACCTTTGTATCTATCCATCTGTATTTTGTACCACCTTCTGTATCCAGTGCCACCTTCTGTATCAATCCACATGTATTAAGTACCTCCTTCTGTATCTATCCATCTGTATTTAGTACCAACTTCTGTATCTATCCATCTGTATTTAGTACCAACTTCTGTATCTATCCATCTGTATTTTGTACCACCTTCTGTATCCAGTGCCACCTTCTGTATCAATCCACATGTATTTAGTACCTCCTTCTGTATCTATCCATCTGTATTAAGTATCAACTTCTGTTTCTATTCATCTGTATTTAGTACCAAATTCTGTATCTATCCATCTGTATTCAGTACCACCTTCTATATCCAGTGCCACCTTCTGTATCTGTCCATCTATATATAGTGCCACCCCCTATATGTCCACCTGTGTTCATTGTGACCTTCTGTATCTATCCATCTGTATTTAGTACCACCTTTTGTATCCAGTGCCACCTTCTGTATCTGTCCATTTGTATTTAGTGCCATCTTCTGTATCTAGCCATCTGTATTTAGTAACACCTTCTATATCCAGTGCCACCTTCTGTATCTATCCATCTGTATTTAGTACCACCATCTGTATCTATCCATCTGTATAAAGTGCCATCCTCTGTATCTATCCATCTAAATCCATTGCCAGCATATGTTTTCAGTGCCACCATCTGAAACTCTCATCTGTATTCAGTGCCGCCTTCTGCACTTGTTCATATTTCCATGTAATTTCCTTACTATCTTGTGCTAATGTATATTGGGTATCAATTGTAATTGTACTTTTCCTGCTGTTTATCTGATTGCATATATTGTTGTGTTTCTCATTTGTTTATATATATGATACAATATTGCTTGTTTTTTGATGTACATGGATATATGTTACTCATTTATTTATGTGTTTGGCACTGTATTTATCATCTGTTGATGAATGATGGTTTCTTCAGGTCCTTGCTCCTGTTTTATGTATTTCCTTTGCCTCAGAGAGTTAACATTCTGTAAATCATTTTTTTTCAGGACACCTAAGCCTGGTATGAAGCACAGTTTGTTGATTGCTTTATCTGTGATCAGCTTCATGCTGCCGTGGCAGGTAAGGTGGCCTCACACACCCCCACATGCACAGACACATACACAAACACGTGACCAACCACTGTTACTGATGACCAGAATTCCTTTTTTAGCCCACCTGTTAGCTATAGCCATGGGGTGCTATCTGTCATAGGTTATGGAGCTAAAGTTTGATCAAAAGCAAAACTGATATTTCATTAGTACCACAGAGATTAGTTTTCATGTTTTAATGACAGGTAATGACTTTTTCCAGTCCATGATTCTAATTAATAGCATTTGTTTTTTATGGTAACTCTACCTCCTTCAGCAGACTAATTATAGCCCTTTTACATAGAAAATGCGAAACAAATCTATTTGGAAATGAACTGAGCATTGACACATATCCAAAGTGATTTCTATCCATTACGGCCTAATAATTTGAATTCTGCTCAGGCAGTTATTTCAAACCATTTAGTATGTGAATTGAACTTTCTGCTTTGTTCAAAGCCATGTGACCTTGTGCAGTTATTTAGATGTTGAATAGTTTTGAAGCAGCGACAGGGTCAGAGCACAATTAGTGAATGCTTGTGTTAGGATGTTGTTACATTGTTTAATATATGAAATGTGCATCTGCGTTTGTGCTATATCTGTGTGAGCACACAAACGAGACATTTTGAAACCAATGTCATTAACCCACATTGCCTGATTTGCTTAAAAAATCAATTTGTGTGTGAAAGTTTTACAGGCCATAGATACATAAAAGCACATCACATAATGGGTTAAATGCCAGCTTGTCGCCACATCCCTGCCCTCAAGCTCACCTGTCCTTATACATATTCATATTTATAACATTCATATTCATGATGCAGGTATTGTGTGTGGCCTGTTTTATAACAAAAACATAAAGAATTTGAAAGAAAATACTCGGCAATGGCTGGTCCTTTTATATTCCTACCCTTGTAATATTCCGGATCTGTCAATCCATAATGTTAGCAGGGGTATACGGTTCTTTAGCACTTTCTTGTCTACATATGGAAAGTCTGTATCTTTTATTGCTCCCAATTTTTTTAATTATAGTCCTTTATAATAAGCCAATTAAAAACCCAGGAAGTGAGCATATAGGAAGATTGTCATGTTCTTATTTATTCAAAATATGAGGAATCAATTCACTGCAGACAGATTTTATTGCCCCTGGCAGTCACATTTAAGATTCCCTGATTTCATAACAAACTTACTGTGTCACTGCCAGCAGGGTTTCATGCAACTACGCAGAATGCTCTTGTTTACAGGATGGCAGGTTTATTCATGTTTAAACATTCTTTCCTCCGGGGATAGTATTTTTAGCCCTGATGGAGTTTTAATTGTGTAATTACTGACGCACTGCCCAGTTTATGTGCCTTACAACATTTTAGGTCCTACATAGTGCTTTTAAAATGGCCATCATACAACAAGCGACTGCCAACAAACTCTCATGTTTCAGCATTTAGTATTTACCATCTAATGTTTGCTCATTGCTAGGACAAATACATGTGATTATGATACAAGATAAAATATATAAATATACATGTGTGTGTATGTATATATATATATAATTATATATTTATATATATTTAAGTGTGTGTATATATATAAACATTGACACACTGCTTGTAAAGAATTTTGTATCAGTGTAATAGTAGAAAGTAATTAATACTAATAAAGTAATTATCATATTGTTATCTTGAACACAGACAGACAAACTTACCTGAATTCAAAATAAGACCGACAGACAGGTGGACAGGCAAACAGACAGACTGGGGAACATGTGGAATTGGCTAAATCAATAACCAATATTCTGGTGCAAGCAGAAACAAATAATTTGTTTATGTTTCAGACAAATGAAAACAGACAGACAAATAGACATATGGAACTGACCCACATGCTTTGCCAAAATATAAGGTTTTCAACAAGCAAACAAACAGAAAGATATGAACATTCTATGAAGTTTTTTTTTTTCTTTTTCAGTTTGCCCAGTTTGCCCTGATGACCCAGACAGTAGCTGTGTTTGGTACTTACGTCCTTCAGTATATCGATGCCCACAGGGTCAAGGTCATCCTTATAGGTCAAGGGGTCAGTCAGTGCATGTTTTAACATTTTGAATAATGTGAAGTGAAATGTTTCAGTCAGCAACAATAAAAAAGTTGCATTTAAGTTAATTGAAAATGAATTTTGTTATTAAAACTCACTGGTATGTAAATAAGTAAAACTTGATTGTGTAGTGAAAAAAAAACTATTTACATATAATTATGATATTTTTTGTCCTTAGTGCTCCTATAAAATTCAAATACAGTAAAATTCCTTGCAGAAGGCGCGGCTTGTACTAGGAAATCAAATTCTTAAGTCCAGAGTTTTCTGGCAAAGTCCAGGTGCAACTTGTAATAGGAAATATATTTCTTCAGCAGCCTGGTAGATGTCCTGAAACGGTGACTGATAAAGAAGAAAATTTAACATCTTCATGTTTTAACATTGCTAGACATTATTGGTCACAATGTGACTTATTATGTTATAAGTTTAATGATTTGATCTGATTCACAGCTCGGCCTGGCAGTCAGCTACATCTTCCTTTTTGGTAATGAGATGCTTCTGTCTTCGTTTTTTGCCTCCTGTATCCTTGCTGTGTTTGTAAGTATCTTTGTTTACCTATAGGCTCAATTGTTAAAGGATCTTCATTTTACTTTAAGTTTTGTAAAACAACAGATCCAGCCAGACATGCTCTGGTAAATGAAATATGCAATTTTAAAAGTGAAACAAGTAATTAAATTGTGACAAATTATGTATAACCTTTTATTTATGCCCAAATAAATTATTCATGTATATTTACTGAAAAGATTGATATATGTTAGAACTGAAATGCAACAAATATCACTTTATTGAATTAGCTAGATCTTCTGATTTTAATGTCCATATCATCACAAACCATAAGGGGTATAATTCATGTATTTAATATGGCCCTATAGTAATCTAATTTGAATGGAAAGTTGTCAAGACTGAAGTAAATAGGTTTCATAGATGGTGCTTTTTAATTGTATTTAATGAAAACATTCTTGCTAAATATGTATATCTGACACATTGTAAGACATTACATCCATATTTTATGTTTACTCTGTATATTCCAGATGGTGGTTCTGCTGGAACCAGTGACAGAACTGCTGAAGTTTAGAATACTTATTTGGGTGAGTTAATGGGCTTAATGATGTAGACTTAAACTTAAGCTGGTAAACATGAGAACACTTGATGGTCAGTACCGTAAATCCTGTTTTTATCGCCGCGGCCTTAAGAACAAACTCAAAATTGAAAATTTAGACTTTTTTTCTGAACTCGGGATGCGGCCATGAATTGATGGTTTATCAGAAATGAACTGTGAAGAACTCTCTCCCTGACATGACGCTCCTTTGGGCGATAATAGGAGATCAAGCACACCACAGAGGAAATACTCTTTGTAGTAAGAGATTTATTGTATAAAATTGTATAGTCTAAATGTTTATATAAAATATATTAATTATATGCAATCAATTGAACAATAACAATAAACATTGAACAACAACAACACTTATTACGAGATTAAAATGAATGAGATTATTCATGGTGAGGACTAGTGGTGACGTCTGTTGGAAAAAAACAGTATTACCAGTCATACCTTTGACGGAGCCGGATTGCCTTGGAATTTGTTGTTTATAAAAAGAATTCAGAAAATCAAAATATGTAATTAAGAACACTATAAAATCTTAATAAAAGTTAAAATTTAGCAGGTTACTTACTGACATTTTTTATAATGTCTGATACATGTACCTCAATATTGAATAGCCCATCTTCTCGCCCCCATGTCATGTTTCTGGAAAACCTTCATCCTTGAATGCATATAGCTTGGTCATTTACTCCTGTTTAATCTTTGTTTTTTTTTATACAATCACGAATATATTGTATGAATGGAAATAGTGTTAGAGGGGAAACCCGCTTGTAGAAATAAATGGTAGAACATGTCACTACTGCCGATGGAATTTGGTGAATATACAGATTTTACATGCCGTGCCGTATTCTTGTTTGCTACTGATTTTCCAATATATTTTGGATAGAAATATTCTGCTGATCCATTTAAAGTCACTGTATATTTTAATTCTAAAAGTAGTATTTTGAAATCTTAATTTATGCTGAAAATTCCATTTCTTGAATTACTCGGAAGATTCGAATCATTTTCATACCGGTAACTTCGGTATTATTCAGAACACCAGGGCGTTTCAGCACATGGCGGCTCTCAAACTTGATTTTAAAATGATTGTCAGCCATTATGCGACTCTTTACGATGTCAGCTTTTTATTCATTTTACTTTCTAAACAAATAATCGTTGCTAAACAATGCTGCAAATGAGTTTTATGTAGGCATTTATTTCAATGTTGCTTGACCATGCCCAACGAAGTGGGCCGCTGTTTTACAGCAGGGGTGTTTTAAACGTATTATTTAGTGATAATAACCAAGATTTTTTTATAACAAGTTATATATCGCAAGAAAGATATACATGTCAAGGTTCTACATTTAAATTTTTATATTTATACCACAAGCCGTGATTAAGTTCCTGCAGGTTGAAAATCTGACAGTTTCAGCAGTCTTAGCCATCATGTCGCCCCCCTGAACGCTACTGCATGATGGTGTGTAATAGTGGATAGTATTCAGGCTTTTTGCTTCAATAAATGTACATATAAACCTCAATTCAGTGTTCATACTGTGGTCTTTGACAATTGCATGTACATGCAAAGAAGCGTTTTGATGCATACAAGAATCGTTTTGCATAACCACCATTCAAACGGAACGATCGTTCGGGGGATCTTTCTTTTTCTGATAAATGCCTGCCAATATATGTGCAAAAGTCGATAGTAACATACAGATATTTTGTCCCTATCTCGAGCGTTAAATATATTTAATATATGTAACCTGGCAACATGTTTAACCTCCGTAATTAATACTTTTTAGTCTTCATTAAAGCAGCTATGGCGTGATTTATTTTACTACGAGCAGCTAATTGTCTTACCCTCAGGCCAGAGACGGAGTCGGGGTGCGGCCTTTAAGGGGGGTTTTTGGTATTTGGACCTTAGTGGGAGCTCCTTTAAGAGACCTTGCAAACTCAGGGTGCGGCTATAAATAGATGTGTGGCCATAAAAACAAGATTTATGGTATTGGTTTTATTACTTCATATACAAACTGAGTTCCAAGCTTGATGGTTTTGTTCTGCATGACTGACGTTGCTGACAATACCATGAGTTTGATACATACACACACATAAAGAAAATTAAGCTATCTTTGTATCTTGTAATAGTTTTGTATATCTTGGATGTTACCATGCTTTGTTTCATATATTAATAATTTTATTAAATTAAATCATATTTAACAGTAATTATCTGGTTTCAGGCTGTACAAGGTGTGATATGGCTTGTTGGAACAATAGGAATAAAAACCGTGGTGGCTAAAGTATTGAGGATAGCTGATGATGTAAGTTCTGCCAATTTCACAAGTCATGTGACCATCAGTACTCATCATGTGACCATCAGTATAAATACAATTTGATTAGTAATTAAAGAGTTCTTTATAAGAGTTGCACAATTTTATATTTTGGGCCTTCTGCTCCATTAGTTTATTTTTCTGTATTTGAGAGCTGCACAAGGGCTGGAAATGAGTGTTACTGTTGTTGCCAAACTGTGGCTTTTGTATTTAAGTGAAATTTGAAGTGAGGGTTTATTAAAAAAAGACTTGAAAATGTAATAATGCATATTACTATGAGTTATTGATAGTATGTAACTACAAACATAACAAGAAAAAAATGATTTTGTTTTAGTATTAACATTGAGTAGAACTTTTTAAAGCACATTTTTTACTGAAGTTTTGATTATAAATGGTGAAGTGTGTGTGAAATTAATATGGTTAACAAATGTCTGTTTACTTGTACACTGTCACTAATTATACTGTGTAATTTTTTTAGGCTCATATTTGGGACATATTCCGCAGCAAATTTTCCAACTTTAAAAATTTTCACACCATGTTGTACACGTGCGCAGCAGAGTTTGACTTCATGGAGGCAGAGGTATGTGAATATATGAATATTCAACAAGGTCATGACCTTATGTTTGAGGTATTTGTACATACAAATATTCAACAAGGTTATGAGCTTTTGATTGAGGTATGTGTACACATGAATATTCAACAAGGTTATGACCATATTTTTGAGGTATGTGTACATATGAATATTCAACAAGGTTATGACCTTGTGTTTGCATCATTGTGAAGCAACAATTCTTTAAGTGTATATCTTTTTTAGCAGAATAATCTGTTAAGTAAATATGATGTCAATGAAATTGAATATAATTGGTTGTGTTAGTTATTAACAAAATGAGAGTTCAGTTTGTTCATTATAACCAGACCAGCTCCATACATGGAGGCAGTTACTTGTAGTGTCCATCAGGGGGCGATACTGATTGTCCTGTCTTTCTGTGTGTCTATGTCTTTGTTTGTCTCTCAATTAGCTGAGCATTTATAACTGTTTGAAAACGGCCTTCATTTGGCATGGATTTATTTTCACCTTATTGTAGATAGGTCACCATTCATTGCTGCTTGCTGCCCCAAGTAATATTCTGATCTATTATCAGAATGCCACCTTCCTCCACTCCTCCATTGATCAAATGTCCATTAAATTTGTGGTTTCATTTTTATATATTCACTGTGATGTTTCCTTATGAGATATTTGTAAGGTGTGGCGATTTTGACTCCATCCTGTTTCAGGGCAGCCATTTTGTCCTTTAAGTACATTTACCATGAATAAATTTCTATGTTCTGCCTTTTGGACCTCATCAACATACAAGAGTTTAACCACTTACATGTGTGTTTGGATGTGTGTGCGAGCAAGAAAATTATTAATTTAATACAGGCCTGCCAAATCACTTTTTTTAAAAGAGTCACTCTTTTTTTAGGATTTCCTTGAAATGATGCTAATTACTCTTTTTCACTTTTTTGTATTGTAACAGCACTTTTTTTTTAGCTCAGCTGACTGTAAGTCATCTGAGCTATAGTCGTGGTCCGTCCTTCCGTTAGACTTGCATGTTCTGAAACAGTTAGACCTATGAATCCAAAATTCAGCATACTGTTAGATGTCCCCAAGATCCCCTACCAAACCGAAAACTAGGTCACTGCGACTTCGTCCCTTTGAGAAATTAAGGATAAACCTCAGATTTCCATTAAAAACCTATTATCACATTTCAGGACTGCCTAATATCAAAACCACTTATCTGTTTTTTTCTTAATATTTATCAGTAGTATTTCCATATATTTATATATACATGCCAGAAATTAAGATTGTTAAGTGTTATTTCTATTAGTTATGGGCTTGACCATATTGGACTTAATTTAGAAAATTAAGGAAATATTTGCTCACTTAACATGAACATTTTTGAAAGTAGAGGCTTTTTTCCAAGTATGTAACTTTTTTTTATTAAGACTCAATTGTATACCCAAAATTAAATCTGAATTTTGTAAATTTTTTAAGTTATTTGCATAAAAATAAAATCAGTACCTTAAATTTTGCCCAACTTTGACCATGGCAAATTTTTTCCTGTTAGTACTGTTGATTTAATTTTCACAGCATGTACACATACATATTTAATTTGTTGAAATATGAAATTTGAAAATAAAAGCTTAGAAATAAGCCTTGTTATTGAATTTTTTCTTAAAGCTCTGTTGTAGTCACTTGCTTGGTCCACATGCAGGCAACTCACTCCTGGTCACTGGAAGTCAGCTATGCCAGTGTTCCTGATTTGTTACAGTTACTGGGGGAGATCCCCTGCTGTGACAGGTGTACAGTTATTCTCATATCACCCCCACCCCCCCCACCCCCACCCCCCCTTTCATATGCTGTATGTGTATGGATTTAAGCTATTACAGTCTGAAATTCAAAAGCAACTTATATATTCAGTTGTGCAATATTGCAGATATTTAACTTTAAAATTCATATAATAAAAAAAATAAGATATAATTGAAATTTCATATATTATCAGCCTTGTTTACCAGTCTGTCTGTCCTTTTTTAAATACGAAGTAATTGTGAATGAACTTTTTTATCCTGTAAGCATTGTTAAATAAAGTAAAAATCCTATGTATATACACTATAATAATAGGACCACGGACATTAGTTATATTTCAACTGTATATACATTTTATAAAATAAAAAATACATATGTATATATAATAATATATATATTATAAAAAAATAGGTCCAATTGAACAACTGTGTAAACTACTGAATTGTCAACAATTTATCAAAAAGCCAACCAATGATTATGGTAATAATATAGATACTATGGTCCCAAACTGCTCACATGCTTCAATTTTAATATTAGGAAATGCGTGGTTTGGTCACAAAATATTATTTGCAACAAGTTCGTACTCATCATTACAAACCAATCATGTCAACCAGCCATCACTCTTTGTCTGTCTTCTGTCTGTCCATCAGGCCGTCTGTCCGTCCGTCTGTCTGTTAACCTGGCACCAATTGTAACCGCTGGACCTAGAATCTTGTAACTTGACATTCTGAGAGGGCCATAAAAAATCTTCTTGGAAACCAGAAATTAGGTCTCTGTTACCCATATCCTTCAAGCTATGGGGCCCCAAAGTATCCCCCCGAAATAGTCAAAAATTTCATACAAAATCTTCAATATCTCATTAACTACACCACTGATGATCCTGGTTTTTGGCATACATATTGATCATGAGATGTTCCATGAGTTCTTTTAGACTGGTGGCGCCACCTGTATTTTTCGATTTTTTATGAATTTTTTTCTCTATTTTTGAGACCTTTAAAAATGTGAACATCTGTTAACAGGGCACAAATCGTAAAGACTGGACCTAGATTCTTAATTCTTGACACACTGAGAAACCTATGAAAAGTCTCTATGGAAACCAGAAATTAGGTCTCTGTTACCTATATCCTTCAAGCTATGGGGCCTCAAAGTACCCCCCCCCCCCCAGAATAGTAAAAAATTTCATACAAAAAATTCAGTATCTCATTAACTACATCACTGATGGTCATTAATTTTTGCATACATATTGATCATGAGATGATTGATCAGTTTCTGCAGACTGGTGGCGCCACCCATACTTTATTATTTTTACGAATTGTTTTCTCAATTTTTAGACCTTTAAAAATGTGAACATCTGTCAACAGGGCACAAATCATAACCGCTGGACCTAGAATCTTCATTCTTGACACAGTGAGAGACCTATGAAAAGGCTCCATGGACACCTGAAATAAGGTCTCTGTTACCCATATCCTTTGAGCTGTGGGGCTCCCAATTACCCCCAAGAATCATGGAAAATTTGATAAAAACAAACTGCAACATCTCAATAACCACAACACTGATGGTCATGATTTTTGGTATACATATTGATTAAGAGGTGCTCCATCAGTTCCTGCAGACTGGTGGTGCCACCTGTATTTTTTTCAAATTTTTACAATTTTTTTTTCTCAATTTTTGGGACCTTTAAGGATGTAGTTATCTGTCAACAGAGTACGATCGTAAGGACTGGACCTAGAATCTTCATTCTTGATACACAGGGAGACCCATGAAAAGTCTCCATGGAAACCTAAAATTAGGTCTCTGTTACCCATATCCTTTGAGCTATGGCACTCCAAAGAACACCTCAGAATAATGGACAATTTGATACAAAAGCTGAAGTATCTGAACAACTAATGCAGAGATCACCATAATTGTTTGTATGGATATTGATCATGGAGTACTTCATCAGTTTCTGCAGACTGGTGGCACCACCGGTATTTGTTCCGGTTTTTTTTATGAATTAATCTCTTTATTTTTGAGACCTTTAAAGATATGAACATATGTTAACAAGGCACAAATCATAACAAAAGGACCTAGAATCTTCATTCTTGAAACACTGGGAGACCCATGAAAAGTCTCCATGGAAACCTGAAATTAGGTCTCTGTTACCCATATCCTTCAAGCTATAGGACTCTGCAGTATCCCTCAGAATAATGGACAATTTGATATAAAAGCTGAAGTATCCAAACAACTAATGCAGAGATTACCATGATTCTTTGCATTGATATTGATTATTGAGTGTTTCATCAGTTTCTGCAGACTGGTGGTGCCACCTATATTTTATTCAATTTTTCCGATTTTTTTTCTCTATTTTTTAGACCTTTAAGGATGCTGTCATCTGTTAGCGTGACACAAATTGTAACAACAGGACCTAGAATCTTCATTCTTGTCATGCTAGGAGGCCCATGAAAAGTGTCTGTGGAAACCTGAAATTAGGTCTCTGTTACCCATATCCTTCAAGCTATAGGATTCCAAAGTATCCCTCAGAATAATGGAAAATTTGATACAAAAGCTGAAGTATCTGAACAACTAATACAGAGATCACCATGATTCTTTGCATGGATATTGACCATTAAGTGTTTTTATTAGTTTCTGCAGACTGGTGGAACCACCTGTATTTCTTTTTAAAGTTTACGCATTTTTTCTCTATTTTTGAGATATATAAATACAGTCACAATCTTGTTCTGTTAGTTAATCTGTTTGATGCTTCAGTTGAATGGGTATATACTACCAATCAGATGATAAAATTTCCTTTTGCGAATCTCTTCCAAGTCAGCTGAGCTTCATGACCCATGGGTCACTTGTTCAGGATTTTGTTTGCAATATAATATTCTTAAACAACTATTGATGATACTTAAAAGTGTATTGAATGTTTATTTTCTTTCATTAAATGTTTTTTCTTAATCTGAATTATAATCTTGTACATTCATCCGTAATGCGATTTCTATTTTATTTCCAGACCCCTGGCAGAGTATTGAAAACCCTGCTGTTACCGATGTGTCTAGTGAGTGTGGGAGGTGTCCTGTACCATGTGAGTGCCAAATCACTGCAATACTTCCTAGTAACATTTGTTTCAGCATTGACCACTAGGTGTCACTCATGTATAACAGTTAATATGGTTGAGCAGATTGACATTTTGTTCAGGTTTAACACCTCAGAACCTCTGTGTAGTCATCACAAGTGACAAACATATTTTATATTGTAATCCAAGGAAGAAGAAAACTGAATTTGCACCTTAGACGTAATGCTAAAAGTATATATTTTTTTTTCCATGAATAGTCAAATTTGTGGATGATTTATTTTTCTATTACACATAATTTCCTTTAACAACTTAAAAATATCTCCAGACATTTGTTTATCATCTAGCTTGTTAATTTCATATTTAAATTTAAATCTTTACAGATTTGTTGCAAAATATGTAAACACTGCAGAATAACTATCTTAAAACTTTTTCAGGGTTTAACAACCACCCCCCCCCCCCCCCCAATCCCCCCAAAATATAATTTAAGAAACCCGTCCCGATACTTCGGTGAAAGTCTGAAAATTTAACCAAAACTTTTAATTGGTAATTTTGAACATTTTTTTCATAACATTATTTAATAATCCTTTTTCTAAATTAATGCCTGTTATATACAGTTTGTGAGATAATGTGTTTGTGATTCAGTGTAATCGGTAACTGACTTGTGTATGTTTAAGATCCTAAAACAAGAGCACAAATTGTGGACAACCCCAGCAGACGAGGAGGGGGAGGACAGTGATGCCTTAAGCGAGCCTGAAGAGGGCAGCACTGAGCAGCCTGTCAGGAAACATGCAGAGGTAAGGGTAATTTAGAAATGGAGCAGTTTCATTGTTACTTTCACCGTTATCATTCATACCTGGCTCAGGTCAGTCTCTGTTATATTGTAACAAGGCATTAGACGAAGAACTTTTCATACCTCTTTTTTCATCAAATTTTATTCTTAGATGTATGATATCCAAGACCAGTGTCATCTTGAATACATACCCTCTGTGTAAGCAGTTCTTCATCAAAACACCATTTACCAAGGACTAACAGATAGTCCTTAAGTTTATTACTATTTCCAGAACTCATTAGCTATTAGTTTTTCCATCTCTTGCTTTTTGTGTTTAGTTGACATAATGCAGTGAGTATATGCTTTGAATCTACAGAACTTACCTGTTCAACACAATATCATGAAGATGCAGGATTACTACAGTATCAGGGAGCAGCGGAGACTGATTTCTTTCGGTATTGGCCGAGTAGCAGTTTGGAGTCTTATCATGTTCTATGCTTATTTTTCACATTTTACTAAAACCATTCTGCTTTTGATTCTGTTAATGATTATATGTTTTGTCTCTCCGTAGTTGCTGTACCACGTGTTTCAGCTGATAGCGTACTCATTGATGGCGATCATTATCATGAGACTCAAGTTGTTCTGGACACCACACATGTGCCTCATGACCTCACTGCTTGCCTCGCAACAGGTAAGACCCTTGATATCCCATATTCTCCACCACATATCACCCTCAGCCTTATTTCAGATTCCCCACCACATATCACCCTCAGCCTTATTTCAGATTCCCCACCACATATCACCCTCAGCCTTATTTCAGATTCCCCACCACATATCACCCTCAGCCTTGTTTCAGATTCCCCACCACATATCACCCTCAGCCTTATTTCAGATTCCCCACCACATATCACCCTCAGCCTTATTTCAGATTCCCCACCACATATCACTCTCAGCCTTATTTCAGATTCCCCACCACATATCACCCTCAGCCTTATTTCAGATTCCCCACCACATATCACCCTCAGCCTTATTTCAGATTCCCCACCACATATCACCCTCAGCCTTGTTTCAGATTCCCCACCACATATCACCCTCAGCCTTATTTCAGATTCCCCACCACATATCACCCTCAGCCTTATTTCAGATTCCCCACCACATATCACCCTCAGCCTTATTTCAGATTCCCCACCACATATCACCCTCAGCCTTATTTCAGATCCTCCACCACATATCAACCTCAGCCTTATTTCAGATTCCCCACCACATATCAGCCTCAGCCTTATTTCAGATTTCCCACCACATATCACCCTCAGCCTTATTTCAGATTTCCCACCACATATCAACCTCAGCCTTATTTCATATTCTCCACCACATATCACCCTCAGCCTTATTTCAGATTCTCCACCACATATCATCCTTTGCCTAATTTCAGATTCCTCACTACATATCACCCTCAGCCTTATTTCAGATTCCCCACCACATATCACCCTCAGCCTTTTTTCAGATTCCCCACCACATATCACCCTTAACCTTATTTCAGATTCCCCACCACATATCACCCTCAGCCTTATTTCAGATTCTCCACCACATATCATCCTCTGCCTCATTTCAGATTCCCCACTACATATCACCCTCAGCCTTATTTCAGATTCTTCACCACATATCACCCTCAGCCTTATTTCAGATTCCCCACCACATATCACCCTCAGCCTTATTTCAGATTCCCCACCACATATCACCCTTAGCCTTTTTTTCATATTCCCACCACATATCACTCTCAGCCTAATTTCAGATTCTTCACCACATATCACCCTCAGCCTTATTTCATATTCTCCATCACATATCATCCTCAGCCTCATTTCATATTCTCCTTCACATATCTCACTCAGCCTTATTTCAGATTCTCCACCACATATCATCCTCAGCCTTATTTCAGATTCTCCACCACATATCAACCTCAGCCTTATTTCAGATTCCCCACCACATATCACCCTCAGCCTTATTTCAGATTCCCCACCACATATCACCCTTAGCCTTTTTTTCATATTCCCACCACATATCACTCTCAGCCTAATTTCAGATTCTTCACCACATATCACCCTCAGCCTTATTTCATATTCTCCATCACATATCATCCTCAGCCTCATTTCATATTCTCCTTCACATATCTCACTCAGCCTTATTTCAGATTCTCCACCACATATCATCCTCAGCCTTATTTCAGATTCTCCACCACATATCAACCTCAGCCTTATTTCAGATTCTCCACCACATATCACCCTCAGCCTTATTTCAGATTCTCCACCACATATCATCCTCTGCCTAATTTCAGATTCTCCACCACATATCACCCTCAGCCTTATTTCAGATTCTTCACCACATATCACCCTCAGCCTTATTTCAGATTTTCCACCACATATCACCCTTAGCCTTTTTTTCAGTTTCTCTACCACATATCACCCTCAGCCTTATTTCAGATTCTCCACCACATATCACACTCAGCTTTATTTCAGATTCTCCACCACATATCACCCTTAGCCTTTTTTTCAGATTCTCTACCACATATCACCCTCTGCATTATTTCAGATTCTCCACCACATATCACCCTTAGCCTTTTTTCAGATTCTCCATCACATATCACCCTCAGTCTTATATCAGATACACCACATAGCATGCCCTCTGTGTAAGCAGTTCTTCATTAAAACATCATTTACCAATGACTAATAGATAGTCCTTAAATTTATTACTATTTCCAGAACTCATTAGCTATTAGTTTTTCCCATCTCTTGCTTTTTGTGTTTAGTTGACATAATGTAGTGAGTATATGCTTTGAATCTACAGAACTTACCTGTTCAACACAATATCATGAACATGATATTCTCCACCACATATCACACTCAGCCTTATTTCAGATTCTCCACCATGTGTCACCCTCAGCCTTATTTCAGATTCTCCACCACATATCACCCTCAGCCTTATTTCATATTCTCCATCACATATCACCCTCAGCCTTATTTTTAATTCTTCACCACATCTTAACCTCAAGCCAAATCTTATTCTCCCTACATTACATTTTCAGCTGTTAGGTCGCTTGATTAAGAGCAAGCAGCTCCACATGACGTTGGTCGGCGTGTTGATCGGGCTGATGAGTATACAGGGATACTTTAACCTGCAGCACCAGTGGAGTATACGCGGGGAGTTTAGTAATCCACCCACCGAGGAACTGGTGGAATGGATCAAGGCTGCTACACCCCAGAGTAAGTCAAATCGAAGATTGGTCTTTTTTTCATAATCAATTAAATTGTTTGCTTCTTTGCATAATAGATCACAAACACATATGTATGTATGCACATGCAGAGAAGCCAGGCAAAATTCTAAAGCCATGAGACATATAAGAAATATGAGACACAAAGTGGTGAACAGGTGTCAATAACCATGCCATAGATTTTGACCTAACTATGTAATTTACAAATTGGACTGAATTCAGTCAGTTAATATTTAAGATATAATATATATCCTCAATAGTTGACAATAATTTAGAAGGTAAATAAGATAATAGATTAAAATGGATCATCGGTCATTTTATTTCTTTCAGTCATCAAACATGACTTTACAACCAATTCCTACCACTAGTATCAACAAAGTTATTATACAGAGGTATCAAAAAGTTATTAAACAGAGACCTAGGTGTCAACAAAGATATTATACAGAGGTATCAATAAAGTAATTATACAGAGGTATCAACAAAGTTATTATACAGAGGTATCAACAAAGTTATTATTCAGAGGTATCAACAAACCTGTTAAACAGAGGTATCAACAAGATATTGTATAGAGGTATCAACATAGTTATTATACCGAGTTATAAACAAAGATTTTATAGAGGTATTAAGTTATTTTACAGAGTGTATCAATAAAGTTATTATACAGAGGTATCAATAAAGTTATTTATACAGAAGTGTAAGCAAAGATATTATACAGAGCTGTCAACAAGATAATTTACACAGGTATCAACAAATTTATTATACAGAGGTATCATCAAAATTATTATATGGAGGTTTCAACAAAGTTATTGTTCAGAGGTATCAACAAGCTGTCGTACAGAGGTATCAACAAAGTTATTATACAGAGGTATAAATTAAGTTATTATACAGAGGTATCAACAAAGATATTATACAGAGGTATCAACAAGATATTATACAGAGGTTTCAATAAAAGCAAGACATGTTGTGTGTACAATAGTGTACATAATCAGTTGTTGAAGCATGTTTGATGATTGTGAGGATAAACAACCAATAATCAATTAGTAATCAGTTACTTCATGTTCTTGCTGCAGTTCTTACTTTTTCAACATTTGGAGAACCCACTGTCATTGTGACAGCACTATCACAAATTCACATTTCATAATTCCAGGGAATCCTGGTGATACACATTGACAGACATCAGTAATCAGGGATCAGCATTCACTTTTGAGTTTGTGCCCAGTGGAGCAAGTAACATCTAGCTTTTACTTCCCTACATGAATTTTTACTTCTGCAAAAATCAGTGATCGCTGTGATAAACACAAAAAGTGTGTTTTCACATGAATATTTTTGCATCAATGAACATGTTTTAATGTTAATTTGTTAATAATATTTCTCTTTAGGATTTGCACCAATAAACATACAGCTAATTTAAGATAAAGGTATTAAAATATGACCACCAGATTTTCTCCACAGATAACTTTCCACCTTAAGACTTCCTTCTGACTGTTTTCCTGTCCTAGTTCTTTGCCATTATCAACCCCTGACATCACAACAATTCTGAAACTTCTCATGGGGGTTGCCATTTTTGCATATAGACTAAAACATGGATGTTGCAAGTCACATTTGGGAATTAAGGACAACCACCAGCAGAAATTGTATCAAATATTTTCTAACAAGAGGGAAAGGTTCCTTCCTGCATGTGTGTTAGTGTGGACAATTAATATAACTGATGGCACTTCTTTCTTATAGACGCTGTGTTTGCTGGGCCGATGCCAACGATGGCCACTGTTAAGCTATGCACTCTACGACCGATTGTCAATCACCCGCACTACGAAGATGCCGGCCTCAGGTAAATTATACACCTGTCATATATCAAGCGTGTAACGTGTAATGTTTCCAGAAAGGATGAATGGAGATTTTACAATTTTTTTAATCCTTTTTTTTTTCAAATTTGATCTGGCGCAAATAGCAAATGTCCTGGTAGGTCTGTCAGTTGCTGCCAGATTAATAGCTCCCATAGATGTGTCCAGCAGTGTCAGTGAGCATACCCATAGGAAGTGATGGAGCTGTATGCTTGGTGTCTGGGTCCAAACCTATAGCAACAGCCTATCTAATAAATACATGTTGTCATGGATATGCTCTATGCAGGTAACACTTGATAGTGAATATTTCAGAAGGGAACTTTGAGAAACACTGGAAAAGCAAAAATCATAGAAATTTTACCTTGTAAATATGAATCAACCCTAATATGATTGTGTATTTCAGAGCTAGGACAAAGAAGGTGTATAGTATGTACAGCAGAAAACCGATAGCGGTAGTCCATCAAAACATGCAGGAATTACAAGCCAATTACGTCATCCTGGAGGACAGCTGGTGTCGGAGACGCTCAGCCAAAGGATGTGGGATGGCGGAAATATGGGACCTGGAAGACGTGGAGAACAGGGACGAGAAGACACCAACGTGTTTCAAGTTACAAAAGAACCCTGGCCCCTACTTTAAACGGGTCTTTCAAAACAGTGCCTACCATGTACTACAAGTGCTCAACGGGGATTCCTGAATGGACGTCTGAGGCTGGGAGATTCTGATGCTGTCATGCTGTACTGCCTTGAATAGAAACATGGGTAAATTTGTTATACAGTCCTCATATCATTTTGTAAGAGATTGCCTCTCATGAATTTAAAATAAAGTACACAGTTTTAACCTAAATATTTCTTTTGTAAATCTAGTTCAATGCAAATCAGATAAAATATATTGCAAACTCAATGTCAGTACTTGTTAAAATAAGTGTTGACTGATATTGGGTTCACTTTGTAAAATGTTGAAATTACCCCCTTATACACTTTGTGTGAAACAGCAGTGCAAAGGATGGCTTTTGAGACCAGGTAGCCATGTCATATATGCAGGATTAATGCAATCTGTCAATGCCTAAATTATGTTAGATTTGGTCGGAAGTTGATTCTGTGCCAAGTTTCTATTCAAGGAATTAGAGTATGCCTTATGTTCAAATATTGTTAGCATATCATGTTGTAGTCTGCTGTAATATAGAAAAAAAACTGCACTGATCAATTATATATATATATATATCAGTATATATATATACACATATATGAGCAAAAGTGTACAAGACTTTGGATATATAAAAAAGTAGTGTGCTTCATAATCAGCTGCCTTGGAGATTACATTTTATTTTATGCACATGGTTTATTTTTACCTGTATATATGTATTTTGTGTTAACACAAGGAATTTGGTTTGAAAACCTATGCTTTACATGTAACTTGTAGCGGGTTTGGTCTGATTATTTAATGATACACAAATGTTATGTCACTGTTAGTAGTTTTATATGTTTGTAGATCTTGCTTTTTTCACCTGCTGCTGACTCCCTGAGTATTAATCTCAATACAGAATCCCATGTGTACATTTAATGATATGTTCTACATCAGGATGTTGTATATTAATGTATCAAGTCAAGGAACAAATCAATAGTGTGTTTTTACAAATGTACTCATACCATTTGTTTTTATGAAGGCTGAGAATCTTAACTTTACCAATGTGATAATGACTATGATGTACCAAGTAGTCCCAGTAAATGTAAGTAGTCTGTAACTGTTGTAACATTAAGTTTTAAATAATAGTTGAGGTTAAGTTCTTGTGATGAGTTTGTAATTATATATATAAAAATCTTCCCTGTTTGCATCAGGTAAGAGCCTGATGATCTCATTTGTTCTGTTGCCATTGGTTCTATTTGGGGTTGATAGTAATAAAGGGACCTACTGTTAAAGTAAATTCTTCAACATATTTGAACATGTGCTATTTTGTACATATCATATATGAACACCACATTGATATGGCTTAATGTCTATTGTGTTTTAAATATCTGATGGTTTAAAAATGTGCAGAAATGTCAGTTTTTTACAGTGAAGCCAATAAATGTGGTCATCCTGTGATATGAACACCTGTATATAGGACAGATAGAGTTGTCCAGGGCTAGTTGTCTGTTCCACAGTTGGGGCCCATTTAAATTCAACAGTTATTCTCTAAAACTTAAACACGGTTTAACGGTGTCATAAGGTCTTATGATACAAACCAACATTTATATTTTTCTGCCTTTTGGTTCTTCCTGATCTTGTTGCCAAATGTTATGCCGTCTGTCTTGGTTTGCCAGCCTCATCTTGATAGCTGCATTTTTACAGTATCTATGACTTTACCAACCAATCAGTAGCTTAAAAAAAACAGTTGTTTTAGCATGTGGCCAGTGATCTTTATCAGTGGGGCACCAAGTTGTGTAAAAATACTGCTTTCTCATATATTGGTTTTATATTTCTAAAATTGTTTGCATGGTTTGTTTTTGGTGTCAAGCTAGTTTATTATTCTATTTGGAATTGTATTATGAGAATACTGTTGAATTTCAATGGCCATTAAAATGGGGATCAGACCAAAGCCACGAGCCCTGTTATGGAACTATTCAGATTGCTTCTCATAATCAAACTGCTGAACAAACTTGAATCTCCGGTTGTCTGATTTGTATTTTTTCTTTTCATTTTACCCAAAACTTTATTTAGGTCACTCATCTCTGTTTTAAAACAATGTATGTACAGTATTTCCTTGACTCGGTTTTGTCAGATAATCATTTAGTTGTTGAAAATCATACAAAAGTTTGTTTTATACAGATGTTTGTTACTAATTTTTCTTGAGTGCGCATATCGTTTCAATATTCCAAGCAAATAATAGGGCAGGGCGCTAGTCTACAGGAAGTGTTAGAGCATGCTGGGATATTACCTTGGACACATTCTTCGCCAGACGGCGCTCAGATACGCTGTGAACACGTGTCAGTGTATCAGAGAGCTTTGAGTGGAAAATGCTTCCGACATTAATCTTTTATGTACAAAGTTTTGTAACTCTGACACGAAAGAAATGAATGTTTCAAATCAGTCACTGCTACATTAGTATATCCTCTCATTATTCCTCTCGTTATTCCACTCAGCCATCTTTGCAGTGGCCTACCCGTCGGTACAAGGATATGGTCCAAAAGTTTTATTTGAACTTTACATACCTTAGCCTTTGGTGCTTATTCACGAAAACACGAATTTCTTTGCATTAGTGGAGCATGTGCTACCTTAAAATATTAAACTGGCTTGATAAGAAGGTATGAATAAACATCAGTGTTACAATACACGACGGCATATACCACTTTCACATACAAAACTGTTTCAAAACGGATTGGGCAATAGAATTAAATCATAACGAGGAGCTTCTGAACCAAGTCCAAACCGTTCTAGAGCGCTCATACGGGACTTTGGCGGGGCGCTCAATTCGTTTCGCATTGAAACTCTTTGAAACCTTTTCCTGAGCTTGATTCAACACGTTTTGGCCAAAACGGATCGAATGCGCTTTTGATTCCCATATGAACGCTCAATCCCGCTCTGGACAGGTTGATACCGTCCTGCATTTCCCGTCTGAAATGGGTATTATAGAAGAGAATAGCGAGTATCCTTCCTTACTGTATGAAAAGTTTGTTAATCTCCTTAAAATGAACGTAGGACTCACGCGAGTGATATGCATGTATGATGAATATTTAAATGGCTATATTCCGATATCTCTTGTTAATTAGCTAAAGATAATCCCTCGAACCTTATGGAAATATGCCAGTAAACGCCGACCCAACCGTACACAGGATGTCAGTTTTGTTTATATGTTGGCCAAATATTTGGTGCTTTACTTGTCACATGTAACCAAGAAATACAACTAGTACGTTGTGCAGCTGTAAAACCGATGTAACCATTACTAGATGTCTTGGGTTCTAAGAGAGTAATTACACCCAGTTGCTTGGACAGATACGGTAAACACGAGGAGGCTAGATGAGGCCATTTAAAAGCAATTATCTGATATATAATATGATAATAAGGTGCAGCTGGCCATGTTGACACGGCATACCTACTTAGTAAATTTAACTGAGCGATTAAACCATTGAACAGATGTGCTTATGACAGGTTAAGTGATCATAACTTAGAAAACCAGGCGACTCCATACAAATCAGATCATTTTTTTTTGTTCCGCAGTAACAAGAGTAAAATAAGATCAAACGTAAAGCCCATATGCTCGTATATGCGTAAAATTGGCTATATTATTTTTAACCGTGTAAAACTCATGAGTGTACATGAATATATAGTTGAAAGTCGCTATATTAGCGACTTCCTGGACGTCGTCTTCGTTTATTGAGAAATGTATCGTTCTTGACAAAATGAAGCAAGGGCAATATCTTTTCGATGGAAGGCCTACTAGACACACTTTACTGTACACTTTTTTTTTTGCTATTTCCACCATAAATGCAAGAACGGTTTGGGAAACTTTTTTGACGCATATACTCGCACATTGGTTTTTAGCATAATGAAAGAGTATATTTAAAGTGTATATTAACCTTAGTTGCACCAACTCTGTTTATTCAGTGTCCTTGATACAAGCTTATTCTTTGCTTTGTTCTTGTTTATTCTACACCAGATTGTTTCTACGGGCAAATTTTATACATCGATCTGAGCAGGTATTGCTGCGTAGATGAGGAAAATGCAACGTACTATCGAGTAAAATATCATTATAACAAAATGAATCGATACGTTTTGAAGTTGTGATTACGTTTGCGTTTTATTAATTGTAAAGTTTATCATTATAGAGTAATATATGCGATAACAAAATGAATAGATACGTTTAGTGGTAACGTTTACGTTTTATTAATCGTTCAGCAGACATTACCATTTATGATATGGTGAGCAGGAACTTGTAGACCTTTGCCCGTCATGCACTCAAGGCCAAGGTGCATGTCGCACCAGTCGGGGCTGGAGACATAAAATTCTGCGAACAAAAAGATCTCTTGAAACTTGAAAAGTAGGTTAATGTGAAGTTTGTGACTTACTGACGATACAGGTTTGATCTTCTTTAAAGCAAGTAATATTTAATAGACTTACAAAATGTTTTTATAGGCCCATCAACTATATTATGTTTTGTTAACCCCAAGTGACTTTGTTTGTTTAGGTTTCAGGCTAATTTATATCTTAGTTCACACAGTCAAACTTGCAGTCCAGGATTTGTTTGTTAATGTGTGGGACCAAAAAGTATTGGATCAAACGTTGTTGTTATCTCAGATGTATATATTCTTGCGGGCACGAAACTTAAGTAACGTATAATATAAAATATTCAACAGTCATATACACTGGTGTGTACAACCTCTATATTTGTGACACTAGTCCCGAAACTGGGATGTGAAAACATCATTATACTGTATGTTATTTGATGGAGGGGGCGGACCGTCATCAATATGGTTCTTATCAATAAGCCGTATCATCAGTCAAAAAGCAATATGTGAAGTCTGGCAACTACTGTTGGCTGTGTGGCTGCCAGGTAGAACTGGGAAAGCCAGTAGGGTATATGGTCGCTAGGTGGAGCTAGTAGAGTCATATGGGGATTATCAAATACTATTTATGATTTTCCTTGTGGGCCCTACCCGTGTACGCCCATGTCTGCCCATTATTAGCCCTTGAACCCCACGTGGGCCCCTCATGAACGTGCTGTTTGAGGTATGATTCGTCTCCGTGCTGCAGGGATTCTCATCTTATACTGACGTGATAAAATATTTGCTCGAAAATGTCATGAAATGGATTTGAGGAATATTTTGTGTATTCACTCGTACATAACCTAAATATTGTGGAATATGTAATTAACCATTTATGTTATTGGCTGGCTCTTAGAATCTCTGTATCTACGCTTTGGTAGCTTATCTGTACAATAGCTAACAAATCTAACAGATTAACCAGATTATATTATATATTCAGTTATTCCAAGCTCCTTTTGTATTTGCAAAACCAGTTTGAAACCTGCAAGTCATAGCATTTTGAGATGCAGGAAAACTATTCCCCATTTAAAGTTTTATGACTTTGTGAACTCTGGGGAGTATTGATATGAATTCATTTTGGGACACATATGTTATGAAGAACGCAAGGTTTTCAGTGCTGCAAATAGACTTGACCTGATCTGAAGACAAGCTTTAATGAACAATATAGATCCTGTACGTCGTACACACAAGCTTGTTTTCTTTTTCTTCTTCTTTTCTTTATTTGTGTCAGTGCAAGGAGAAAGTGTCCCTTTCCTATCAGTTATCATTATTTAACACATCATTAACTGTAACAAACATGAAGAATCTCGGAGCTGCTGTGTTAACTTTTTTAAACACTTATGACACTGTAATGATTTACATATTCCAGAAATATTTTGTGACGACTTTTGGCAAATAAAATGGATTGCCGGAGTTTGACTTTTTGTTTGTTTTTTTCACCGGACAACAGACGCCTTGTCTCGACCAGTGTTGCCTTGGTCCATGTTAAATGAAGTTACGTTACTTATCATCCAGCTGATGTATGTTTTTACAATTTATACAGTCATTATACAGCCAGAAATAAAATCCCCCGCGTCAACAAGAAAGAATATAAAATTACAGTAGTAACCATATTGCGGGAGATGAGTGCAGAAAACTTCAGTTGGTAATACAATCACCAGCTTTGGTATGTATATTCCGTAGGTCCCATCATTTCACAGGAAACAAAAAAAATTAAGATGGTGGCTATTCTGAATAGTTTGTCACCTCTTCAACAGACAGATAAGCAGTTGTTGTAAAAACATCCTCTGGATAACCCCCCCCCCCCCCCCCCCCCTCCGTTTTCAGCCCCAATTTTTGACATCTGATGGGCACAGGTTGGTGGAACAGAATACAGTCATCAGTGGTAGACCAACGACATCCTTCTGTATGAAAGTCTTGCACGGCAAGGGCACTCATTGAGATAGGCTCATCCTGATGATTCAAATTATGATCCGCTGCTTTGAGGGCAGCCTGACCATCACAAGAACTCTTTTAGGCAATCAAACATATACAAAACGAGATGAGCTCATCCATGATCGGCTGATCGACTCGGCCATCTTCCGCAGGTGCAATAGCCAAGACTTCAACACCACCAGTCTTACAAGGAGCTGATTCTTGGACAAACCTGGGACTGGTCAGATCGATAATTTAACTGTGCATCCCCCCCCCCCCTATACACTAGAAAAAAAATCATCTTACGACAGCATTGTTCTGTCGTAACAAACATCTTCGAAACAACTTTGCCACCAGCCTGGACTAACTGACCTCGCACGAACGCCTGTCAGGAAGCACTTCACAGCAATATTTCTGATCTTTGGTTCAGAATTTGGGTTCAGAAATTTGGTTCAGTACTTTTTTCAAGGAGATTGAGCAATGAACACTTGGTCCGGATAGAGAGTACGACAGGAATGATTTGATTAGAATGGCAAGACATTCACACTCTCTGTTGATAAAGAGAAAATACTGTACAGCCTAGCAGAATAACTTGTCCTCTACCTATAAGAGGAACTGTTTTAAGTAGCTGATGATTCAGGTCCAAACAGTACACACCCACACACAGAGTGACTCTTTAAGATGATTGTCAGCTCCATCGTGGTAGTCAATGTATCATCCAGGCCAGGCTGCAACCCCTTCTGTCTACCAACGACGCATAGCACTCCCCTAAATTGTCACTCCACAGTCAGTGCAGACTCTGAACCAAATCCACCAAAGGCATGCATTCAGCATTCCTCCCCCACACTATATAAGAGGTCGAGAAAGCAACCCGCGAAACCAGCTCATTAAAAGACCAAGGAATGGATAGGAATCCCGCTGGTATAAGGGCCAGCAGCACGGTGAACTTTCCCATACATTTTCTACAAGACCTTGGAGCAAGAGGTCATGGTGAAGGGTATCACGAGTGTTTTCCTGCACTAAAACAAGGGCAGCACATCAGTCAGCAATTTGGAAGGCGTCATATCTACTTTGTCCGTCCTGGGAAGACCTTCATCCCTAATCCTGTGATCTTTCCAAACTGAGAAGAAAAGTGCCATAAAGACAATGTGGCTTTCCTAACGCCGTAGCACCACTGACCTCATCTTCGCAGGCCGTCGGGTGAAAAAGGACAAGAAAAAGATTATGGTCTTGTATGCAGTTTTGATTGTCATGACCAAGGCCACTGATACAGTAAATAGTGGATACTTCCTGTGGTTAATCCTTAGAAATTCGACGGTCCCTTGAAATTCGTATATTGAGAAATTAGAGTGCACAATGAAGCTGTTCATGCTAGCCTTCTCTGTTGATCCGACACTGGGCATGCTACAAAAGACATGAAATCTTTAGAAACGCGAAGTCATTCACAGCTTGAGATCCAATCTCGGGGTCAGATGGCAGGACAGGATTATACGTCTAGACTTTTCGAAAAGATTGAAGACACACGAATTGAGGCAATATTAATGGCTTAACAGCAAAGCTGGACAAAACATGTCATCCAGATGGAGGATTTCAGAATTACCAAACACCTCTTGTTTAATGAACTGAAAAAAAAAAAAAATAAAAAAAGGAAGACCTCACAAAAATGTGAAATTTTGACAGTCGCGATATCCTGACAGCCACCCCGTATACCTATGTGTGTTTGTGTGTGTGTGGGGGGGGGGGGGGGGTATCGAAGTCCCCGTCTTCCCAGCATTGCGAATGGAAATTGTACTCTGAACAAAACTAGGGCCATTGTGCCATATGCAATTCTACAAGAGACTTAAAATATAGTCATCGAAACATACGACGGACTAACAAGATCCAAAGGAAGTAGAACTCGGGATCAAACAAAACTTGATATAAAGGTACAAGGGGCAGCTAAAAGTACATGTAACAAAAGTTAAATATGAATTAGAATTACTAACCGTTTTAACAAGTTATTTGTAGCAATATATACTTATGTGTATAAGTAGTATGTTTTCTATTATTTATGTCAGACTAAGCTTTTTTTTATTCTGGACTCCAGCTGAATTGGGCCTGTATGTTGTCGAGCTCTGGTCTCAAGCTCAAGTTGGAGTAAAGGATTTTGAGTACGAGTCCCTGGCATTATTTTGCAAAATCTTTTGTGACCTCCGAGCGCTTTCCTGCTTATGCATCCTCAAATCTATTTCCGTTGTCTGAGAAATCGCTATTTGATGAATACCATACTTCATCTCTAGCAATTTCGGTGTATTTGCGGCCATTTTGGATATGGAAGCAAGAGATGATCGCTGTTACTATACAGAAGTAGAAATTGTATGTTACCCCACGTGCACCAGTGAAAGCGGAATGAACGCTCTGTCAAAAATTTTACATTCTTATTTGTACTAAACAATGTTCGATTTGTGACCATACCAAAGAGGTTTACTGAAACAGAACAAAATAATTCAAATATTAAAATTTTTAAAAATATGATGTAGCGATTTAACTAAAAATTTCCCTATGAATGTATGCAGTATAATGAAAATGACTGGTACCAGCTATATTTGTTAATAATATTCACAAGTATTCAGCAAAATTGAACTCTTTAATGCGTGAAATAGTATTAATATAGACGCGTCACATAAATTCAGCTTGTATTATGGTATTTACTCGGGACTTTTAGGCTAACTGTACAAAATGTATACAAAGTTATTCAAGCCCGTCACGAATCCTTGCCATATTCAATATTACAACAGGCACAGCTATAGAGAAACACAGTCAGTCATCCGTAACCCGCAGGTTCTTTCAAGACAAATTATTTAACATTTACAATATTTATAAGTGTACTGTTTACGAAACGAAAGCATCATCAATCGTTACTTACATAACGCTAGAAGATGGTGCTTTACTGGTCCCCCTAAAGACACAATTTACTTCCAAATTTCTCCTCAAACTTTTCAGTTGTCATCATGAACAATCATCTTGTCGTTTTATTCGTGACCATCACCTTCTTAACATTCACTTCACAAATAAGGGTATCCCGATACAAATGTTTTTCCCATACCCTCCAGCAGGAGGCGCTGTAATAAGTATTCTACTATACAGAGGCTGTGTATCTCCGTTACAATTCGTATGGATCTCTTTAAATTCATCCTTCCATTACATGGTAAGTCTTCTGGTCCCCTATAGATTTTTGTCGAATAAGCCGCAAGTCAAATATATGTCATGTAAAGTTATTGATTAAAGCCTTCCTCTCATCTAGCCATTTTTATAAATGACTGGAGAAATCTACAAGTCCCAGCGAGTGGCCGCACACCTACTTATTTTCCGTGCAGATAACCAGATGTTTCAGGTCATTTTAGTCGCAACTGATTTCATCTCCAGGATTGTTACTGGTGTCATGATTGATAAAAAAAAGAAGAAAAAGTTGGTGCTAAATCGGCCGTTTTTTCTGTTCCGTCATCACAGCTACCAAATTTTCCTTCCCGATAATAAACGGCCAGAAAATTTCTTGACATAGTCAAGGATATTTGCAGCCGATTTTTCCCGCCGGATTTTTTATAAACCATCATGTCTACCGATATTTCCGGTCGGTAGATGGAAGGCCGGCTTAATACCTTTTTTAACCGGCCGGACAAATCTACAAGTCTCCCAGACCGGTCAGTGCCAGCACATGTACGGCTCTTTCCTGCAAATCAACACTTCCGACAACAAAATGTTTAGGTCATTTCGGTCACTTCTAATTTCGTTTCCAGGATTATTATTAGGATCAGAACTGATAAAAAGAAAAAGGTCAGTTGTAAATCAAGCGCTTTTTTTCGGTTCCGTCATCACAACTACCCAATTTTTTCGGCATATATTCGCCCGGAAAACACTTGACATTGTCAAGGATGTTTGTGGCCGATTTTTCCTGCCCGATTTTTTATTTAATCCGGAAGACATCACCCTCACATCTACGGATCCTACGGTTTTTTTTCCGGCCGACGAAAAATCACCCGGAAAAATCGGTACATGGAAGGACGGCTTGAAAGGGAGGAACTATTGATTTAAGTATGTGGCAAGCTTCCTATAACGATTATTCCTAATCGAATGTCTTACTTGGACCGCAGTTTCTTTCAGAGCGGATCCATGATTTAGGAAAAGGAGGGGTCCAGCCCAGGGGACTAATGACAAACCTCCTCCGGTGTAATCCACCCCAAAAGACTACCGAACGCCAGCATTCGAACCATGGGGAGTACTTCGCATTAGTTCTTATATAAATATTTGTACAATCCATGTAAAATAAAAAAATCAGGTTGCCATTAGATTATCTACGAATTAGATTATCTACAGTTCTGCGATATTGCGGCCTATAAGGATAATCAGTGTACATAATAGTACATTTCGCGTTAATTGCCGTCTTGGGATGCTATTTCATCCATTTCTTCTGCTGATATTAACATGTGGGTAGATACCGGTACTCTTATGGACTTCGTTGGCTCTAAAATCCAGATAGAAGAATCCAAAATTACAATAGTAAGATGAAAATAAATAAGTGCTTTAAAGACATTGTGGGATCCAGGCGATTAAAGTTGACTGAAATGTATAACTTTAAATAAATCACATATAGTTATATATTATTCATTTACTTGGTAATATATATTTACATTAATTTATATAAATATAATTAAATTAAATATATATTATACATAAATGTACAAATTAATGTACATAACTCATAATATATAATTATTATATTCATCCGATACTGTACATTATGCAACATATGGAAAAATGTTAAATAAATAAATTACGTATTCAAGTTATTATACATGTGTATTTGATATTATATATATATGATTATATATTATGTCAACAAATAGACATTACAATTACTTTTTTTTATTCCTACTGCTCTTTCATTATTTCCAGTATATATGTGTTGCATACACATGTATCTCATAAAAAAAATTATAAACCTTTGAGAAATTTCGATGGATTTCATTAAGCAAGTGTCTTATATATGTGGACGAGCAAGGATTGACACGAGAAACGAAATTAAAACTAAAGAATCACAGTTTAAGTTTCTCCTGTATGAGTGTATATATTACCTGGTAAACCTGAAAAAAAAACATGGCAGCTGGGTGTGCACCCGTTTAATCACAGTACATTTGTAGTTTTTTCTGTTTTCCACCAGAGGTCATCACAATTCTTATATTAAGGTAAACCTGAAAAAAAAATTGGCAGCTGGGTGTGCACCGTTTTATCACAGTACATTTGTAGTTTTTTTCTGTTTTTCACCAGAGGTCATCACAGTTCTTATATTTAGGTAAAATAAACTAAATCCAGATATTATTTTATTCTCAAATAACATACTTGCCTATGAAAAAAATTAATATAGATTTCACATAAACAGCTGCCAATTCCTGGAGGAGGAACATTTCTTTTTATTTATTTTTTCATAAATAAATACATAAGGTTCAATTGTGTGCATTTTTCAAAAGTTATAGGCGCATCTATCAGCACTGTCAACTCGGCAGTGACGTCACCCACATTTAAAACCCCTGTGACTAAAACTTCAAGATCTAATCAAAATCTTACTATTCCGAAACAACATGCATTGCTAAATTTTAATTCATAACTTAATTTTGACGGTGACGTCACACTGTGCACCAGCCAATCAGACCAAGGACCAGTCTCTGTTCTGGATGTAATGCTACACCACCATTCTATTCGTTTACCTAACCTTCATTTGTTCTGACCCTTACCAACCAAGTTTCGGAGATTACCGTACGGTCGCCGTAGATTATGTGAGTGCAAACAATGTGGGATGAAAAAATCGTTCGGCGCCCGGTGTATATGTGAGCTATAGGCATTACTCGTGCACGCACGCTTTATTTCACAGGGGCAACACTCGTGATCAGTCATACAATTTAGACAAAAATATACAAGATCGTCTTTTCATGTTAGTAGTTGTGGGCACCGCCATGCAAGTGTGATGCCAGGTATATTCCACCCACAGTTCCCAGCACAAGAACGAGGTGTCAAGCCATTTGGTAATTTCGCTGAGACCTGATGCTTATTATTACCAAATATCTGGACGACTCATTACGACATTTTACGACTAATTGCTAACGACATTCGCGAGGGAGTTAAAAAATGTCTCGACATGTTCGCGGAGGTTCTCTGTTTCATCGCATGATTCGCAGGACCTCATGTCGCTGGAATCATGAACATGTTTAAAAACATTTTTTTTTCTCAAATATAAGTCGTACCCGTCTCGAACTCTTTTCAATTTAGTTTCCTTCAATCAGGAAGTGCGAGAAAGGTAAGACAACTTTGTAGACAAAATCAATTTTCTCGCTCGAATGGCATGAAACAGTCACACGATATATATATATATATATATATTTTTTTTTTTTATTACTCCGAGTTTCACGCCGTTGCCGCCATCGGCAACCAGGCGATCATGAGATAAATGACGCTCGTGGGGGACCAGCTGTTACTGTTACATTCTGTTTATCCGGTGTCGGCATTTTGAAACTAATTCGCTACGCCCTGTTTAATAGAATTATTCACAATTCGCATTTTTGAAGTAATATGCTGTATTTATCTTTCATACAAAGGCTGCATTGGTCCGTGGTACGTTTAAACCGACGCTCTAACACAATGCATTTTATGTAATATGTATTTTATGTAAATGAAACTTAAATAGAACAATTTTTTCTATGTCCTTATAACAATCTATGGTCATATTAACGATAGTAGACGTTTCGTCAATATCAGGTATTGTTAACCAGTTCAGCACAAACTTTTATTGTATCATTATATTTATTGATAAGGACTTGCGCTCTTTACACATAGGCAACCTACCTATATCGTAAGCGCTGTTTGTTATGACCTTCTATCCTGAATCTCTACACCAGAGGGGAGCACTGTATTTTGGTCCAATCAGATGAGACCCTGTGCTGGAAGACACACTGTTTACCCTGTGTATATATATATATATATATATATATATATATATAATATATATATATATATATATATATATATATATATATATATATATATATATATATATATATATACATACATCAGGCGCTGATCCAGGATTTTTGAAGGGAGGGGTCAACGGGTGTTTTGCATAAGATTTGTTTAACAAAAGGTCGTTGGTTGAGAGCATTGGGGTTTTAGACATCGAACCCCCACCACCCTCTGGATCCGCGCCTGTATATAATATGAAAACCCTTATTTGCTGTAATCTTAATAACGTTACAATGCAAATATCGCTATATACGTATCGCAATAAGCTACCACATGTCGCAATGTATTACAACCATAATGTGTACGCCATACCCAGTATTATAATTAATTTATAATGACATCTTAACATTAAAGAACCATCAGATATACTATGGTGAAGTTTCATCACTGATTTTTTTTTATACATCCAACAAGTTATTACATATTACTCAACCAGTGTGCAAAATTCTAAGTTATAAAACATGTTATACACTGAACATGAGTGACTCTGTATGTTTATATATATATATATATATATATATATATATATATATATATATATATATATATATATATATATACAGGTGTGTACCGGTTTTCCTGTGTTTTCTGGTTTTTCTGTATGAAGACCTGCATGCATGTACGTAAGTAATTATGTAAGTATAAATTGGAACTGGATGTTTTGTAGGCCAGGGTAACACATGTTATCACATTATATTTGTAGGGTGTTATGACCCAACGTGTGCTTTCCAACGAGTCTTCCTGTCAATACTTTATTAACGTACAAACGTTCAGATCATGTATGACGCCCCTCCTGACAGCACTGCCTTGTATAATCCTTATGATCGGCCAATCCCGGTTATAGATTACGCGGTCAGGATTTTATTTGTATACACAAACGTTAAAGCCTGAATCTATAAGTGTTCACATGCACCAAGGATCAATAGGTCACTAATATAACACTGACCGTTTCTATCGAACGTCTACAACAGCCGGGTCGCTGAAGTCGGATAACACAGAAGTCGTGGTCAGACATATATCAGAGAGCTGACCTACACACGGAGGTCAATGCACAGTGTGCGCCGACTAGAGGTGCGGACCGGACAGCTTGGCCCGTTCCGGTCCGCAATTTTGGGCTGGACCGGACCCGACCGCTAACACAATACCAGATCGCTTATCCCTTGACCGAACCGGTCCGAACCGCTCTATCTTATTTTTAAAGGTATATGCTAAACAGATGACTTTAGGGGTTTAGTTTCAACCAACAAATCTTGTCATGAACAAGTTATAATAAACCTCTCAAAGAAAGTCTCTTTAGCTATACGTTAATGTATTTAAAGCAATGGCAGCTGCAATAGTATAATAATAGTGTATTATTTTATATTTTTGTTCTCCGAGTAACAGTAAGTCATTTTTTTATTATTAACATTAGCTTGGAGTGTTCAGCATTAGAATCCTGATCCCTTGCTATTTTGCACAATGCTGTTTTTTTTTCTCTTCATCACTGTGTATTTAACAAGGAAAAGTACATTAACTACATTAAATAAATAGCCGTGCATATAAACTCTATGACAACCCTCAGCCATCCCCGCTCAGCAAATTCTTTGAATCAGCCCGCCAAACCCATCACAATTTGGTTTATACATAACTACCATGCTCAGTCAATCATCAAACCAGGTCTTGCGATTCACCTATAGTATTAAGCTTACAATATTACTGTTATTGCATGCATGGTTTGCTGTGTATGTAGTATTAGGATTCTTTAAAATATTTGATTTTGATATTTTGAAAGTTAAATAAATTTATGTATATTTTACTTAATGGACCGGACCGCCACAGCTGGACTTGAAAAGGACCAGAACGCTTATGTGTTGGACATGAACACCCCAAAAGGGTCTGGTCTGGTCCACATCTCTAATGCGGACAGACTGGAGTCTTCCCCGAACCATGCAGCTTCTGTTGGGCTAGATTGGATTCCATGTACAGACTAGTGTATAGCCTGAACCACGCAGCATCTGTCGGGCTGGGATGGAGACTACTCACAGACTGAAGTCTAATCCGGACAAAGCGGCCTTTGTCTGGCTGGACTAGATTCCATGTACAGACTGGTGTATAGCCCGATCCATGTAGCCTCTGTCGGGCAGGGATAGAGACTTCGCTCAGACTGAGGTCTAATCAGAACCACGCAGCCTCTGTCGGGCTATATTGGAGTCCATGTACAGACTGGTGTATAGCCCGAACCACGCAGCCTCTGTCGGGCTGGGATGGAGACTACTCACTGACTGAAGTCTAATCCGATCAAAGCGGCTTCTGTCTGGCTGGACTAGATTCCATGTACAGACTGGTGTATAGCCCGATCCATATAGCCTCTGTCGGGCAGGGATAGAGACTTCGCTCAGACTGAGGTCTAATCAGAACCACGCAGCCTCTGTCGGGCTATATTGGAGTCCATGTACAGACTGGTGTATAGCCCGAACCACGCAGCCTCTGTCGGGCTGGGATGGAGACTACTCACAGACTGAAGTCTACCCGAACAAAGCGGCCTCTGTCTGGCTGGACTAGATTCCATGTACAGACTGGTGTATAGCCCGATCCATATAGCCTCTGTCGGGCAGGGATAGAGACTTCGCTCAGACTGAGGTCTAATCAGAACCACGCAGCCTCTGTCGGGCTATATTGGAGTCCATGTACAGACAGGTGTATAGCCCGAACCACGCAGCATCTGTCGGGCTGGGATGGAGACTACTCACAGACTGAAGTCTAATCCGAACAAAGCGGCTTCTGTCTGGCTGGACTAGATTCCATGTACAGACTGGTGTATAGCCCGATCCATGTAGCCTCTGTCGGGCAGGGATAGAGACTTCGCTCAGACTGAGGTCTAATCAGAACCACGCAGCCTATGTCGGGCTATATTGGAGTCCATGTACAGACTGGTGTATAGCCCGAACCACGCAGCCTCTGTCGGGCTGGGATGGAGACTACTCACAGACTGAAGTCTAAATCCGAACAAAGCGGCTTCTGTCTGGCTGGACTAGATTCCATGTACAGACTGGTGTATAGCCCGATCCATGTAGCCTCTGTCGGGCAGGGATAGAGACTTCGCTCAGACTGAGGTCTAATCAGAACCACGCAGCCTCTGTCGGGCAATATTGGAGTCCATGTACAGACTGGTGTATAGCCCGAACCACGCAGCCTCTGTCGGGCTGGGATTGAGACTAGGCACAGACTGAGGTCTAATCCGAACCACGCAGCCTCTGTCAGGCTGGATAGAGTCCATATACAGACTGAGGTCCAACCTCCAACTTTGAAACTGAAAACATTAATTCCTAATGGTTCATAAACGTCTGATAATGATGTTTCAAAGCACCCCGCCCTCCTTGAAATATTTTGTGCACCCCGTTCGCTTAATATGATAATAATAGATGCATACAGATGCATAAACGTGTATTTATTTCTCAGTGTCCTCTAATAAGAACATACATACGATAGGCATCTCAAGCTGTATTGGTTTTATTTTTTATATAAATATGTATATACCCACTAATACTGTATTTTTCAAACACCGCAACGCCGAGACAGCTCTCACTCGGGCAGCTGTGTGCAAACAGATGTCTCATCAAGGTATTCATTATTTTGTTTACACTTCATGCCGTGTAAACACCCTGTATTTGTTCTTTATTGCTCTGTTGTGTTCCTAGTCATTGAAATAAACAATTAAGTCATCTATAGATTGCGGATTTAATATTCCATTGCTCCAAATACATTTAAACCATCTGGACTTAAATGATGATACATTTGTTCCATATTTTATTGTACGATTACACACTGCACTAAATTATTTACTTAATCGTGAGTATCTCTGTAGTTATAACTATGGTACAAATCCCCCCCCCCCCCAACACACACACACACACACCTACACACACACACAGGCCTTTGAAACAGGTTTACCATAGAAAAACCCAATATACACATTTTCTCTATGATTATATCTCTATAGTGTTCTTTCTACTGTCAAGGGTTTTATGGGCCGAGGAGGTTCGCTGGGGAGGAGTCGTCCGCCTTGTATGGTGTGATTTTTCTTTAACACTTTTTATTTAACTTTAAGTAATTTTGAAACAATTTGTATATATTCTCGCTTCAGAAACAAACAACTGAAAATCTTGCTCTAAAACAAGGGGAGCTCTCTTGTGCCCTCTTGGATCCGACAATTGATTTTTACACAAATGTATTAGCAGGTAAGGTCATGTTAAATAGAAACCTAAAAAAATAATAATATACCTTAATAATAATAATAATATAAACCTTCCAGACAATATATACCTACTAGGAAAGTGTACACATAAAATGTTCATGTAACTGTTTTACTTTTAGATATTCACGGTGCATTTTCCTTTCCAAACAGTTACAGATAGGAAGGATTCGGTCCTGGTGCCGTTATTTCTTATTTTTTTTATGAGATATGTGATAATGAATCATGTATCTGAAACCAATAAATTAAAAGTTAAACCGATTGTTATAATTGACAGTTTTTCACTCATTATCAATTTTCATTTAGGCTATGGCAACTTTTTCTCCTTTTAATCAATAGTAGTCATGTTTCATGAATATTGAAGTTCTAGGCAGATTTTCATTAGAATCTTTATTTTTTCTTTTCCGACACCTCTCCCTTGCCCCCCCCCCCCCCCTTCTAGCCACGCCCTTGGAAAACGTGTTAAACATTTCGTGTATATATATATATATATACTTCAGTATGCTTTCAGGATAACGAATACGTTGTCCCTTGAGTCAGACGCATGGCACGCACGTGTTTCCTTCATGGCTCTGTTGAGTACATATGCTCAAGGCTGAACTGTGTCGATATGGTGAAAAGATCCAATGAAGCGCACAGATATATAGCAGGCTTTTTTTGGGATAATGTAATACGCAATACCCTATGGAGAACACAATACTCTGCGGAGTTTCTAAACAACTGGCTTTCGTGTTTTGCAATTTTGAGGTCATGGTCAAAAAATTATTTAATGTACACATGATTAACTCTTAACATTTTTACACTAGAACATATCGTATCACTCGTAGGAGCGAGACCTAGAACTCTCTTGTCTTTAATTTATTAGACCCTGACCGATTTCCTAAAATATACCGTATACAGGTTTATAACTGGCCACAGTGCACGATTCGTCAGTAATTTCAAACGAAAGGATGTACTTAAATATTATAGAAATGTAAAGTATGATACTTGTTTAATTGTTTTTGGTGTTTGTCGGTCAGGAGTTCATTCAGATGTGCCGGATTATGTGGATACTGTATATATATCCTTATAAGTAATGTTGGTTCTATGCAATGGAGCCGAATAAAGCGAAATGCCGGATTAGAACTTTTATTTATTTACTGTCAACCGGCGGCACCCAAGTGCCCCAGACCCGTCTGCAGACATGCTGCATGGGTCTGTACAAACATAGTCACAAGACCAAGAACAGGATCCAGATATCAGGAAAAGGAGTGGTCCAACCCAGGAGGACTAATGACAAACTGCACCAAAAAAAAAAATACTTGAAACCTTTATGAAAAGTTTGCAGCAGATAAAAAAAGGGGACGGGCGGGGCGGGGTCTTGCCCCCCCCCCCCCCCGGGCCCCCTCCAGCCTAACCGGATCTGCTTTCAGGACATTATAAACATTCCCGTCAGGATCACATCATAATAACCAATGAATTAATTTTAAATTTCAAAGTCGGTAATGCGTAATACTAAAAGATCTTTTTGACTTAAATATCTAACCATAGATCCCTTTTGCACTCCCGCAGATGCGCCATTGCATAAAATAGGTATATGTACGGCATATATTGCAGTAGATTTAAGCAGATTTAAATAAGTAGATTCACGGGAATAAATTGCCAATCCGGTGAAAATCTCAGGAAATACTTCAATGTTGCATCAGAGATCAAATAACCAAACCAAATGTTTATTCAAAGTGAAGTTAATTTTGATTCAGGTGGCGTTTCAGTCGAATGATTTCAAACGTCCAAACGCAATTAAAAACTAATGAATCCCGACAATATGTGTCAACCAGAAGTCAATTCATGACAGTAATATGTAGAAGCTTCCCAATATAACAGAACCACGTACTAGGACATGAACAAACTATACCTTCAATGTGGACACTAAGTAATCAATGTGATGTGACCTTGAGAGTAAAGATTAAGATCACAATACAAAGAAGAACATTTTGACCCCTGTTGTCCCTAACAAATTAAACGGTTCCTTCCTTAAAGCAATTATATTTAACTTTAGAACCAATTCCTGCCTTTGGTTTTTAAATCACCATTTCAATTATAATGAAACGGTGCTTTGTTTATAACAGCCAAACTATATATATATAGTTACCGTAAAAACAACAGTATTTTAAATGATTAAAATAGCGAAAGCGGGCCACGTTTGGAGTAAGAGCAGAGGGAAAAAGAGAAGCCAGTTCATTCACAGTTGCTTGAATCGTTATTTGTGGTCGATCTTTGGCCCAAAACAAGGTAAATTTTGATGTAAACAGCTTATATTGGCGGTTTCATCCTGTTTTAGGCCAGAATAACGCCCACCAATAACGATTTATGCGATTTATTATTTTATTTTTATTTATTTTTTGCTTCAGACAATCATCCAGCCTACAACAAACTGTTCATGCTAAATCCAAACAGCGGGTATCACAAATCATCAGAGTTTAAATTTTACAAATGCACTTTCATATGGGTTTCCTGGAACACTGTTTACCGAACATTCAGTGCAGTTACATTCAGACCTTAAAGTGTATAGTCCGTCCAAGTCCCCGTGTCCGCATGTTTTTCCGGGATAACTTTCATACAAGTGAACCAGTGTAAACCTTTCTGGTCCATAGCTTGCAGGATCCAATCCGCCGACTGCCTGCGTAAAAAATAATGCCTTACATTGCTTTGATGTTGTATTAGACAAATAATCCAAAATATGACAGGTTACAATGTTTACGACTTTTTCATCTTCTAGGTAATGATAATGAACAAGCCAGGCAAACTGATGACGTCAGTTAATTGAAGGTTACGCGCGCCAAATCATTGTGACGTCTTTGTGACGCCACTGTTGTCTAACAAACACCACGCGAAGCAGTACACGAAGCCAAAGACATGGAAAGTATTACATTGAGGAATACAGTGTCCAGCTGTGTCGGGAAGACGCCATCCATGGTCCATCAGCATTAAAAACGCAAAAGAGTCGCAAAGTAAATATTTTTTACATTATATATTACTACTTTACAGAAAATCGGCGGAAAATCGGTACATCTACTTAAGGCCAAAGGGCTTTTTTTAAGAATATTCTTAAAATAAAATATCGCGAAAAAAACATGCGGAAAATGGTTTTTGGCGGACTATATAGGTACAAAATGGTGATCCGAAGTCTTTATGGTCGATGGGATATTCATCAAAACTGCCATTCCAATTGTTGCCCCCGTATCTCTGTTTTATGTTGCTTTCAGCCTCACTGTACTTCTTCGATTCGTACTAAGTATTTTCAACATAACAGAACTACCAGTTTCTATGGTCAGGAACATACTTAGTATCTTTTACAAGTTTATACAGCGAAGAATAAATTGTTAAGTTTTATAAAATATTATGCTGTGATACATATCATGCATTTTAAATCCTAGACCTATAAAATGATTCAATTGCCCTCACATTACCTTCGCAGCTTTGACGGCTTATCTGTGAATTGATCTCTTTCAAATTGATAGTCATGATTTATACATTGAAGATGGAGATTTTAATTGTAATATGCACCCTAGAGCTGTTGCCGTTTAGTACACAAGCTGCCCTCTTTGTAACACTTATTGATTCCCCGATTCGTTCAATGTTATGCCCAGATGGACGTTATATGAAATCTTGATTTGTGAGTATAATTTCGTGAATCTAAATTTTATTGACATCGGTCAGCCCGTGCAGGTCGATAAAGTTTGCGTTTATCAAGTACTTTGATAAGATGAACCATGAATGCATCCTTTCAGCGTGGCTGTATTTGTTTTGTACATGAATCGAGTCACACTACTATGCAGATTCCTTTAATAACAATTTATATATAAGTACATGGGCCCGGAGACGGTGACCCCCGCCATATATTCCTGTACTTTAGCTATCACAGGACGCAACTGGTCCTTCAATAATTATATTTTTCCCATACGTTTACCTATTTTTTATTTTCATTCCTAATGGTTTCGAAACTTTCTGTGCATTAAATTGGCATTAGTCTTAAATAAATGTTATGTAAAAAAAATTCAAGCCAATAGCAAGGAGGAGCAGAAAGAAAGTACGCTCATGTGGCGACCAACAAATCAGATCCATAGCCTGATAATTAGTCGCCGGTAATGGTTCTCTTTTGAGGTCTTTAATAAGGTTTAAATTCTGGTGGGAACTTTAAAACCCTTTTGAAACATAGGTATCATTTTACATAGGTAGGCATTCATATTGAGATTTAAAATGCATTGTATAGGCCATCCATATCATTGCATGGGTATTATTGTAAAAAGTCAGTACTCTAAAAGGGGCCCAGTTACCTATCTGAACTTTATAAACTAAACGTAGTCCCTTTGAGCTTGTTAAATATAGGCCAGAAAACGTGGATATCACCGCACACAGTCTGCTTGTTTTGATTATATCAAATTGTTTGCAATATGTAGGAGCCCGCCAAAATAATCGAAATAAATTCAACAAGGGCTTCTGGCAGCAAGTCAGATAAGCCAGAACTTTGCAAATGGCGTTTTGCAACAAGTGACATTTTTACCTCTGCATATATGCAACATACCACCTTAGGTTATATGATTTTCCCGTTTGTCAACATTGCTGTGTATACAAACATATTTTAATAAACAAGTTCATACATCGTTCACAAAGTCTTTATAAGAACTTTTCACAACCAAATTACCCTTCGACCATTAATATATCCACAGAGGAAGCAAGAAAACAATTATTTTTTTTTTCAAAAGGTAGATGAATGGGTATCTTTAACATAAGGCTACGATTGATGCACTTGCAAACCAAAGTGTCCATCACATCTCTATGATACCCAGACAATTCCTTTACTGCGTATGTATATATATATATATGTGTGTGTGTGTGTGTGTGTATGTGTGTGTATGTGTGTGTACTCGAGCATACAAGCTCCACCTGACATTGAGTTATTAAATTTCATTTTGATGTACACTACTGATATAGATAGTCTATAGATAATAGGTTATATATGCTTTAGTTTTTTTTTCTTTTGCACTGATGTTGGCATTGTGCCCCCCCCCCCCCCCACAACACACACTGACACAATCGCAATCAATCTTCATTCATGCAGGACATACTGCATCTTAGACATTTCCTAAAGTATATTACTTCAGAATTTCCTCACGCCCACTACTCTTAATGTTCTGGTTTATAACAATAGCATGTGACATTATATTTGCTAACTTCATAATTTTGTCACTCAAGAACAGTTGCCAAATTTTTTTTATATTAATTGTGATCTTGCCATGTAATATGTTCTTATATTTTTCTGTATGACTCTTTAAACCTGGAAAGGGGTCCTTCTGAGTTTGAAAAAAAATTACTAGTAGTAGTAGCAATAGGTATATGCCGAGTGTTTGCTTTTTAAAGTGTTTATTCAGCCAACACATATAAAAAAAGGTTGTAACGTATAAGCCAAGTGTGCTTTCAGGGATGACCGAGTACTTAATGTTCACGAAGTCCGAGGGACAGTATAGTTTATTATAACAACAAGTTTAAACGGAATATTTCTCGCACTTGGTAGGTTTTGTTACCAAGTTCACAAACATATGTAGGATTGTTCTTTTTGTTTTAAGTGACCGCTTACCTGTAGGCCACGAGGCGTTGTCAAAAGTAATGGAAATATTTGCATCACCCTGATCCATTCCTGCAGATATTACAAAGTATGCCACTCTGGCAGGTCAACAGTAAAATACCGTTACTGAATACGGCGAATCGTGTTCTTGTACTCCACCGTAAACCCGTTTACGTCAGTCCATTTTCTTGTTTTATATTGCAGACATTACAGTTGCAGAAAGTTTTCTATTATGCACGTATAACAGTCTGTCATGAGCATTTCTATCTTAGTTACCGTGGATACACTATACAGTGGGCATTTTATGTGGACTGAAATGGAATGCAAAACGTTGTACGTCCTTGGCAAGCAAAACAGGAATATATATATATATATATATATATATATATATATATATATATATATATATAATCGTCAATTACTTGTGGTTAAAAATGCGGCAATATATAGAGAATAACGTGCATGGGCTAAATGCAACAGCAAGATTGACAGTGACTGCAAGAGAGACGGTGATTGCAAGAGAGACGATCATTGCAAGATAGACGGTGCATCACTGCGACTGTGACCGCTAGTGAAATGATAATTGAAAGAGAGATACTGATTGCAATAGAGACGGTCCCTGCGAAGATATATTAATACAAAAATTACCACTCCGAAATGACAGGAGGAAATGACACAATATATCTGTATTCTCAATGACATTATGAAACGTATTACCTAACCATCTGAGCAAAAATAGTTGAAAAATACTGAAGAGTCTACAGGTGAGCCAGAGCGAAGTCATCAGACGCTTAACAGAAACGTATACTCTTATACCTTTGTGATATTTTTTCACAATCGTCAATTGCTCTATCCACGGATATTAAATGAATTAGTAAGAAAAATAGGAAATGTCCTTGTCGCTTTCTGAGTAAGGTTTAAAATATGGCCGTAGTCTGAGCTCACCAACAGAAAGCCACAATCTCATCAACTCTTGCCCAGAGCGTTGCGTAAGGTTTTTTTTTTTTGTCATATTGACACATTTTCAATACTTCCCGGTTTGTGACGTCATCTGTTGAGGTTCTGGGCCTTGGAATGGATTCCATACGGTCTCATGTGGTACACAAAATACTCCATGTTGTACATGTTGTCCGGGGATACATAATGGAAAGATATAGGGTAGTCACTCATGTGTGCCGCTCCCTGAAAACACATCAAATGGCACACTCACAGATTGTCATAACTCCAGTACGCTCTTCAAGCAGCGGTTATACCCTGCAGACGTTCATGCTTTCTATAGCAAGGTTCTCTAGGTTCGAACACCAGGGTGCGCACAGAGCAAATAAGTATGATATTACCGATGAGAGCGTGGTATTTTTGTGCATCCAGCCCAGATTTTAAGCATTTGACACCCGCTCTCATTGGTCTGATAACACCCGTTCTGGCACAGGGCCAAGAATCAGACCAACGAGAGCTTGTGTCTGAAGCAGGAGCTGGATGCACAATGTAATACCACGCTCTCATTGGTCTGATTACATGTCTTAGGTCTGTGCGCACTCTCTTGTTCGAATTATTGGAACCTTGCGATACGCAGCAACGTGTTCCCGAAAGGATGCCTGGAACGACTGCAGTGTGTGTTACCGCTGTTTTAGGAGCGGACAGCTCTAGTTTATCGTGCAATGTTTAACTTCAGCCCGAACTTTTAGTATACAAAGACAAAGATACATAGCCCCTTATTTCTGTGTCCATATTATCTTGTTAACAGAATGGATTTCTCGCAAACTGTTCTTGTCATAGAGGAGATTCTAACGGGGAATTTAAATCACATTTATACTTTTTGTTTTATGTTGCAATTCTATGAAAAGATGGAGTGAAAGGGAGCTGGTGTTGCTGATGTAGTAGATATATGTAGTTAGGCGCATTTTAAGAATCTGTGGGCATAATTCAAAACCTCAGGGCTTTGAGTAATTTGGTCATGTACCTTCCACTTCACAGCCCAAACGAAATAGTCCAGCAGAACAGCCGGAAGACTGAAGAGATATTTACCCAAAAAAGTGCGAATTTTCAGAGATTACGTTTAGCAGGGCCGAATCCAAAGAGGTGAGGGTAATAGGGGTTGCATATAAACTTCATGGATACTATAATATTATTGGATAATTAACTGTAACTGTATAATTTTACTCGTATTGAAAAAAATTATATTTTAAAGCGAGTTTCGTTGAATTTTTCATGAATCAGTCAAAAACAGCATTCTCTATTTAAAAATTTCTGGATCCGACCCAGTTATTATTAAGGAAGACCTCTTACCTTTTTTGCACCGTATTTGTCATATTTGAAATACCAGTCTGGATAACCACCGTGGATAAAAGTCTGTGGGGTAAAACAGTGAAACCGACTCCTTCCCAAAATATCTCTCGAGTCCCCGAGTTTTACGTTTAATTTCTCCATACATCTACCAAACTCTAAATCCTCGGCACCGTTATCTTTCGAACACAGTTCGTCCGCTCTGTTGCCAAATACCCTCAGGGCGCCTTTGCTGACAACGTAGCCGCCTCCTCCACTGGCGTACCCCTGTTTGACATGTATGTTAAATACATGTCCAAAGAAGATTTTTTTCTCAGATGAATGATTAGACAACATATAGCGTAAATTCTCCAAAATGACGTATGTGTCGTCGTCTGATTTCATGAACCAATCAGCGTCTTCCAGGTGGTTGTCATGGAGATATTGGAACACTTTCATAGTTCTAGCGGTCAGGTGACCGTATCCGGCAGGGGCGTCCACGGCTATGGCGGGAAATTTTGTGTTATTTTTGTCACTCATGTACAACACTTTGTTACAACGTCTTGCCCATGTGGCATTCACGTGAACAGCTTTCTTGGGAAGGTTTTGCTCTGACGTCATAACCCAACACAAAACCTTGACCTTCTCAAACAACCTCCGTGCTTCCGTATCGTCATCTGGAAATAAATGCAAATAATGATTTTTTTTTTATTTTTGTCAAACCTCATTTAAGTGTTTGTTATATAAGAGGAGTCAGGGTAAAGGGAACGTGCCCACCCTGGGAAAATAAAAAACCCTAGAGCGCAGGGAACAATCTAGAAATTATGTGACGTCATTCTATGGTTTAACTACAGGCAACATCAGAGAGTCCAGAATTCACGACATAGCGAGTTCAGAGATATATACCTTATACGACGGGCAGCAGATGAACGCAGGACCGTAAAATGCTTTAGTGCAGTTTATTCTCGTTGCCTAGCCAGCGTCACGTATGTTACAGAGATTCGGTTTGAAGATGTAAGTTTATAAAGGACAAATAATACCGATTTGGCATATAAAAGCTTTATCCCTGGTAATTAGCCTATTTGGTGTAGTTAGGTACTCACTTAAAATAAAGACCAGCGCTATCTAAAATGGGGCTCATCATGCTGTCACTTTGTTTGCAATCATCTGTGTCAAATCAATAATAATGATAAATTTATACGTATTCACTTACAAGTACATGCCATATTTTAAATTACATCAAGATAAATATGAATGTTAACAAGTAGATTTGTATAGGAGTAGAACATCTGGTTTCAAGATCCCAATTGGCTTGATACATTTTACCCAATACTGTTTAATTTCTGTAGATTTTTTTTTATCTATAGTTCACCTAGTCTCAAGTGTATGAAATTCTCAGCATGACTTTTCATCAATATCTTACATATCTACATAAGGACAGACGAACTATTGAAACAGATGTTGTGTGAACGAATAGTTAGTTTGTTCAAACCTTGTTTGCTGTAAATTATTGCCATTATTATTTACTAACTAGCAATTCCCTGTGAGATATTCACTTCAGTCATTACCATTTCGGGGAAATTTCAAAATATCTCGGAACATATTAATTTATATAAAGAATGAGATACGGTCAGTTAACGCAAATGTGTAAACAGACAAAAATGTTCCCCGATCATGACATGCATGGAGAGCATTATGTCAGCGAATGGGATAAAAAAAGGCTCTAGGTGGAGCAGTATTTAAAATTATCAATTTGGCAACTACATAAAAAGGAAAAAAATACACAAAAGAAAACGAATTTTCTTAGAAGAGAGAACCGACGGTACGTGGACCAAATGGTCAGGGCCAGATAAGTCGCATCAGCGATAGCAGATTGGACAGAAGAAACACAAATCAGTATAATATATATTTTTTTATTTAATCTTTGATTATTGATAGAATGATTGAATTGTGATAAGATGTGACTTACCTTCATGCACTAGTTCATCTTTTTCCGTAAGGTTGATGGGTTTCCCAGGCGTATCAGTCGCGAGGACATCATGTTTTTTAAGAACATCATGTCCCTCGTCTAGAGTGTCTCCTTCTCGTAACTGAACATATCCATGGTAATTTAAATAACCTTGTTCTCCGGACAGGATGGTGAACATTATCCCTAACATGAAACCTAAAGAAACTAAAAGTAAGGACACCATGTTGCGATTCATGGTGATTGAATGATGGAACACGTGTACTACAAGGGTCACAGTCAGACGTTCTAATCGCCAGGCTGGTTCCTCTCGGCTAATGTACTTTCTAAACCAATCGTTGACATTGATTGTCGACTCGTGTATCCTGATTAGGAGTAGTTCGGCCATCTGTTGAGGAATCATCAATCACCTTGTTTACCTGTGGATCCCGAATGCAGTAATATATATATATATATATATATATATATATATATATATATATATATATATGCATGTACATGCATACTAGATGCACCCATAAAAAATTCCACGGTTCTATAAGAAAAAAATAGTTTATTTATGAGCTGGTAGGGACTGAATATCACATATTTTAGTCCTAGTCACTTACATGATGTAAAGATTACTTGTGCTAAAACCCGCTTCCATATAAAAACTAAAAAAGAATGGAAAATTAGATGTCAGCTGAGGGTAGTCTCAGCCATAATAACAGGCACATGTATGTCATTAAATGCTCTTGCATGCGACGATGCAACATACAGCTGCCAAAAATGACCGGCTACGGTGAATAGATTCCAGCAGTATTAAATATTTGTCCTGAACTTTGTTGCAGGTTAACATCTTTCGGTGAAAGTGATTGGCGAAAAAAAATATCTGGTTCGTTGCATTATGACATATGCCGATTCCTTTGTCCCCGTGTGAAACCGCCTATTTGTATGCATTTGTTCTGCCACTCGCCTTGTGAACCCTTGTTACTCAAGCCTGACAATGTTTATACATGAAACGTGTATACATGAATATATGACCAAAAAAGCGGTTTTGGCGGAGGTTTATAGCCTCCGAGTACAAAATCTTGGTTATTAATGGAAACCCTATCAGTTTAATTATGTGCTGGTATCATGCGTTTTTTATTTTAACGCCCCTTGGGATTGTGCATCCTCAAAACTAAGCATTGCACCCCCACCCCCATATATAAGTTTTAGATCTTACTTTTGAACAACCTCTTTTCACATAAACCCAAAACTATAATAACCATGGTTATCATTGAAAGATACTTATTAAGGTATAAATATCAACATACCTGTTAACCGATTAAAAGTATGTCAAAGTATGTACCTGGCCTCAATGCCCAGTGTTGACTCTACCGAAGAGCCATGTAGTCCTTGAATAGCGCTTGAATAAAAAAGATTTACTTCCTTTTAAGGGAGTAAAATTCCTTTACAGGCGTTATAATGGATAATGGAATCAATGGAGATTATAATGGACCTGTAGTGACCGCAATTCGAATTACACAAAAGCCCTCATTGAATCCCTGACACACTCTGTGGCCAGTGGGCTCGAATGCAGGAAAATCCTAAAGACACCTCAAGTAAAGGCATGAAGAATAGCTGCCAATGAGATAAGACAGGCCGACACAAATAGATGTTTAGACAAATAGATGGTTAGGGTAAAACCGTATGCACAATCCGTTCATTTTTTGAGGAAATCAGAATCATCATAATATATTTTTTCTTAATACCATTATGGTTGATTTCTTTGTCCTTGTGTAGAAGCGCCCCATTCGTATGCATTTGTTCTGCCATTCGCCAGGTGAAACCGGATACTGAAGCGTGGCATTGTTTATACATGAAAAGTGTGTACATGAACACATGACTGATAAGAAGATTCTGGTGGAGGTTTGTAGACTCTGACTGCAGCACCTGTTTGTTAATAGAATCGACATCATTTTAAAGATGAACTGATAATTTGTTTTCAATATCCCTGGAGATAGTGGATCGTAAAAGAAAATAAGTGTGCAACCCCCCCCCCCCCCGAATAGTTGTGGAACTTCCTTTTTAACCTCTTTTTAAACAACTCATAAATTTCCTGAACTGTTAAGACCATGACTATCATAAAAACTATACTTATTTATGTATAGATAACAACATACCTGTTAACCCATAAAAATTATGTCAAATGATGGTCGTGCAACAGGTCTCGATTCCCAGTGTTGACCCTAAAGAAGCGGAGTTATTTGGTCTTTGTTAAGCTTTGGAATTAAAAGCACTTCTTTCTTTTAAGAAAATAATCTTCCTTAAGAAGTGTTATAATGGATAGGAGAAGTCGATGGGGATTTATAATGGATTCACGAGACCGCGTATTGCATGAATACTCCTTGCTCGGGCAGAGCATCCTTTCTGGCTATGGTCTTAACAGGCCAGTGTGCTTGAAATGCAGGAAAAACCCCTGGGGGCCTCCTGATCATGATTAAGCGTGACATGCGTAAAGGGCCGTAAAGCACCAAAGAAATAGGGGCACTTATGTGGTAATATACAAATTATCAATTATGCAATGTATCAGGAAATAATCCCGGAAAAGACAAAAAAAACTTTTTCTGGAAGAATACATGGACAATACGTGTGCAGAATTAGGAGAGTCAAATTAGAGCGGAAGCAGCTAAACCATCGTGTAGAAAAAAAACCCAACTGTGTATTAATTATATAGCTAAGTCAGGCCTACTGCTGACTCCATTATTTCTTATATTCTCCTTTCAAAATGTCTCCTATAATTACTTATATTTTCCGGTATTTCATACCATAATCTCCTATATTTTTTAATGCATAGTCGTGTTTCTGAAAAACCTGTTATTACTGAATATTGTTTTGTTATTTAGACCAATTATTATTTAACACATTCAGCTCTTTTGTTGTTCAGGTAAACTTTTTGAAACAAAAAAAAACATAATGATAACAAGATTTATATGTGTATGACGTTTGAATAACAATAAATAAGTTAGAAACAAATGAAAGACCTATCATAAGTATAATACATGTGTGCGTGTGTTTGTTGCGTCTTTCACGTTCTGATGGCATCTGAGGTCATGTGACCCGTAGAGACCCATTCAACCTATCACCATCACATGGAACGTTAACATATATGAGGACCAGAAATCTTAGACACAAACTGTCGGATCCAAAATTTTGGTAATGGAGAGACTTCAATTTTACATTGGTGAGGGCAAATAATATAAAATTACATAACCAGCGGAGGCAAAGAGCTTGAAAACAATAAGTAAAAGACCGCCTAAAGAAAATAATTTATCCAAGTCGTGTTCCTGACACCTACCGTACCCAATGATATTTTAAATTGTGTTTGAACAGTCAAGGGCAACCTGCGTTTTAAGGAATGCAAGACTCCGCCATGTGGGGGTCCCGATTGTGGGATGCTTCAAAGAAAACGTTTGCAAAGGAGCGTCAGTAAGTATATTTATAAAAGTCTCTGTACGAGTGGAATATATCTTACCCTGAGGATTGATGTGGATTATTAAAATACAAAGACCAGTCCTTCTTTTCTTCACATGTGCCGATCATGCGCAATCGCAACAATCATAAGTTTCTTAAACATTTTTATAATGGCATGAACGTATTACCAGCCTAATGTTCTAACTGAAACCGGAACTTTCAAACACTTTTCTTCAACTGTATGCACTACACATTCGACCACACTGGTGCAAACGTTGCAAAATGTGAATAAATAACAGAGAGATAACTATTCCTCATATACAGATACGACATAAATAGACTGCACGGAATATGAGATTCACGTTACTGATAAAAATACATGATAAAAAACTCATTTGTACATTTGTATATCGATTATTACCCACAATGCTCGGGAGGTTTGTCCATCATGGAAATATTTATTCACACCACAAGGTAGTATTTCACATGAATTGTCTTTTGATTACTCGTGTTTATTGCTTTAGGTAATCATATTCTGGTCATAACCATAAATAATTTTTTCAAAACATTTCCGTGAGTTAATTTACGTTAAGTATAGCTGTCAAATCGATTGTGTAAATTTATCTTTTTCTAGCGAATATAATTAACATGTAAATTTACTCACAACAGATGCACCTGATACAGATGTGAGTTTAATGTGACTTATATATATATATATATATATATATATATATATATATATATAACTGAGCATACAAACTCACGCTACATACGATCATGTTACATAGAACTACTATACATAGTACCAAGGTACAGAGAACCACGGTACACAGACCACGCTGCACAAACCTCGAAGCATACTGAACTTAACAAATGTTATTATGATAATCTTCTTGATAAAACAAAATATTAATATCAATTCATTTATTTTCTCCAATCTTTATTAAAACAATCAAGTATTGCTATATTTAATGATTTATAAATCAACCTAACAAGGTACCGAGGGTAAGACAACAAGTTCATGACACGGACGGACAAGGAGCCAGCTAGATGAAACGGAACAAACACAAGCCTGACCGGCAGGTGCGCGTTAGTGGAAATGCTAATCAAATACAAAACTTTCCGAAAACTGCAGTAATTTACGAAACACGTAGACCGAGAATCTCCCTTTCATATTTTTTGTATAATATGTACACTGTGACCTCAATTCGGGCTTACACGAAGATTTTCATGTGGCCTGCTTAGATCTTTAAGTTAGAAGTTTGTTGACAGGGGAGGGCGCTCACACGGACGACGAACAAAGATTGACCGCTATAGATCAGAATACTTTCAGTCAGCTGAGTTCAAGAACATAATATGCAAACAGTTAAAAATTTCAGATCAGTAAAGCCATTCTTAGTGTACAAAATTACGAGAGGTTTAAACCCAACTCTTAAATGACAGTGATTACATAAGTGATACTCGACTCATCTCAACTGAAAACGAATTTCAAATTCAAACTTCGATTTTTGTACAAACGTTCTTGAAGGAAGAACCCAGAAATATTTGGATAAACAAGAATAAAAACGTCAAGGACCAACTATAACACAGCCTTCAATGTGTTTGTAATTTTGTTCTGTGTTGGGTATGTTTGGTTCAATGAGGCAGGTTTTAAGCTCCTGCATCTACTGAGCATAATGGATTTATGTTAATTATAAATTTCAATATGTATATTTTTACATATTTATATTATTGCATAAATAACATATCAAAAGGACTGTATACATTGAACTGTTTTCAGAATATTTTTAAAACAGTAGTACTAACATTTTAATTCTGTTTTCTTTTCTTGTTTAACCCTGTTAATATTTTTCAATGTCCGGTGAGAAGAACAATATTTGTTAATATGTTCCTGGCGCTTTATTTGTCTGTCTTTATAAAGTATCCTAAATGTCTTTCCAAAAGTTTTCTATGATGTTATTTTCACCTATCAGAACTTGCTATTTCAACATAACTGCTGGTGTGTCCAAAAATCAATTCATTCCATTTTTCATCATTTAGTTTTAACAAATTTTTCTTATTCCAGAGTCAGAATTCATTAACACAGTTTTCTAATTTCCTGATAACTGATCACTAAGTTGTAAACCTTGTTTAAATGACAGGTTTAACCCTTTGTCTTAAGCTATAATACATGAAACTAATATTACGTGTCCGACTAATACCTCAAATAGGGACTGAGTACAAATTATATAATATCCGTCCCTTTATGGATCCACGCCACATTTTAAAACTGCCTTCCCTGCTTTCCCTTCAGTCTTCCGGCCAGCAGCATGGGCAGGATAGTTACATCATGTCCACATATTTTAATGATAAAATCTCCCAACCACCAATAATACTGATTTGACTTGACGGAGGTAGAACCGTTGACAATGAGACAATCTGGGACTCTGTAAGAATGTTCAGTGTAAGTCGCGTGTAATCAGAGTTTGATTGTTGTGAGTGATTTTACAAGAAATCAGCAGGGTGAACCACACAATGATAATACAGAATATAAAATAGAATGGAATAAAACAGGCAGAAAAGAAATAATATAAACTCACTAAACAAATTAAAGATATTAACACACATTATTAACATACGTGTTAATCACAAAAACATGTTTTCATGTGGATCATGTAGTAGTTCAATTCTAACATGTTAGAAACGTAACTTTTTATAGTCGTGTTGTCAATAGGAAGAAATTGAAGATTCCGGGACTCTCGGTCCAGAATATCAGTGCGTCAAGTTAAAAAATGGCCCGTCCCAATGGGAGGAGATCTGTGTTAAAATTTAAAAGATTGTGTAAATTTGTATTTTTTTATTTTATGACATTTTTTTATCCTTATATGATATGGTATGTCATTATAATGTTATTAGATGAGAGGGAACTCTAAGGCTCAGTTGACAGCACAGTGTTTACACAATTAACTTGTTTCTGAGGTAATCGGCAGTGGCCAGTGACTGATCATACAAGGTAAAACTTAGATCTTCTGAGTCCAACAGCCAGAATTTTTGCCGGTCCGGCTGGACGCTTGGACTCAAAGAAACGAGCATCCGAGTAAGAATTTACGCACCACAGGCGTTTGCTCCCGCGTTCCCTGCAGCACACACACACACACACACACACACATATATATATATATATATATAAACTTACAGCTGAGAGAGAATAATCACAACACGATATTACGGACACAGCAGTAGTTTTAATAACAAAGAATAAGAAACAGCACCAAATTAAGCCAATACGTATGGACCCGAAATTAGAAAAAGTGCCATATGCAATCAGATTGAAAGGTATCAGAAACCGAAAACCCATACTCCGCCACAACAATAAAATGTAACCTATGCAACATGGAAAAATATTTCAGTATATGCAGACCAGAAGAAGACACACTGAACAAAAGAAGCGAACTGACCTCCACATGTAAACACAAGGCCAAGCTCCTACTTTGTAACGTAATCACACGAATCCCAACGGAACCAGCACAACTCAATAGCCACCTGGATCCCAACAACAACCTCACTTAACCTAATAACCCCAGATTAATCCTACCTATTATGACGAACTTCAACCGCATATCCGATCACAGATAAACAGATCTGTCGTACATGAAGTAAAACTAACTATACGATACGACACGATACATTATAATGTTATATATATATATATATATATATATATATATATATATATATATATATATATATATAAGATTGACACCCAGGAAATTCTCTGCTATTGGACATATCAAGTAGGAGAATATGCGTTTATAAACATATGTTCATTTTTTTATGGCAGCGATCAAAACGATCTAATGAATGATACTTTGTTCGAGGATAAACAATCCCATAATTTGTATCTGAAAGGAACTTGCAGCTGATGATATCAATGGCAGATGGTTTTGTTGTATTTTTGACTCTGTCAATAAAACTGTTGCAATAAAAATCATGCCCAGCTCTGAATGAACGCTAAAGGTATGACGAGATATTGATAATCTCCGAGGAAAAAGTCAATTTTGTTGGAATAGGCTTGAACTGAGGTACTCTTACAGCATGGGAAACAGCCTCAATGCGCTATCGAAGTTTAATATCGACTTATCTGAAAGAAAAACAAGGGCCCAAGGATCTAATGCACTCATGTAACCATGTTGCATTATTATTCAACTATCTGTCATCTAAACATCGTGAAAATAAATAAAGATATGTGGACGCCTCTTTTTTAACAATAAAAACACCATTTATTTCTGAGAAATTTACCTTAAATGGTCAACCATATTGTAAATGTCATTCATACAAAGGTAATATACACCTTTTAATAAGATATGTCAGTAAGTAACATCACATACAAAGTTAAAAAACATTTCATAAATCTAATTCAGATACAGTAGCGCATCATTTTGTGGGACATCCATTCTTTGGATATCAGATGCTTTGCACAAAATGCCTGAAAAGCTAATATTATTCCTTAATGAGACTTATATTGTAATATTAAAACAAAAGTTTAAATCCTTGTGTCAAGCTAAGAGAATCATTGCACAGGCAAAGCAAACAAATCTGGAATATTATATCATAAACTTTAAGATAACAGAGGTTAATTTTAATACAAACCGTGAGATTCATTTCCTGTTTTTTCTGTCCTGTTCTCCCCACCCCCCCCCCCCCCCAAATTCTTCTAGGTAAAATATCTGTGAAGTCTAAATTCAATAAAAAATATAAATTTACCATTTGAAAACATGCTTAGAAAACTTTCACATGTTACCTTGACCATCTTATACCAATTTGGAAAAGGTTCTTCCTTCATAGTTGAATCAAATAATGTTGTGAGGGCCAAAAAAAACTGTAAGTCAACCCATGACCTTTTTTGTATGTTGTACAAGAGTGAAAGCTGAAAAAAAGACGAAAAACCGTTACATAAAAAAATTGTAGATGGCGCCACCAAGTTTACAACTACTTCCTTTTCCTATAGTAATATACCGTGAAAAATCAAAAGTACGACTACCAAATGGACCTCGAAAAGGTGGTTGAATATTTTCGAGTGATTTTTGAGATGGTCGTCTAGGCCAGGGTTGATATAAAAAGCCAAAAAGAATAAAGACCGTGGAAAGTGGTCTTTAATTTGAAATGGTCGCTAAACAGAGGTGGTCGTTATGCGAGGTTTTACAGTATATTTCGAAAGTGTTTTCAAGAATCAGCCCAGCCATTAAAAAAATAAAAGCTATTACTTGAGCCTAAATTCCTCCAAAAGAACATAATACAGTCCATAGCCCAAAGTGTCAATGACAGTCCTGAAAACCTATTTAGGCCAGTTTTCTCGAATATTTGCATAATGAAAGGTATATATGAGGCACTAAAGCACGTTACATAATTTGTGGGTTTTGTTAAACTTCGATAGTATGAAAGGACAAATGTTCAAAAAGTTACAATTTTCTAAGAATGAAAACACAATTATACCCATAAAATCTTCAAAAATATAGGTCTTGCCACCATAGATATTTTCAAGCTCTATATACACGAGTGTACAGATTTTTGTGTGTTTCCACTTACGTCAGCAATTATTCGGGTCGCTCCGTGAAATATTGACGCCAAACGAACATTTTGTTTGCATAATATTTCAGTATTGTATTTTTGATATATTAGACATAAAGAGAGAAAAAGTTGGTTTGCACTTGGGCCCCTTAAATAATCAAATTATCTCCTATTAGCCCCCATTGCCTACAGGGGAAGTTTAATAATGCATGAAAGCGTATTAATATAAAACTACCTGATACATTAAGTGATTTTATAATTTTTTAAGCAGAGAGCCTAAAGATTTCTTAAAGATTATCGATCAACCTCATTTAACAAACGAATGCGCGTTTCGGGGGTTCCTCGGTAGTATGACCCAGCAATGGGTACGATTACACACCCAAGGCGCGAAGGTGCAGTAGTCATCGGGCCTGGTTAACACCATATTATTAAATTAGAGGGAGCCTATGATACTGCCCTGTCCAGTAGTTCGAATGTTGAATGGAATTCTGCAGGTGTACATATACTTAATTAAGCTAGCATTATCAATGGAGGAAGTTACCTTAAACAAAAAAATCAAAAAGAGCATCAACAGGCTAGTTGTCCGTTGTACTTGTTCGCGAAAGGTATCCACCAGTCCACAACTCGCGGGGAGCGTACACAGTTAATATGAGCGAGCGACGCCATCCGGCATCTTTGGAACTAAAATCATCAACACGTGAAAGTGATCTTTGGTATTGACTGTATTGATTGTTGTTTTTTGTCCCTGGTCTAAATGTGACAGGTCAGCACGGTGACTGTCAGTACACGTGCCGTCCTGTGATTACCTGTGTTTATAGTGGAGCTCTATAGCCAGGTAGCGGAAATGAGTTATACACAGGTAAGTATAATATACTAATATATACACAGGTACATACTATTGTCAATAGTTCTTTAACCTTTATTAACTGACCAGAGATTTTGACAAGGATTTCGATCGTTGAAAATAATGTATATCAAAATCTGTCTATTAATATTTTACAATCCGGGGTAGCACATATCTTTGATATGTCATGGGTCTTATAGCTAAGATATTGCTATATAGGTATAATGTAGTTTTCCTAAATTATTCCTGAATGCTTTTCATTTTGCATGGAGGCATCTTCTTGCTGATTAAAATGTTCATAAAATCTAAAATTAGATTTGAAAATTCAAAAGAACATCAGACTTGTTACTCCACCTACTGGAAAGGGTATAATCAGTGACTGCAGAACTTATTTCATGTCTCTAAGTCGATTATATAGGGGTTATTATTGTCACGTGATATTATTTTTTTTGTCACCCAGTGAGGCTCAATGAAAAATATATAACATCTTGGACTAATAATGAATTAAATCCATTTTGTATACTGTGGGTTGGATGTATGTGCATGTGTGTGTGCATGTGTGTGTGTGTTTTAAGAGAGAGAGAGAGAGAGAGAGAGAGAGAGAGAAAACACAGAACACAGTGACTAATACACCCTGTGGTTTTGTTACATAGATATGTCTGTAAGATTATGTGTTTAGATCATTAAAACAATTGACTCTCCATGCTATCCAATCAATCTAATAAAATTTTTCGTTTCAGTTCAACAACATTATTTAAGATTTTAATTGGATGGTCATTTAAGGTCAACCCATGCCATAGACAAGGAAAATTATAATAGTTTCCCATTAGACTCCATGTTCCTGCCTTAACAGCAGGCTTAGGTAAAATGCCATTAAAAAAACGATATTTTACACTTTTCCCCTATGGCCACGTTAGATGCGTTCTCTTAATGCTCCAATTTAACCACTGATTGCCTTAAATAGCAACGTTTGCCGTGTATAACCACCAGGGGGTTGGCACAGGGCCAAGATTAATGCTACAGTGATACTTGAGTATAACGAGTCTGCCTAAGTTTGAAACCCCCTAAAACCCCGCTAAGTGTTTCATTTATTCAATTATATGCAGTAATACCCCGAAATTACGACCATCAATGATACTGCGATAAAGAGATCGTAGTTTCGTCTAAGCAAGGTTTGATGTAAATAGCAAATAAGAATATGAACCGTGAAAAAGGGGTCGTTATTTTGGGGTGCTCGCTAAACAGAGGTGAACGTTATGCGAGGTTTTACTGCTTAAACATTTTGCCTTATCACTACGATGAATATGGTTAGAAAGGGCAGATACAGGGGGAGGGTGCAGGAGCCCCCCCCCCCCCCCTCCCCCCACCCCCCTCTTTAGAAAAATATGCTTCCGCATGTATATCGCATGTAGCCTAAATTTTGAACATTTCTACACCTTAAGAGGGGGGTATTTCCTTCTCAAATTCTCCACCATTAACTCTGTATGAGCCCCCCACCCTCCGCTGTATATTTCTTTGTTATTAGCACTAAACATCTGTTAATCTGCATTTTTTCTACTTGAACCAGGGCACTAGGTACAGAAGACGAAGTGAAAGGTTCGAGCCTGGTCAGCTGACCCCTTATCAGGGAAAAAGAAAGTGTTTTGGGAAGTTTGAGTGTACAAGCTGTAGTCACACCTGGTCCAGTGGGCACAGCTGGGCAAACAGCGGCCAGCAATGTAAACAATGCAACACCCATGTTTACCCCTATTACCAGGTGAAACATACTTATACTTATATACTTATACAGGATAATGTATAAAACAAATTATAATTCAGTTAATTACAACCTAATGATTTATTATTCTTGTCAAGAAAAAACATGTAAGGAAATGTTTCATAATTTTCCTGTGGTATTTTTTTTTTTATTCTGTTGTGCTTTATGATTAGTCGATTTTCACGAATTTAATAGTGTTTAAAATTTGAATACATGTTGATGCTGTATTGGGGTACCTGAAAGTGTCATTACTTATTACGGTAATAAAGATTCTGCATCTCACAGCTATCTTTAGCCGTGTCATTCCTACTAAGTAGGCAATCGGATAATTGGTCTGGTCAGCCTGCTCGAGTCGTGATACAAGTAATATCGAGGAATGTATCGCAGTGGTCTTGCATCAGGTTGCATTCATATTGTGGTAAACGGCCCATAATCTCAATATTATGCTAAGAATGACGAATTAACACTAAAGTATATATGTGAGTTCACAACCCAAAGTAAAAACCCTCTCTAAGGACACGGGTCATTTACTGTATCGCCTGCAAGCTGCCTGCGTCCTGTAACCCGTGCGATCCATGCTTGTTCATGCGGTCATAAATTCAACAAACATGCCGAGAGATTTACCAGTGTGCTGGGTTAAAACTGAACTTTTCTCGCTCATGTTTGGTATTATTTGAAAGTACACAAAAATGCTAACGATTGGTCTGGTTAATGTTGATTGACAGTTTACCTGTAGTCGATGAAGCGTTAGAAGTAAATAGATACTCTGGCGCCAGTACTCTGGTCGTAATGCCAGTGGATCGATATGACGCTACGCTATCTTGGGCTCACTGAGTGGAACACACATAAAACATGAGAATAAGGCCAAAATAAAAAAGGGTATGGTTCTCAGGTACTTTTTTCAGAAATCAATGCGGGCGGGCGGTTTTTTTTATTTTTTTGTATGTTTCGATAAAAATTTCAAATGATAAGGGAAAAGCATGAAAATAACAGATTTACATTGCTAAACAAGTAAAAGAACTACATGACAAAGGAAACTGTATGATTTTATCTTTTTGAGAGAAATGTCCGAGCGGCTGCAGCTCAAAATTGGTAAGTTTCAATTGAAAATAAAAATAAAAATTTTCGATGCGGGGGTTAAAAATTGATGCAAGCGGTGCCTGAGAACCATACCTTTTATTTTTTTTTGCCTAAAACATTTTTACTTGATAGTTCTTTTATATCCTCGAACAGTAGAATGAATTGCAATTGTGATTCCACTGAATAGCTGTAATTTCACTTAAATGAGCTGAAATGTGATTTAAACTACCGTATCAACTACCAAATTTGAACACTAGTTGGCGCTGAAAGGTAAAAACGGCATAACCGTTAAGAAAAAATCGTATCCCAGTGTACCCCGTATGTAAAGTATGTTAGAGTACAGTATGAAGTTTACAGTAACAAATTAAAGACTGTGGTAAAATTAATAGTTACTTCAGGAATTCAGAGTAATAGTTATAGTTTATTTTAGTTATTATAATATATATATATATATATGTGTGTGTGTGTGTATGTGTGTGTGTGTATGTGTGTGCTTGCTTTGGAATGTCATTTTGAATTTTGCTAATTTAACTGGATAGATTTCAGAATTGTTTACACCATTCAAATACAAAAATACATAAAATAATAACAGCCTGTAATACGTTTTTCATAATATTGATGCTTTATAAAAATATTTATTTCCATATAAATCTGAGCTCAGTTAGTAAATCATCATAATTTATTCTTGGATATTTACATATTCATGAGTATTTGTTTTCTATCCAGGCTCGGTTACAAGGCGGTGGATCGAGGCAGGGGAGTCGGCACGCGGAGGGCTTGTGTGACATGTGCAGAAGGCTAGGCATGCGCTGTACAGAAGTCACAGAGGTGCCCGAGTCCAGGTCTCATGGTTACGGCCATCCTCGAGGAGTGCCTTTGTAGTTCGATGATATCACGTGTGGGGGCGCTCACTGATGATCTCTCCCCATGTATCACCCATGACCGCGAAATCTTTGAATGTGTGAAATGGTTGAAGTGCACTTTATATTTTTGAAGCAATATGAATTATAATCACAGTAGCAACTGTTTAACCCGCCGACTTCGGAGCATTATTTATGGAAGGAAGGAGGATGGATGACAGAGGAAAAGTTAGACATGCCTAGAGCTTCGATGTAACCACTGCTTGAAATAGCAGGTTTAGCTGTGTATGGTCACTAGGGAGCTGGCACAGAGCCAGGAATGTTCCGTCCAATGACAGTGGAGCATCGCGGGTCTGGCCAAGTTTCACACCCGCAGTATTCCGGTGCCGATAAAAGAAAGGGAAAAAACCGGCCTAACCAAGGTTAAACATTGCCGGTGTTAATAGGATGTTAATAGAACATGAGACAGTTAATACATTGAAAATTACTATTGTTTCAAATATTTAATCATAATCATGTTTTACATGAAAAAAAAAATTGATTGACATGAAAGAAAATTGATTGATGCTGAAAGTGATTGATGCGTGACTATTGATAGATTGTTTAATGTAACTTATTAAGAAAATAAAGAAAATACATGAACATTCGTGAAAATGGCAAATTTAAAACAAACATAAATAACATCAAGTTTATTTTTGATAACGCGGAAACGCTAATGTAACAACCCTGCTTTTTAATCATCTACTCAACATACAGTTTGAACGTTTGTTGCTGCATTGGGCAGCGCCTGTATGATGTTTCTAACCAAATTTAAAGATAAATTCTTTGTTACGCTAAGAGATCTCAAGTAAACTTTCCCCGTCCCTCAATCCCCAAGCGCCAGGTTTTCCGCCCCACCCCACCACCACCACCACTACTACTACTCCACCAACGGGTAAGATACAAGTTTGCTATAATAGGGGTAGCTCAGATAGGCGAGGTCCGAAGTAAATATCAGGTACAAATCTATAACCTGCATGGGGCTATCAGAAATCCAATCATATTGGAGAGCTACTGCAAACGAGTACAAAACCGAGGGATAATGGGGCGGGAGCTATGGAGCGTTCCTTGGATATAAGGGCAAGATAAAAAAAATTAGAGACAAACGTGATCACATCCCATGTATAAAAAACATAAATCACACCTAAAGTAAACCTAAGTACATTCAGTAGACAAATACCATGCGGACTATATATTTCCTTATAATTCTTAAGTACACTGAAGATTCGTAGCTCTTCGTGAAATTTCCAAAGAGATTCCTCACCTATTCGAATAATTAGTGCCAGATTTATGTATATCTTGGAAATTCACTGAATTATGGAAATTATATTCATCAGTCGTCACATGCGTCTATGGCTCCAATTTTCTACAGATGTACGATTCGTGGAGAGTCTTTTCACACATGGCATTGGCATAATTCCCGTAACAGGTGCTCCCAACCCAGCGGTAATTGTCACTGCGAAGTCCATAAATACAATTAATATCGGTCGTGTTCTTCGGGAGCCCAGGATACCAGTTTGAAAATGTAAACGGTTTTCCAGAAATCCATAGATACTCTCGGCTTGGGAATATCCCATTTGTGGCTCCGAAATAAAGATTTTTATCACCTGTAATTCATACACATATATTACTACACATGCTCCTGTAATTCATATATACACCTGTAATTCATATACATATTTAATGTAATTCATACACACCTGTACTTCATAAACAACTCTTATTTATATACACCTGTAATTCATATATAGTGGTAATTCATATACACCTGTACCTCATATACACTTGGAATTCATATACACCTGCAATTCACATTAATCTGTAATTCATATAAATGTGCTCAATTTGTTAACGATTTTTCAGATAATCCATAGATACCTTCGGCCTAGACTGATCCCATTTTTGGCTCCGAAATAAAGATTTTCAGCACGTGTAATTCATTTACATTCAAATACACCTGTATTTCAAAAACATCTGTAATTCACATACATCTGTAATTGATATAAATTTGCTTTGTCTGTATACACTCATTTTACATGGCTAAAGTATATCGCGGATTTAGAGGGGATTTAGCGCCTCTCTTTATAGTCCCCGCCGTATAGGGGCAGGACTACTATAATGGCCCACGTCTGTCCATCTGTACGTCCGTTTTCATCCAGCTCTATTCTTTTACCAAATATCTTTAAAATCGCTGCTGCTTTCTCAACCAAATTCTACAGTCATCCTCAAATGAGTATAACATGCACGAGGCACCACCTCTGTTAAGCGACTTTCTGCAGTCCCAAAGGGTCTCCTCAACATTCCTAGAGATAAGTCAGGAAATAAGCCAGGGAAAATCAATGAATACTGAAGTTATTAGTTTTATTTTCAGACTGATGTTTCCACAGGCCTTAGAATTTTGATGATCTCGATTTTTTTATATCACATGTTTGCATATATGGTGCAAAATCTTTTACTTTTTATCTCATGAACCACTTCACTAATCATTACCGAACGTTTCAGATATATTGATTTCATGCCTTGCATGTGATTAAAACCTGCAAGTGGCGCCAACTCTTGTTTTCCTTTAGATACATCTGTATATGAGAACATTTTATCCATCCTACCGTTTGCAAGGATTTCTGGGATCTAGGGGTATTCAATGAATACTCTATTGATTAGAATTATTTTTTGCTACCTTTTATATCATGAACCACTTAATCAATCATTACCAAATTTTAGATATTTTTTATCATTGCACTAAGAGTTTTGCCTGAAGATGGCACCCCGTCTGGTAGCTTACTCTCTGTGAGGGGAAATGGTATATTTTATGCTTATTCCTCAAATTGTAAGAAAATGTTTGAATTTTAGCTTTCCTGTCACGGTCAACTCTATCAAGGGAAATTAAATGTGTGTGACTTGAAAGATTTTTTTTATTAAATGCCTTATTCATGCCTTCTTACCAATCACAAAATTTTATGATTTCAGGTGTTTGCATACATGGTGTTAAATCTAGTTCTAAATACCCAGCAATAGCAGGAGCTGTTAACATAAAATGCTGCAGGCATTTTTCTTATCCACAACCATGAGAGCCATCCATTTTTCCTTGGTATCTCTTGTTTAAATTTTTCCAGTTTACACATTAGGTATTAATCCCTGTTAAAACAAGGTTATCGGAATACTAAATAGCCAATCTTGCATTTTCATTTTTAAAATCCAATTTGTATTCTGCAAGTATTATAAAATTAAACGGGGTTCCTGCCAAGGTTTGGGGATGTTTAGGTATCATTCATGCCATATTTTTCAAGTTAAACACAAGTTATGGGACTATTTGTGCCTCTTGGTTCTTGTTCGACCTACAAAGTCTTGGACATAGTAACATCATAAGTTTAATACCGAACAGCACCGTCTTATATAGTTTTCTTCCCGTTACCTCTGTGCGAGAGTTATGAAATAGGTCAGCTATAACAGTCACGGCTCACTTGTCAATCAGCCGACCTATGCCGAGATTATGAGCGCCATCATCTTTTTTTTCAAATCCCGGCTTCTGTGGCTCATGAGTAGAGCACAGGACTCAAAGCCGGGAGATCGTGACTTCAAATCTCAGCCTAGGCGGTGAGATTATTCATGGACGGCCCCTATACAGAGTGAGAGCTCTACAGGTTTCATGGGGAGACTGTGGCCAACAGTCATGTTTCACTCACAAACGAGTGCGCCTTTCGGGGGTTCCTCGGTGGTACAACCAAGCAATGGGGAGATTACACAACCAGGGCCCGTAGGTGCAGTAGTCACCGGGCCTGATTAAAAACAGGATATAAAATGACAAGAAGCGTGTGATACTGCCCTGTCACGTCGTCCAAAATTGGAATGGAATTCTGCAGATGTGCATATAAATTTAGGGTTAATCTAGTATTAAAAAGTGGAGGCGGATACCTCCCACAAAAAGATCCTGTATCCTTCCTTGTATCACGTTTATATAGGAATAGTGATAGCTATGAAAACTTCACTCGCTAAGGTGACATGGTTGGTTAAATGTTCGTATAGGGAGGCAATCCCGGACTTTACTTGAGCTAGAGCATTCTTCTTTATGAAAGAATAGCTCTGCATGGTTTGTTTCTCATGACTGTAACCCGAACTGAACCAATAACCCATGGGCCGTCACGGTTAACTGCACTTTGCTTCCACAAATATAGACGTTTCGTCATCCTTTTTTTTCTGAACACGTGTAGGGTTTTCCTTAATAAACTTCCCAGTTCCTAATTATAGATCATTAGTCGATACGGTGGCTTGTTGTGAATACACGGCTCTGTAGGCATTAATTATGGGCTGGTTAGACAGTAGTGCTATATATATTAAGTACCAAAAAGTCATTGATAAGTACCAAAACCATTAATAAGTCCCATTTTTGGTCATTAATAAGTACCAAAAAGTCATTGATAAGTACCAAAACCATTAATAAGTACCATCCTTAGTACAGTCATTAATAAGTACCAAAAAGTCATTGATAAGTACCAAAACCATTAATAAGTACCATCCTTAGTAGAGTCATTAATAAGTACCAAAAAGTCATTGATAAGTACCAAAACCATTAATAAGTACCATCCTTAGTACAGTCATTAATAAGTACCAAAAAGTCATTAATTAATTGGGAGGAATGCGGACTGGGTGGGAGGGGTGGGAGGGGGCCCCCCTGGCGGTTGACCGGGTGGTGTTTAACTTTAGTGGAGTTGGCGGGAGGGTTGGGTTCCTTTCAAACATACACGCACCTATACATATCCCACACGTCATAAAAGAAAGAAAAAAAGGCATGGTATAATCCAAATACAAAACTTTAATTCAATACAAACATATGAAACGCTTAATGTTTATAGGTTTGCAGCTTAACTAAAAGTTCCTTGATAAGACTGATGTTTGTTTCAATCTTATTGAAATAAAGTTCAAGTTTGCTGATGATTTTCTTTTCTTCTTTCTTTCTGGCATCTTCATCATCATCAGGAACAACTTGCTGGCGTTTGATCCGTTTGATGGTTGTTTCTTCTCGGGAACAGGACGTTTACGTTTTTTCTTTTTTTCTGGGGGTGTTGGTGGGGTGGGCCCCGTTTGCTCTGTGATGGGTGGCGGCCCCAGGCTAGCGAGGAATTCGTTGATGTTGTTTGCCATTTCTACCACATCTGGTGCGGGTTCTTGTTCTGCGGCCCCCATTCCGTGATCGGGACGGGGTAACTCCCCTTCTTCCAGTTGTGTTTGTGGAAACGGGATGGTGGCAGGCACAGTTCCGGGCGGCAGCATTATTTCCATCAAATTTGTGGACATCCAATTCTCCGGTCGGGGAAGAAGTGAAAAATACACAGTTCGCATTCTGCTTTTATACCACTTTTTTACCGGAAGTGATAGTTCCCTTGGTAACAGTAAGATCAGGGCCCAATGTACGTGCTGCCAGGTGTTTAATTATCTCCACAGTTTTATTTTCGTTGATGTGACCTTGGTAAGTGTAAACGTTAGCCAGACGTAAATGATTGCGAATCACGTGCCCGATCAGATATTTCTTGAACGGTGTTTTCTCGAGCGTAATATAGTCTGTGACCACCCCGCAAAAATTATCTTCACTTTTCCGAGAACACAAGTGATATTCCGTAGGGCAGAATTTTTTTACAGTCCAACTTGGAAAATGAAAGATATGGCGGTGAATGTGTTTTCCTTGTTGTTTATCTTGTTCGTTAGCGGCGTCTTTCACTTGGCCCATGTAGGCGTGCATCATGTAGACCCGGCATTTTTTAGCACAGCAATGTTTATCCAGGAGGCGGTACCGGCTTTCGTATTTTTTCATTGCATCACTAAAGTCAATGTCATGGGTTTCACGTGACAACTTTCCGGTGTTTTACTGAAGCCGACTTCACGATTTCGGGCGTGGATATTTGTCACTTGGAATTTATCTTCCCAGATTTTATGTTGGTATATACTGGGATAATTCAATGTATCAGCCGGTGTCACATGGATGGGAGTACTACGGGTTTCAAAGATCCGTTTCTTTTTATCTGCAGGCACTTTGGGAACGTAATGAAAATTCCTTTCGTAAAACACGTCACAGTCACTGAATTCTAGCACGGAAGTGCGGTAGGCCCAGATTAAATCTTCTAAAGACTCATCTCTGCGGCAGCGGAAATGATCATCATGAAATTCTGACACGTCACACAGTAGAGAGAACAGCTTGGAATTACACCCACCTCGTGGACAGTTGAACGAGTGTCCGTACCAAGCAGAAAAACTGTAATCGTTTTCAGGATACTTGGCTAAATGTGTTTTACAATGCTTGCAAGGACGTTGACGAGATCCCCAGTGCCCAGGCAGACCAAGCTGGTGACAACTATATGCCATGGTTTCTGTGAGGATGCGGGACCCGGTTTATATACCCGACTGCCGTGGGGGACCGGTACAAAGTAGACCGGAAGGGTTTAAAAAAATTTCATGGGGTTCCGGCAGTGTTATGCAAGGATCATAGGCAACGGAAGTACGGGGAGGGGAACCGGAACTGTTTGAAAAAAAATCATCAATTACATGGTTTAAAGTGCAATTGCATAAATATTTTACCTCCGGGGATAAAAATAGCGTTATGGCCTGACGGATGTTTGAATTGAAAGGTCATATCAGAGTACCACCCGCTTAGACATTCATGATAATTAGTAGTGGTTAAGGGGTGATGGTAGGTGGAAGAAAATAATTCACGGATGCGGCTGTAAGGTTTTCGAAATGAGAGCACTGGGTTTTTATACGTACTTTCAATTAAACAGGCGTCTTCAGGGCGGTTCGCATTGGCTTCGGGCCGGGCGTGTATTGTGGCCAAGACCCGTTCAGGCCCTTCATCTTTTTTAGGATTAAAATCTTTAATTTCTCGGAACGTATCAGGGCGTGTAAAATCCGTATGCACTTCCAGGATGGATTCAATTTCATTGATACGGATTTGATTTTGAGCGACCCGAGGGTAATGTACCTGAAAACAGGCTTTGTCTGTATTTTTCTTGTCATTTTTTATTCTCAAATGCGAATGTAAAACCCGTTCCCAATTTAAATCCATGACATTCCATTTGTTTTTATTTACGACATATGTGGAACCTATAATGGGTTCTTCAATTTCATATTCATATAAATCCCGATTAAATCCAAACATGTGTCGGAGCTTGGGATGCATTTCTAATTTGAAATGATGGTCATAAGTATTATTATCCGTACCAGAGACAACTGACTTACAGGATGTATCGTGTATTCCTGGGAAAGCCAGTCCATAACTAACATTTTCTCCACTCTTATCGTTTTTGTCTGTAGTTCCAGCCAAAACACGTTGGACTAAACGTACAATTCCTACTTCATTATTTTCATGTTGGGATCCTTCTAAATGTAATTCTGTTTTTAATTGATTTAATTCCTCTATTATATTTTTTAGAGCTTTTAAAGATCCTACATAGACCATACGATCTAATTGTTTTCTTCCACCGGCCCTATTTTGCCATTTTCGAAAAATAAAATGACGGGGATAATATCCTGGTTCTAAATAGGTTTGTGCGGAATAGGTAGTGGTTTCTTTAGTGGTTTTATGAATTTTAGTATGAACCAGACGTAAAAAACATTCCTTTTCATGAACGGTATACCAAGCGGATGGGAATGTTAATTGGGTTAAACTCACTTCCCACGGGCCATAATGAGGATGCAAGAAAAGTTGGGGGGATAAATTCACTTTAACTTGACCGTTTAATGCAGATTCATTTTCAATGATTTTCTCAATGGAAATAAAAAAATCACTGGTACGGTACGAGGTCGGGGGATCCATGTTCAACTCCCTTTCAAACAGAACGGACGAGGGGTTTTATATACCCCTCCTACGTTTACGTCGAGGTTTAAAATACAATTGCATGAATAAATCCCCACCCGGGATAAAATTGACAGGATAACCGTTTGGATGTTTGAATTGAAATTTCAGTTCAGAATACCACCCGACTCGGCATTTATGATACTGATGAAAGGTGGCATGGTAATTAGTGGTGGATGATAGATATTGGCGAATAGTGCTGTAAGGTACATTGAACCCGATAGCCGCTGATTTAAAAGTACTTTCAATAAAACATTGGTCTTCAGGGCGGTTAGCATTGGCTTCAGCTCTAGCGTGAAATGTGGCTAAAACACGGGTTGCACCTTCATGATGGTGGGCATTATGAAACGTATCGGGTTCAGTAAAATCGGTGTGGATTTCAATAATACATTCCATTTCATTGGGGCGTATATCCAGTTGGTTTACACAAGGGTAATGGGTTTGATAATTATATTTCACAGTTTTATTATCTGTTACATAAACGTCACTATTTTTATTTTCTTTATAAGTTTCTAATTCACCTCCCTTTTTTATTATCCAATCATTAATATCCTCTGTTTTAGACATAACAAATAAAACTTCATCACATTTTTTAGCCGCCCGTTTCTTTAAAACGGTATCTCTGAACCCCATCATATGTGCTAATTTTACATCCATTTCTAATGAATACGTATGATCGCCAGATGTTTCATCTATGGGAAATGCAATTCCCATTCGCATATTTTGTTTTTTATCTTTGGAAGACCTTGACCCACCTCCTGGAAATACGGAATCAAATAACCGAACCAGTTGAGGATTAATATATTTGGTCCCGCTATCACTTTTTTCTTGTTCAGATCCGGTTAAATTTAATTGATCTTTTTGGGCATTTAATTTCGTAAAACAATCTTCTAAAGCTTGCCATAATCCGACCCCTCTAGCTGTACTGAATTCATTATCTTTATCGGTTTCTTTTCCGTACATGAATAAGCGGGGATAATAGCCTGCGGGGACATATTCTTTAATAGAGTATTCATCCGTTTTGGTTTTATGAGTCAGTTTTACCCAACATTCATTTTCATGGATATTGAACCAGACACTTGGATGACTGAACCGGGTTAGAGCCACTTCCCAATCACCCGCCCGGGGATGCAACATCAATTCCGGTTCGATTTTAAATTTAATTACATTGCCTTTAGTAATGGAATCATACACAGGACCTTGGGCTTTTAAGTTCAGGTAAAAAGGTTGGGTTTGGATTAAAGACGGGTCGGACGCCATTTTCCATTCACATCTCACACACCGTTCGTTTATATAGGAAACAAGACAGGATATCAAAGCAAACATTTTTTATTTTTTCTTTTCATAAACACACATGCAAATGATGATCAAGCACAAAGTCAATATTCGTCATCAGATAAAGTCTCTGAAAACATAAACTCAGGATGGTTCCCGCAAGCCACAGCGGCTTCAATATTGCCATGCTCTTCTTGACAGGCAATCAGATTCACAATATCATCAATATGTTTCACAACTTCAGCCCATACGTCGATAAACAATGCTGCTCCAGTTTTACTGGGGAACCGTTTGCCTTCTTTGAAGTTGTAGTACCATTCTCGGATGTTGACGATGTTCGGCCAGGCACTTCCGCAGCTGACAGCGACGATCCGTGTATCGGGAAAATTAGGGTTGCCCGGTGATAAGGTGAAGCGGTAATCTTTATGGCTATCGTGGAGAACTTCAATGACAGTGTTATTGACTTTATCAATATTGGTAGCCAATTTACGGAGTTCTTCAGGTGTTAAAGTCACGCCCTTTTTAGCCACAGGCATGCCTTTACTCCAGCACCCGATTTTCACATTGTACCCTTGAGGTGTCGCAAACCACCAGTTGTTTTCACTACCGCCCAGAAAGACTTTTCGGGAAGCTCGGCATTCATCGTGAACCACCATACTTTCTGTTGCTGGTGCGGGCGGTGTCAGCTTTAACTTCTTAGCGGGTCGTGGGTTGTTCATGACGGTAACCGTAGTAGACTGAGTCTTGTCACATGATACCCCTGTATTAATACTGGCGAGGACCGGAAGTGACTGATAAAAATTCCAAGACACCGGAAATACTTTACACAAAAAAAAAGAAACCGGAAATACTTGATAAGAAATAAAGGGTATAAATTTTTCTGGTTTTACTCATCAATAATCAATCATGTGGCGTAACACACACAAATCAGAAGTATGGAACGGGTGTTTAAAATCTGTCTGGACGGATTCCCCGTTTATCGGGCACCGGTACGGGCCTATAGAAGAACCTTTCCAAGTCTTGTCCAACATCTACTTCAACCGGCAAAAAAATCCAACCCGCTACGGTTTTGGCAACCGACAAACACAGCTGTGCCTGTTTGATTTGTAAAAAACGAGCAGCCAATGTCTTAACGTATGTGTATGCAATTTTTGTATCAAGTACAGACTGATTACTTTGGAATCCGAAGATAGAATGTATTTGACATTTTGCCCGGCCTGTGGAAAATATACTGCAGTCTTAGGAGTTATTGTGAGAGAATTTTGTACGACCCGCTGTTGCAATGTTCCACCACTCCGTGAAGAGTTCCGGCCATATTTACACCCGGAAGATTTAACGGAAGAGACATTACAAAAACGGCAAGAAATTGTTGATGGGTTTTACGCAAGTTTAGGCAGTGACGAGCCTTTTAACAGTGTAGTGTGTGCACGAGGGATAGAGAGAGATACTCCACCGGTTTTGGAATGGATGAAATATTTTTTCGATGAAGAGCAATCATGTTCGAACCCTGCCGACATCATGTGCCGGGTTTTTCTTCATGATAATAGTGACAGGTACAAAGTTATATATCCTAACCGTGGGATATGGAAAATGTGCCCATCGTGTTACAATGACGTGTCATTGGTAGTAAGCCTATTGTTAGCGCATTCGAGACACGTGACCCCCCGGCAATTTCAAACGATGATGCGGTCATCTCCGTTCGCGTTATGTGACAGCACCGTGTGTGTGAAATTGAATTTTTCAGACAGAAGGGAACGGATCCCCGATGACAACAATGTCGACTTTTTATCTTTGGACGACCTCCCATCCGAAGTCTCGCAGTTTTTTATGGGGTATGGGTTAAGGTATTTGACAAACTATCTCCCTTTTCCTTTTGTATTCACATCATGGCAACATAATTCAGGAGTATTTGATGCGCAGTTTCCGGAATTTGTTGATTGTTTTTTGTACATCTGTTACAACGGGGTGATGTTAACGCAAACGATCCCTGCCCCTCCCAAGACTTTACCGGCCCCCACATACCCGCTGGTCGACTGGAACGGACAAATGTGCTATCTGGGACACCAACTGTATTTCGTGTTAAAGAACTTGAAAGAAAACGAGCATGTACCTTGTTTTTATTCACGCGTGTGTACCAAGTACGTGTTTGACAAATTCAAAATCACGGGGCGGGAAGGAATGATACGCCCGTTAGATTTATTGTCTTCGGAATGTTGGCAATTGATCCATGACTATTTTTCAGAGTCGCGTAAAATCCACAGTGTGGCCATGAACCAATTGATTTTACGGGCGGGGTACGAACAAGAATTGAAACTGACACCGTTGGGCCTTGTAGAATCGGATCGAGTGTCTTTACAAAGTTGGTGTTTGAAAAAACTCCCTCAAGGATTTGAAAATTTAAAACAAGCGTTTGAAGAATACATGGGAGAATACGGCGACGTGATTTTGTTACAAGCACAGCTGGAAAGAGAAGCATCGATGGTGTGGTGTCAACTAGGGGATGGGCGCAAAATCTTTGCGTACGATTCGGCGCTTCCGATTTCGTGCGTTTATCCGAAACCTCCAGGGATCATTGAAACGGAACCGGACCAAATCAATTTCTTTGCCAAGATCAGGAACAGCGATGGGATGATGATTGAAAATCCCCAGTCCATGGAAAATAAGCACGGGAAATTAAATACCGTATCGTGTTGTTTAGTGTTTGCCTGTGAGATGAAAACAGAATGTGCACCCGACAGTGGAAGTCGAATGTTGATAAAAATTCAGAAAACAGATTCAGATGATATAAGTGTGACGCGGTCCATGGGCTTCGGCAGCAATTTAGTGGATGAAGATCATTTTGTTTCCTCGTCGTCTGAAGATGAAGGTGTGTTCGATGATGAACTCAATGAAAATGTTATTCAAGGACAATTGAACGTTTACCAAGTGGGCGATTTCAATGAGTAACAAAGACTACTGAACTGTAAAATGTAAACACGCATTAAGAAGAAATGAAGTAAAGTTAAATAATGATAAAAATACATTCAAAGATAAAATCACTGAGTGTAGTTAAAAAAATAATAAAAATATAATTGCATTTAGTAATATGTGACGTTTTTTAAATAAAGGATTTTAAAACTTGACGTGATTTGTCTATTGTGATTTCACCATCCATTTCATAGTATGCAATGAGTGTGTGTTGGTTTGTGAGTGTGGTTTCAAATGCCAGTTCCATTCTCAATACCCCTACAATCGGATCCTGAATATATTTTTCATCCGATGCTAATGTCGGTGAAAAATCCACTGCAAAAAAGGTGTACCCTTTCCTGTAATCTTGGTACGAAATATCCACACCCAAAGCCCCTCTCACTACTCCGACCGTATTTAATGTATCAATATATTCCCGTTTCCAATCCCTACTCCATTTAGGTTCATATGGGAAAATAGGTACAGAAAAATTATTCATGTACACTTGTATTTTATTGGCTTTTAAATTATCGAAGAAATAAGGGTTTTCTTTTTCATTCCCGCGAACCGCAGAACTTTTAACAAACCCAAAAATCATTCGTCGGGGCATTTGACCTTGTAACATATTTACAAGATTCGCTTCGGTGCCATTTGTCGGTAAATCATAAGTACGCATTGAGGAATGTTTTAATGGGTACCGAATCGGTAACCCCTTACTTAAATAAGCTTCCACAGCTTGTTGAAACCGGAAAGAAGGTTTAACTTTACGTATATCCAAATACATGTTAGTTATTTTTAATTCTCCTTTTTGTGCGACATCAGTGTTTGTAGAATCCCGCATAATATAAAATTGTGGATTAGATTGAAAATCAAAAGTCACTTTAATATTAACACCATTAATAATAAATTTACTTTGAGTGGTTAAATCTGCATGAATAGGAGCTTTAAAAGTAATTTCTTGTGAAATTTCAGTATTTTCACAAAAAGGATCATTATTAGGGAAAAATTGTAAAAACCGGTTTAACATCCCGTAATTTTTATCCATCGAAGCGGTTAAAATAGAATATTTAGCTTTATCATCTTTTATTTCTAAACCCACAGGTCCCAACGCTGTAGGAATAAACCGAACTTTAATTAAATTGGAATCTTTACTAAAGAATACTTTTACGTATGGACGCCAATCACTACACACAATTTTATTTTTGTTATTTTTTTCACTACACTCGGTGTTTTTGTTAGCTGCATCACGTGACCATGCATACAAATCTTTGTTTGCACTGTTATCATTATTTTTTTCCCCCTTTATCGTTTCTTCCCAATGCGTGTTTTTAGTCTTAAAGTTAGTAGTATCTGGAAACGCATTGAATTTTCCCGGTGTATCTTTAAACCACCCTGTCATGGCCGATAAACCAGTTTCTTTAAATTCTTGATTAAATGAAAGTAAATTTTCTAAATAGGCTCGATAGGCATACATGTTATCCAACGTATTCAATTCCGTTCCTTCCATTTCCATTCTGACTTGTTTCCATAAACTGTGAACAATATTGTTCACGGGAGAAACAAAATCGGCCAGCCATTTTTGACATGGGTGACCCGCCTGCGTGGTTATTTTTAATTTAACGATCATAAAAGAATTGGCCCAATCGATATATTCATTACTATCCCCATTGAAAACAAATTCAACGGGACCTCCAGTTTTGTACGAAGGGGTTAAAGAATCGATTTTAACCGTTCGTCCTTGTGAGATAGAATCTTGTTTCGTGCCTCCAGTAAATAATGCCGTGTTTTGAACGAGATCGCCACCCCCGTCCATGATGGAACTAATTCATTTGTGAAATGAAAAATGCCTTTTATACTTTTTAGGTATACGATTTCAATACTTCTCGTGATTGCCCAATAGTCACTTCCCCATCCATTTCGTAGTAAACGATGACCATATGTTGTTCAGCCAACGCTGTTTGGTCTTTGAACCCTAAATCCATTCTTAATACCCCTACAGTCGGGTCTTGAATGTATTTTTCATCCGATGCCAAAGTCGGTGAAAAATCCATGGCAAACACCGTATACCCTTGCCTGAACTCTTGATAAGAAATATCTACACCAAGCCCGCCACGGACCACTCCGATATTATTTAAAAAATCAATATATTCCCGTTTCCAATCTTTATCCCAATCTGGTTCGTACGGCTGTGACGGAACGGGATGGCCGTTCATATACACTTGAACTTTATTGACACCTAAATCTTTTAATTTATAGGGGTTTTTCGTTTCATCTCCAGCTAAAGCTTTACTTTCGACAAAAGCAAATACCATTCGACGTGGCATTTGCCCTTGTAACATATTGGTCAATGTCGCCTGAGTACCACTTACGGGTAAATTATGGCTTCTCATAAATGTATGTTTCAAAGGATAGCGAATAGGCATATTTCTGGCTAAATTCGCTTCAACTGCTTGTTGAAAACGGTGAGACGGTTGCACTTTTCGGACATCCAGGTACATATTCATAATTTTCAATTGATTATTTTTTCCTCCTATTTGCATGATAGGAAATTCGGTGGATCCGGTAAAATCAAATTCAAGTGTCAAATCAACACCATTGGGTAACAGTTTTTTCTGGTTGGTAATATCGCTATGGATTGGGGCTTTAAAAGTTATTTGTTTAGACCGTTCACTGTTCGTGCACAATTCATTGTTTTTAGGAAAAAATTGTAAAAACCGATTTAAAATGCCATAATTTTTTCCTAAAGCCGCCGTTAAAATTGATTCTTTAATGGCAGTATTTTTAGTTAAACCAATTTCCCCGTTGGCGGACGGAATGATCACCGTCTGGTAGATTTCCTTCCCTGCGCTCGTCGAACTTGACGTGGTTTTATCGAACGAGTACTTTTCGTATGAGGATTTCCCCCCGCCGTCGTCCGTGCTCCAGTCGTGTAATCCGCCGGTGCCGGCGGTGGACTTGCTGTAATCTTTGCTACTATCCATCGCCCGTGGCAATTCATCGAATTTACCAGGTGTATCTTTAAACCAACCTGTCATGCCGGATAAACAGGTGTCTTTGTATCCTTTATTGTACCCTAATAAATTATCCAAATACGCCCGGTACATGTACATGTTATCTTGTGTATTCAATTCAGTCCCATTCAATTTAATATTGACTTGCCGCCAAATAGTATGAATAATATTATTGACCGGTGATACGAAATCCTCAGTGACTTTTTGACACGGGTTGCCGGCTTGGTTGAAAATACCCATTTTCACCACCAGCATGGTATTTGTCAAATCGATATACTCGGACGAATTCCCGCTGATAAAAAAAGTGATGGGGCCTCCGGTTTTGTACGAAGGTGTTAAAGGATCGACTTTGACCCATCGCCCTTGTGAAATAGAATCTTGTTTCGTTCCACCAGCAAACAAGGCGGTTTGCTGGACGATGTCTGTGGCGGCGTCTACCATCTTGATTGACAATGATAAAACTGATACCTTATGCTATTTATACTATTTCATCCATTATCCCGGCGAAATATTTTAAAGCTAAAATGATCAAATCCGTAAATTCTTGATCATGGGTATTTTCTAAAATCAACCTTAAATACCATGTCCGACCCGATGGGTTTTCTAACGATTCTCGAGCCACATCGATGGTTCTAGCATTCACCGATTCCCATTTCCCGATACTGTTGGATAAATTACGTACTGTGTTCGCCGGTAATCCCGTGTGTTTAGAAACGGTTTGAGCTAAATTACGATCCACCCGGTAATACGGAGGAATATCGCCTCGAGAAGCTACAAATTGCCAAAAGGCAATATTATCGTTTTTCAATTCTTCCCGGATACATAATAACGTTTCTGAGATTATAGCTAACGCTAAAGCGATCATTCGAATAAATTCATCGGGGGAAGTGCTGAACGTTTCTTTACGTAAAGTTTGATCCATTAAAATGCTTTTCGGTTGTGCAGCTAAATGTTTTAAAATACTAGCATTCCGACGGAACGATTCTTTAACATCGCTTTTTAACACGTGCGCATTCGGGGGTGGGATACCTAAGCCCGGTCCCGCTTGGGTCCCGCTGTCGATTTTATCCCCGGGATCTTCAGTTTGCGTGGCTATACCTTCACCCACTGTCGGACGGGTTTGAATGGCCATTTCGTTGGTAGGCACTAACGATTGGGTCCCGACTGTCGCTCTCACGGGCATATCTGTTTGCATTTCGATTTCACGGGTATCGGTTTCACTGGATCTTGTTTTTGGAGGGACCAATGGTTGTGCTTTCACGCTCATTATTGGTAACATGGTCGTACTCACTAACGTATTGACCGGTGGAGGAATAGGGCGGATTAACGGTTTCGGAGGAGTCGGTAGCCGTAACGGGGGTGGTGGAGTCGGTGGTTTAGGTGGTGGTTGAGGGGGTTTATCTGTAAAGAGGAGCCGTTTTACCGCATCACTCGGTTTAGGTTTTTTTAATGCTAATTTCATTCGGACCCCGCTTTTTCCTCGCACAACATTGTCTCCTCCGGGGATTTTAGGAACTAAACGGGGTCGGTTAGTTTTAGGTTGTGGTTTAGGAGAAGGTTTTGCTCTGCTTAAAGGAGAAAACCGGGCAAATGTGACCGGAACAGGTTTCTGTGCGACCGCAGGGACAGGTTTGGGTGGGGGGTTTTGAGATGGTGGTAAAGGTTTACCGGGTTGACGTTCTTGAGTCCGGTATAAATTTTCGGTTTCTTGAACAGTACTCCCGTGCAAGTAAAGCTCAATTTCACTGAAATCGGTCGTTGCCGTTTCAATTAATTTTTTAAATTCGGGGCTAGGTACTGGTACCGGGCTGGGTGGACGTTTGCTGACGGTAGCTGTAGGTGGTGGGTAGCGGGTTGGACTTTTTAACCGGTAAGTCATTGGTTGGGTCTGATTTAAAACACGGAAATCCGGCCGGCCGGGTGGTTTTTTCGGTGGGGCTAATTTCTTTAATATACTGACCATTTTCGGTCCTTTTTTCGTTTCAAAGACTAAAATCTTTTTTTCCCGTTCTTTCCTTTTTGGTGATTTCGGGGGTGTTTTTTCTTTTTTCAACGGCCGTCCCCGTGGCCGTTTCAGCTCACTATCGTCTTTTCGTTTCCGTCCACGCGCCATAATTGTTTGGTTTCCCTAAAAGTTTTTGCTTTATATAGGTTGAATGTTATAGTACCCGTCTTCACCGACTTCCCGAGTGATCACTGGTGAGGGACGGGGTCTCGGGGTCATAATCAAGGACGGTTCACGTTCTTCTGTAGCAGTGGGGACATAACTGTCATAAACCGTACCCGCAGTATAAGGTTCACGTCGAGTCTCGCCAGGTTGAGTAAACCGTCCAGGGATTCTACGTAACCATTTTTCTTGCACACCAGTTCTTACCGGACGGTACTCGCCTTTTTGCTTAGGAGTTCCGCCCGTTAAAGGGTTCATTAATTTCTGATACCACTGAGGACGAGGTTCATTCTTGTCAAAACATTCTTTAGCATCTTTACGAATTTGTTTTTTGGCCTTTTCATATTGTTTTTTCGTTTTTTTCACTTTATGTTTTAATTTGCGTTTACATTTTAATTTTGAGTGTACCATGTTCGTCCTCCGTACCACTTAGGATAATTACGTCCTGCTAAATATATATACCCTTTGTCCTTGAGGGTATTGATGCTCGTCAAATTTCGTTTTACGGCTTTGCCTGACGAAAGCTTCTGTTTCTTTGCACGTTTCATGATGAAACGATTGCTTAACCGTTTCTGTGCTGGCCTTTTATACTTTTTGCTCAATAGTACAATTTGACCCGCTTTCTTCTGACTTCTCGCCGTTCCCGTTTTAATGGGGGTTCTTCCTCATAATCCTCCTGGTACACTAACGGTTCTTCTTCCACAGCACCAAACATCTCGGCCGGGTAAGCTAAAGTCCCGTAAGGCGATTGGTCTTGTTCTTGCATCTGACGGAACGGTAACTGGAAGCGTTCTTCATAAGGCAAATAAGTCGCATGTGGAGCTAAATAATTTTTCTTAAACTGGTTGTACATGGCGGCATCCCGTTGCTGGGCATCAGTCGGAGGACCTACACCCATTCGTTCAAAATCGATCCTGGGTTTTTCGACATGGTAGCCCTGAGAAAATAACATGTCTTCCGGAACTAAAGGCACACTACCTTTTTTCCCTTGCATCGGTAGAGGTTGCGGTCGAATGAACGCTGTATTGGGTTTAATATTTACAGCTTGCATCAAATTGGTATTCAATTTATATTGCCCCCCGCCCAATAAACCGGCCCGTGTTCGTACTCCACGGGTCCCAAACCCTGTCGCTGTGGTTAATCTGGCCCGCATTATTCAAACGGAATACCCGATTCATTTTCCATACCTCTTTTTATACGTTTCAGTTTCGGGGTCGGCATAATATACCCCGCCGAAGCTGATAACACTCCTGCCCAGTATGTCCTGTCTTCTGGATTGCAAAAATTCCCCGCTAAAATAGTTAATGCCGTAATGATTAAAATAGATATGATCGATAATTGGGTAATAAACAACGCTAAACTTTTCGAGCACCACGCCGTTTTTTGATTTTTACCCATGTGCTGTATTTTTCCGGATACCCTCTCCATTTCACCAATTTCCATCCTTTTTTGCGTTCTAATACTTTTTCTTCTACTTTAGCCGGACGGGGTGTACTTACTTTTTGTAATTCTTCCCGGTAAAATCGACCTTTTATAGGTTCTCCTTCTTCGTCTTCAATTTCGTACACGTCCACACCCCCGACTTCTGGATACATCCGTTTTACCGTAAACGTTTCTTCCGTCCAACGGGGAATGTACCCCTGTTCAGCAAATGTATTTTTCTTCACACTGCTTAATAACACTTTGGTCCCCGGTTTAAATATATTCTTATTGGATGTTTCCCGGTGTAAATCTTTTGGATGCCCATATAAAATCCGCCATACTTTGCTTTGATTTTTCGATGTCACGTCTTTCGGGGCCATGCCATGGGATGTGTGCGGGCGGGAATTGTATTCGTCAATAGCTTGAGGTAAATCGTTCAACCATTGCCGGGTATTATGATGAGTCATGGCTGCAAACAAACGTCGTTTTAACGTACGGTTAAACCGTTCCACTAAACTTGCTTTCACGTCCCGGTTTCTTGTTGCAAACCATGTGATATCATGATCGTGCATTAATTCTTGAACTTGTTTATTCCGAAATTCTAACCCTTCATCCGTTTGTAATTTTTGAGGGATCCTTTTACTGGATTTGAAAATAGATTCCAACCCATTTTTCACATGAATGCCCGATTTATCTTTTAATGGCACCGCCCAAGCAAACCTCGATAAAATATCCACGACCGTTAAAATGTACCGGTAATTTTTATTGTAATGCGCTAATTTTTGCATATCAGCTAAATCCCCCTGCCACTGGGCGTCGAGACCTCCTACCAACGTTTTACTTCGCCTGTATTTTCGACGGACCGGTTTAAACAACGTGTACGCATTTTGCCGTCCTAAAAATTCTGCTGCTTTTTCCCGAGAAACGCCAGCTCTTTGAGCTAGTTTTTTAGCATCGCCCGTAAAAGCGTACGGACCTTTTTCAAAAGCCTTCTCCATTGTCTAAAAAGGAAAATAAAAATCCACTTCACGTTTGACGTTACGGGTTTTTATGTCTTTCTTCTCCTTTGTCTCGGGGGTTCGTCCATTTCTTCCCAAATCTCTTCCACGGGAACTTCCTCCTCCTCCTCCTCCTCTTGTGGTTCGGACGTTTCTGAATATTCCTCGTCCTCTTCGTAATATACGGGACGGCGTGGGATGGTATACGGGGCGTACCTCCTCCTCCTCCTCCGTACCCCTTGGGGACGGCGGGGACGGATCACGGTAGGAATAGGTTCGGGGTACGGGTACTCGCCGTTCTCTTCGTGATATTGTTCTTCGGCGGGGAGGGGATCGTACCTGTCTTCGGGCAGTGTCTCGTAAAACTCGTCTTCCGGATGATTGTTTTTCTGTGAACGGGGTTTCGAATTGGGTGGGGGGTCCTTCTCCGGTTTCTTTGTACACCAATTTTTGCATAATTCTTTTGATAAAAAATCCCGGATTTTACGTCCTTGTTCTGTTTTAGTTAAAAACTTTTTACGTTCCTGGTAAGAAGATTCAGGAGTGACTAATGTATCGATATCGTACTTATATAGTAAATCCACTTGCGATTTCGGTAAAGGGACGTTTCCTTTTACCCAATTGTACAATAAATTACAAGCAAAATTCACAGCAGGTTTGTTTAAACCGGAATTCGATGCGTACGAAGGCGCATATTTGTCGGCTTGTGATGTGAAATCCATCTTTTCACCATGCCTTTATAAAATTCGGACCGGGTTTATATAGCCTCCTGCTCAATAGAAAGACGGGTAGCTCATGTCATACGACTGGATCATATCGGACCAATCAGAAGACTCGTCCCAACGACGGGGATACGTGATTGGTTGATAAAATATACTGTGCTTGGGTGTTGGGTTATACCGGAAAAGTAATCCGACTACCACGTTCCCTTTTTCTAACATTAACGTGTGATGGGAATCCATATCTTGCAATTTAAAAATAACGACATTGGTTTCTTGAGTCGGTTGCACCGGGAAAAATTTTAAACTTTTCGGTTCGTAATGTCCACGTGCCCCAGACGGCCAGACTAACAACGGGTACATATCCGCACGGCTTTCTTGATCTTCGCGTCCCCAAATATAGCTCGGTGTAATTAAATTGCACGAAAGCATAAACGTACGGGATTCTGACATGTAATTTACTTTTTCAAATTCGTAACTCATCGTTAAACGTTCCCAGTTGGGCCATGTACTTTTTGATGTTCCGTTATCTGCCCACGATTTATTTCGATTTAAAATGACCTTTCCTAATAATTTTTAGGCACTGTTGTAAATTCCAATACTTTTTCCGGTTCAATAAAATTGCATATGACCCTTTCCGTATTGTATTTAAATAAAACATGATTTTTTCTAAAATGATTTAATGGAAAAAATAATGTCACGTCTTGCGTGACACCAAAATAACTTAAAATACATGACGAACAATAAATCCCATAAATATAATCTGTAAAAATATCTGTTTTATTCACTTCCCCTTTATTTTTAATAAATTCCATCGTTAAAGTTAATTTTTCAGTATTCTTATCGTATTTAAATTCAAACATAAAATCACGGGCGTATTTCGGGGAATTATCATTATTTACATCAATTTGGTCGCCACGCATGGACTTTTTTCCTTTGCAAGGTGTATTTTCAAATAATACTTTTAATGCCCCGTTTAAATAATTGGTATATTCTTCCGGTGTAAAATTGACATCACAACCTAAATCAAATGTTACTGTTGGTTCGTATTCCACATCTTCATTGCACGTTATAAATGTAACTAAATCCATTGAAGGGTTTTCAAAATTTAAATTTCGTTTTAAATTTGGAAACAGTTTCATGTTATCAATATCATGTGAACTTTCCGCATCGGTTTTGTATAATGCTAGTTTCATTGTAGCTTGTTTGGGAAAACATACACCTTTCTGTCGGGGGTAGGTGATCATATCGCAAGCGATTTCCCATGACTGTGTCGGATTGTACAAAGGACGGGTTAAATGGGCTACAAAAACTTGCTCGTCTGGATTGAATTGAGAATACGCGTAAACGTGGTCCTACTCATTTCGCTTTTGAAATACGACTTAAAGTCGATTGCCCTTCATTATATATCTTCAACATGTCGGATGTCGTTCCTGTTCCTATAGGACGTTTTCGAGCCGCTTTTGAACCAATCCGTTTAGCGACTTTTCCTAATGTATAAGTGGTTTTAGGAGCCATAGCTATCGCTTGCTCTACTCCTTGCCCGTACGCTTTAGCTATAGATCGTGTGGTGTTTTCATTCATCCCTAAACTACTCGCCACATCTTTTACCCGTGGTTGTCCTGTTTTTTTTTATAAAATTTCGTTTGCCTTTGCAATTGTTGAGAAATAATATTATTTAACATATTACCTGCCATTTCCCCAACTTCTTTATCCACACCGAAACTTGTAGCGGCATTTCCTAAAATATCCGGTGCCATTTGTTCAATTCCTTCAATTCCCATACTTTTTAAAGCTTCGTTTTGGACACCCTTTAATATGACTTGTCCTTCTTTACTTTGTACCACTTTTTTCAAAGTCTTTTTCGCTGCTGCTTTATATCCTAATTTTTTAACTTTTTTTATTCCGCTTTGAACTTTTTTAGCTTTACTGTCAATACTGTCTTGCACTTTATCCAAAGCATTTTTTAATTTTTGTAATTCTTCTTTTCCTTCTTTTATATTTTTATTTTCTAAATAATCATTTACTTTTTCTTGTAATTTTTCAATCTTTTTTTCCTGCGCTGGAAATTTACCTGCGGCATCTGATTTTTCTAATGTTTCTGTCATTTTATTGTATCCTTCTGCCATTTGTGAAAAATTTTCACGGGATTCTGCAGGGACAGTGTATTGGTTTCCACCAATAGGAACCACTCCTTGGGATAACATAGCACCAGTTCCATTTGCTGCAGAATTCATTTGCTCATTAGCACCTTGTTTATTTTGATGATCATTCAAATTCATTTTTCCTTGTGTCATCAAATATGTTGATCCAGCAAATACAGCAGCTCCTGCTAATCTTTGTACCCATTTTTTATATTTTTTCTTCTTTTTTTTCTTTTCTTCTTCTTTTTTTCATTTTCTCATCGTCTTCTTTTTTCTTTTTTCTTCTTCTTCTTTTTTTTCTTTTTTTTCTTCTTCGTCTTTTTTCTTTTTTTCTTCTTCATCTTTTTTCTTTTTTTTTGTCATTTTTCTTGTTTTCTTCACCGTCTTTTCTCTTTTTTTCGTCTGTCTTCTCTTCTTTTTTCTTTTGTTCGTCTTTTTCGCTTCTTTTTTCTTCTTTTCTTCTCTTATTTGTTGTTTTTTCTTTGCTTCTTCTCGTTTGTTCTTAAGTTCTTCTATTTGTTGTTGTTTTTTCTGGATGTTTTCCTTTTTTGATGGTTTTTTAGTCTTTTTAGGTTGTTTTTGTTGTGTTCTCGCCCGTTTTCCTTTAGGAGGTTGAGGACGGGCGCGGGTCGATCTGACTCCTCTTTTATTTTTAACAGAAGCCATAGTTTTTTGCCGTTTCGGTTTAGGATGTTGTGATATTATTGGGGCTTTTCTTTTTAATGGAGGACGTCTCATTTGGGCAAATGGTGGACCCCGTTGTAACGGAGGTTTTCTAGAAACAATCCTACTGGGCGCCGTCCGTGCGTGAGGACGAACTAGAAGTCTTCTCCTCGGGGGACCGCTACCAGGCGGACGATGGGGCGGCGGTGGTCCCCGGACAGGCAGCGGTCTGCCCCGGACAGGCGGCGCCCGGGATGGCGGACCCGCTCGGGGCGGAACACCTGGCGGGCGCGGCTGGGCTGGTGGACGTACAGGTCCCGGCGGACGGGCGGGCGCTGGTCCACCGCCCCGGGCGGGTGGTTGTCCAACGGTGGCACGGGGTGGCGGGCGGGCGGGATGAATACGATTCGGTTTAAAATTAGGTCTTCTTAATTTGGCGGCTTGCGTTAAACCGCTGCTCGGACCCGCTCTTTGAAATACACGTTTCCCTGCTGCTCCACTTATTCCAACTTTTGAAAATCCTGAAGCAGATCTTCCTACCGATGAAATACCTCGTGGTTTTAACACGCTAAAACGTGCCATTTTTCTGTATGATCCCGGTTAAATAACTTTCTTTTATACTCCTACCGTCCTTCCTTTCCCCGTGTCAACCGGTTTATTTGGTTCTGATTTTCCTACCGAATACCAAGCTCTCATTTTTTCACGGTATTCTATTCGAGCCCGTTTCTTTTCAGGACTGTCTTCCACTTTACTGTTAACTTGTTGTTTTTTTCTTATTAAATCTAACGCGCGCACACGTTCTTTATTCTCGTGATACGCCGAAAAATTTTTCTTTAATGTTGTCCAATCCCAAGTGGACGGGATTCTCTTTTTCTGTTCGTGTGTTATTAGAATCTCTTTTTTCTTAATTTCTTTCTTGATTTTTTCTTGTTCTTTTTTCCAATATCCTACATCTTGTCCTTTCCCGTAATCTTTTTCGGGAGCTGGATGACGCCAAAACCCTGGTTGTGGAAAGCCATGCACGAAATACACTTCTGTTTCAAACTGCCATAATTCTTTCAACCAACGGTTTACCCTCTTATACAGTTTCGCCCAAGGTCGGCGCGCTGGATTATGGTCGTCTTCGCGAGTATCGAAATAAGAATATGTACGAAAAAAATGAGTCACTTGAATTAAACATTCTTTTGCTAAATCCAGTTCTGTTTCGTTTAACCATAATTGTCGTTTCATCGTTTCCATTTTTTTCCAAGAAGGGTATAATTCAGGAATTTCTGGTAACGGATTCATCGGATCCCACGTGGGTGCACCGATAAACGGTCGGGCTAATCCCATAATTTCTCCCAACACGGCTTTATCAGCCACTCCGATTTTATCCCGTTCATAAAATAATTTTAAAACTAAATCATATTTTCTTACTTTTAAATATTTACTGCGATATTTTCGGACTTGATCTTCGTTAAATAATTTGTACCACGGGGAATACGACGTATCCAAATCCACGGTTTCGTCCGTTAAAATGTATTCTAATAGCCAATGAATCTTCATAGGTATTTTTCCCGGCATATCCGGTAAATTTTCTACTTCCTGCCCGCGTTCTCTTAAAATGTTATAATACATTTTTAACCCGTGATAATCTAATTGTGTGTTTCGTTTAATTTGTTCAGAAATACCATACTCCGCATGTAATAAGTACCAAGTCCAATTTTGATACGGTTGTAGTTGTTTATACGCTTTATACGTCCGCGATTCTGGGCGGGTTTTATGAAAAGCTGGCATGGATAACAGTTTTGCGTCCATATGAAAACTTTCACGGATTTCTAATAATTCTTGACGTAAATGAGGAGGATGGTAAAAATGGGGTATGGGTAATTCAAATAAGGTCCCGTACTGATCAAACGATACACCCCAAAACGGGTCTCCTTCCACTTCGTTTTCAAACCCAGGGGCGTCAGGACCGTTGATTTTCCACCATACCGGACGCCACAATTGAAACATTTCATTTTGTATGGCTAATCGCACTTTATTAATCACTTTCATCATCACCGTTTTTTTCTTATAATATCTGGTGTGAATATTATAATATTGAGGTAAATATATATTGATAAACGGTTCTTCTATCCAAATCCCATCGTCTTTTTGAGCCCAACCATATTTTGTTATTTTAGTACGGTTAGTCGGTGAACTCAAGCCCGGCACAGGTCGGATTCCAAAATCTTCTAAATTTTTATTTCCACTGAACGGAGATTTTCCTAACATTTCTTTTTCTGTTAATTCATTCATAAATTCTTCCCGATATTTTTTACCTTTTTCCATGTCAATAAAAAATTGATGGTACCATTCCGATTTCCCTATATCTAGATATTTTCTAGAGGTCGGGTCTCTCGTTAAACACGGGACACGTTTGCCTTCGGTGATATACCCTTTAACATTTAATTCTTCAATGGGTAACGGGATATCCACGCGCATATAAGTTTTCCCGTTGATACGTTTATGGTAGGCCCAGTAATGTTTCCCGTTTGAATTGTAACGGTCATAATATGTTTGGTACCGTGGATCTTTATTTCCCCATTTTTCGGTTAATGATGGGACGTACCTTGCTTCTAAAGGTTGATTGATTAATGCTGAATACCATAAATGCCAAGGAAATTGAAGGTAGACCAACATTAAAGTATTGACGACAATCCATCGGTCAACAATTTTAGACTCATTAAACCAATCAATTACTTTCTGAGATGTATCCGCATCTAAAATAATCGGTCTCCCCGCATCATTGCTGGTCTGCATACGGCCTTCCAATTGTGATTTTCGCACTTTCACTAAACGGATTTTAAATGTTTTATCTTTTTGTTTGACAAAAGCTAACCTCGTTTTTAAATATCCTTTTTTATTTGTTTTCTGTTTCACATAAATGTCGTGTAAACTGAAAACGTAAGAATCCGGAGGGGGCCAAAACACACGGTAGTTGCCTTCGATTTGTAACCATCCTTTTTTCTGACTGGCATCTGATGATGGCATACCAGCCCTTTTCCATTGGATGTATCTGAATAATTCTTCCACACCCCATTCGATGGCTTGCACGGCCAACTCAATTAAAAGTTCTATCACCGCTACCACCGTCACCCCGGCAATATGTACCGCAAACGGAATCATTCTGGTTGATAATAAATATGTTCTTCGTCAGGGAATATTTTTGTTCTTAACCGGTATTCATCCGGGCACCTCTGCGTAAAATCTAACAACAAATACCCGTGCGGTTCTTTTGTAGCATCTTCATAAATGTGACGTAATTCTTTTGCTTTGGTGGGGTAAACTTGACGGGCTAACGATTCAAATTGTAAACGGTCCCGTGGATTTTTCATTAACACCATGTAATGCGAATTTAACGAAATGTCCCGTTGTTTTTTTTTCTGATGAAATAAATTTTGAGCGATAAAGATAATAGATATGTTTCTGTGATGGCTTCCTTTTTCAAATATTTTTGCTGTTTCTACACCGCTTTCTCGCATCAAATCGTCGATGACTAATAACGTTCCGGCTTTTATATTTCTCGGAGGTAACCCTTCTTGAAAAAATATTTTATCTTTTAACATTTGTTTTAACTCGGTATAAATGGCTTGAGGTTCGGCATAACACCACAGCACTCGTTCAGGTACCGGATCAATCATTTCAGTCATATGTTTGATCAACTTGCACACCCACACTGTTTTCCCGGACGAGGTTGGTCCGGCGATCAACATGGTAAACGGATGATGGAATTTGTACCACATCTTTTGAAAAAAAACAATGACCACACAGATATTTATACACACAAACTTTATTTTGAAAAACCATAAGGAAATGTAGTGTACATATCAAGACCATCGCCTTCACGCCAAAACCGGCGTTTGTCATATACAGCTGTATACATTTTATCCAATTGCATGGATTTCACATTGCCTTGCTTATCCCGTAACACATGGAATTCAATAGGGACATTCATTGGGGTCTGTACCTCACCCTTCAATAAAGCATCAACCATATTCTTTAAATCATAAAAATCCACCTTCCCTTCAATTTGAAACCCTCGGGCTTTCTGACACGCCATTTTCTTCCCGTTTCTGTCTACCCCCAAATACCCATAATTCTTGGGTCCCCCACTCACAAATTCTATAATCTTCCCCCCATCCAACTCATCTGTTAAATCCCCCATCAACGGCCCCGTCGGAAACGTTAGGTCGTTGGGCCCTGAATAAAATATCACGGAATCAGTGTCGAAATACAATACCCTTTCCTGCAAAAAATCTAAAATTTTGTACAGTTCCATTCGACCATAACAGGTCGTAAAAGCAGCTATCACCACATTGTTGGTACGGCCCAAATCGTAGTCGTCTTCGGTTTTCTTCCATTCTACTTGCACAACGTGTTCGCCCAGATTCACAATGTCCAATACATCTGCTGTCGGATCATCTAATATGTTGATCAATTCATCGTAATCGGTCACTTGCACTTTTTTAACTTGCCCGTCTTTTTGACCAAACTTTCCCCACAAGGTGTTCAAGGCTTGTTTGGCAACAAACCGTAATGCTGGGTTATGGGCGACTTTATCAGGATCAATGGTAATGCCTTGTTTCTCTTTCAACAATTTCACATACTCTGTACGTTCCATCGGGTCGTCTGTAGGCCAACCTGAAGCCTGGGTTTTCTCCACATACCATTTCTCGATGTATGGGCCGAAAATGAATTCCCAATTTTCCCATTCCCACATTTCATACCCCTCTATTAATTCATATCCTTTCTCCAAAGCTGTTTTGACTTCGGGAATGCACCAAGACCCTACCAAAACACGCTCGCTTTCTTTATGCTGGCATTTTTCCCTTTGGTTACACGTTTCCGCACATTTCGCGCATAGGGGAAACATCAATTTATTGCACGCACGGTACGGCAATACCGGATTGAACAAATTCTTGGGAGGTAGAAATTTACCACAAAAAATTCCACCCGGGGATTGGTTCAATCTTTCTAATGTAGGTTTCATCACCACTTTCGGTTCACCCACAGGGTACTTGTTGTTTTTTTGTACATACGGGTACAAGGATGTCACGTCATAATAATCGATCCTTTCATCCGCGTTAGTGATTTTCTTGTACAAACACGTTGCATTGGTCCTCCCTCCGAAAAAAGCGTCTCGCGGTTGTAAATGTTTTTTTACCTCGATAGATTTCCGGGGGACGTACGTGTGTTCCCAAATGGATACCACTGAATAACCGGTCATACGCAATTTCGATTCTTTTTTCATTTGGTGAGCGTGCGCTTGGTAATTGACCAAGTTGGAATTCGGCACCGTACCTTCAGGATCCGTGCATACAGGGCATCCGTGCCAAATACACCCGTTAAATTCATACACGGTGAAGGTTTCAGGGCAGTACCCATCCACGGTTACGTATTTCCCGTCACATAATTGAATCTGACATTCTTTCGCGTTCCAATTGTCTTCACCGCGGTGAATTTTGTACGGCGTGTTCACTTGTAATTCATCCAACCATTGGTTCGCTTTCTCGGATACATGAATGCGTGAAATCAAAGGCGGGATCATGGCGATTTGATTGGGCTTTAAATAATTTAACCGGTAATCATACATGCAAGCCCCAGGAAGAGTGGAAGAGTGCAAGAATATATCAAACCCCGTTTTCAAATGGTACGTTTCCCGAAATTTCAAACACCCTTGTTTTAATAATTCTACATCGCTGTTACAATACTCAAACAATTCTTGCTGATGGTTCCAAATATAACCTGATTTGACTTTGTCTTCATACCACTGATCGAATTCCGCGTTCCCGTTTTGTTTGAAAAATCTTTTCTCAGGCATCGGGCCTTCATAATCATCATTTTCCATGGTGTTGAACATGTACGGAAAATACCCTTTTTTCAATTCAGTTAAACCGAACGCTTTAGGGAATTTCGCTAATGCGATGGGGATCAAATTCAACGAATCTTTAAAGTCTACCCATTTCGCTCTCATAGTGATGACCCGTAACCCGCGGGCAATGATGTAATCGGCCGCCCATCCTTTTGAAATCAGATACTGTTGCAGGAAACCGCCGTCGTTCCCACCGAAGTTATGAGCAAAACATATAGTGGTTCTCTCTGACCAATAACGCATATCGTGGAACATCCAATCAAAAAACGAATTTACATCTTTAAACTGAAATCGCCCGCATTTACAATTTTGTGAGTCCGCGCGGAGAACGTCTTCCATATGAATTTTTTGTAAACAAAATTCGCACACGTAATGGGCTACGATGGCATTGACCGTGTGCACCGATATGCCTTTTTCATTCGGTGGGGATTGCATGGCTTCCGTATCCCAAAATAGGTACGGGCGGGGGAGTTTTGAATCCACGTAATTTGATTTCAAAGGTTTCATGTAACACGAATGGGCCGTACCCACAGCGACATCCATGTGACAAATATTGCATTTGTAAAAACCACATTGATGTTTGGCATCATATAAAATCTGCCCACAGTTTTCACAGATTTTTCTTTTTTTTACACGTGCTCGATTTCCCTGAGATGGATTTCTTATGTTTTTTAAAACAGTTTTCCCCGTAAAAACCCATAAAACCCGCAATCGCTGCACTTCATTAATTTGTCTTTGTCTTCATTGAATTTACACTTAGGTGCTAAACCGCACATTTTACACACGCCTACACACTGGTGCATTTTTTTCCCCATGTATTTAAAACACACTATACAAAAATCACTTGTTTTGGATAAATGATTTTTGATTTTTAAAATTCCCCATGCATGCCCATCATTAGCCAAAATCAAAACTGTAGGTTTCTCTGACGACCAGTTTGCTGATCGAAACAAAACTTGATCCCCTTCATCATGAAAAACCAAGATGTTCTTGTCAGGAAACAATTCACTGATCCGTTTCATTTCACTGATGCTCACTCGAGAACGGGTGATTTTTGCGTCTTTCTTAATTCTTTTAACTTCTGTGTCCAATTCTTTCAACAGGGCTTTCGATAAAGATCGCGTGCGCCACTGGCGTGGAAATCTGTTTTGATTGTTCCAATCCATTAATATAAAAGCGGCAATAAAACAATCTTCCCGTTGGTATGCACGAGATATTTTCCCAGGATCCAAATAAGTACGTGGGTTCTTTTGCCAGACTTGTTTGCAGGGCCCTCCGACTGATTCAGGTATTTCTACCGTCTTCAATTCCATTTCAAAGTCTGGGGTAAGGCGAAAATGTTCATTGCTGTTTAAAGTTTTCTCTACTTGCGTCATGATGTATTCTAATGTTAAATCTTCTTTGCGCAACCATTTTGTATTGAATGCTTTGTTTTGTAGACCTGGTGAAATCATGTTAACTTGAGCGAAACATTCTTCGGTTAAAGTTTTTTTCCATTCGTCCAACAGCGGTTCAAATATACTGTACAACGCTTCATAAGTTTTCTTCTTTTTCAGCTTTTCCAAGTCAGGCTGTACCTGAACCACCACTCCTTTTTTCTTGAATCTTTTGAAGTAGGCCTGGGTTTTTTCCATTAACGTGTAAGGTCGTGACGTTGCCATGGCTGACGCTGAATGACTGGCAAAGACCCCACGTGACCTCCTATAAATAGAAGTTATTTTGTTGAAAGCATTTCCGGTGGGTATTAATTTTTTCAAAGCATTTCCGGTAGACATCTATAATTTATTTGATACTTCCGGTTTCGAAACTATAAAAGTCGGGGGGCTTTTTAAGTCTGGCATACGCCTCCCATGCCTAGGGAGAACGCAGAAAAATTCCAGCTGCTCGATTTTGTACGAGAGAACAAGCACAACTACAAACTTGAATCTGCCGACTCGCTGTGGTTCCAGAGATTAGGCAAATTGTACAAGTATCGTTCAAAACTTGACTCCTACGATTACTCCGACCCACCACGAGTAATCACATGGTCATCACCCGCTTGGTTTGAAGACGAAATACCCCAAGTGCTTGTTGACAGTATGGGGAAAGAAAAACTCACACGTGAAGAATGGCAAAAATTACAAGATCAAGAAGATGCCGCCAGTTGGATGGAAGAAGGGCAAATGAAACCGAGCCCTCTTGATCATATATTTGAAAACAAGAAACCAGCCTTGGACAACCCGCCTTGCTGTGAAACCCATCCGTCTGCTAACGATGTTCCAAGTGCCACCCCCGGACCAGAGACTGGTAACGTGCAAGAACCGGTAAAAGAACCGGAGCCGATGGTCGTTGAAGGACCACCACCCCCCGCCAAGGAAACTGAAACACCACCACAACCCAAGAAATCTCTACCCGATTTCGAATTGTGGCAAGGGTATGCTGATTACGAGAAACACACTGATACAATGACAACCGTGGTCGACGCGCTGAAAAAAGAACAAATTCGTGCTGTCAATGCCATGCTGAAATGCGGTGTACCGAAATCGCGTATTCTTAGTACGGTCTACCTGGTGAAAACCAATCCCCTGGAAAAAGAGGCTACTGATTTCTTAGAATTCTGTCACAAAGAAAAATGGACTCTGGAAGAAATGAATGGGGCCTCCAAGATCTTGCGCCATTTGAACCGCTGTGATGAAACTTCCGTACACAAAGAATGCACCCCGCCAAAAGATATGTTCTGGAGAGCACGTCTAGAAATTGCCGCATTCCTGGATGAAGGTAAAAATTTTATCCTCATCATGCAACGTGAAGCGCTGGTTGATTTGAAAACGGGTGAGAAAACAACCTCGCATCAAACCAAAGCGCGATACTTCCTGGCTGAAAATTGGTCAAAACAACACGCCCCGGGTCAACTGAAAAACGGGTGGAGCGCGTTCACAGTCCCGTCATGCATTTTCCGATTCCTACTGAGTAACCGCGCCATCGAATTGATCACCTATGCTATCAAATTCAATTTTCTGGAATCAAAGACCCTGCCTGATTCCTGGAATGGTATCTACAATCAAAGTGCGCCCATGCGGTTCTTGTTCGGCAATGACTGTATCACCGCTGATGTGACTCCCATCTTCCAGATCTTACAGCCCAATGTGAAATGTTTCACCTGGAATCTGAATACTACACACGGTGTAGTCCTTTTCAATCATGATGTGTTCTCCGGCCGACACTGCGCGCCCGTTCAAGTACAAGAATTAGCCTTCTCCGCGCCCAGGTTCTTAGCCATGCTGGTTAATATCGTGGATGACGATGCTGTGCCCGCTAAGATCTTACACGTGCTGATGCCTTCACGCGTTAAAAATGGAAGCCCTCATCTCGACAACAAAAACCGTCACATGATCCTATGTTCCTGCAGTTCGCGAATGAGCATCGAACAATCAAAGTTCGCAGAAGAAAAAAGGGATGACAGTGAATTCCAAACTATTCTTAAATGACTGAACAAACAAGATGATGATGGACTTTGTTGCATTTTACTGTAGTAAGTTTTTTTTGCATTGTTAAGACAAAAAAAAAACACGTTTTTATATTTAAAAAAGTCTCTATTTTATTTAAATCTTTGTAAATGACTTCGGGAAAGAGTTTATTTGTCATCATTAACTTCCGGTAAACTGGAATATCATACTTTTTAAATTATTTTAAGCACAAAGGTTAAGAAAATATTATAATTTACATTATTTAGACGAGAAAAGTTGTCTTATTATGTTTTTAAATTAATTAATTCGTATAAAAAACGTTTAATTTTATTTAACACATTAAATAAAATGTTTATTCAGTCTTTATAAATGACTTCCGGAAATAATTTATTTGTCCCATTTACTTCCGGTAAGCTGAAAAATCATTTTTTTCCACTATTTTAGGCACAAATGATAAGAAAATTCTATAATTTACATGATTTTGACCAGAAAAGTTTTGATAAATCATTTTAATTTCATTAATTCAAACAAAAAACGTTTCATTTTGTTTAAAATGTTTAATACAAACGTTATTTAATTTGCAGAAATGATTTCCGGTACTCATACTTTTTCACTTTGTAGGCTCAGATAAATAGAAAATACTACAATTTATATTATTTAGACGAGAAAAGTTTTGTAAAAATGTTTTACTTTTATTTAATTCTTACTAAAAACGTTTAAAAATGTTTAAAACAAGTTTCCTTTATGACATCCGGTAAGGTTTTTTTTTTGCACCATTTACTTCCGGTTGCTTAAATATCATACTTTTGCACATGTTAAGCACAGATTAACGGATAAAAACCGAAAACATAAAAAAAACAAATATTATATACAAAAAAAACAATTGTTTTGATCCAAATAAAACTGTATATATGTTATATTGACTGTGTTGTGTAATACTTCCGGTACGGTGTATACTTGTTCTTTGTATGGCATTTCCGGTGGAATGTTCTAGAAGCTTTGACTGTGAATTATTTTACTTTACTTCCGGGGGTGATAGGATGTATGAAACGTGCGCTGATTGGTTGATCGCTATAGTTTCCCTACCTACCCATCCCCCACGCCCAGTCCATGTTTAGGTATAAAAGTTTATTCCCGCCTGATTTCCCCATTCTCCACTGCTTTCTCAACAATGAACGATGGGCATCAAAAAGAAAATTGTCAACTTGTTGAGACGGATGAAGCTTCGCCGCCCTCCACGTGCAGATCACGAAACCAAGGACGATGTGGAAGACACATCAGAGCCAGAAATCCTCACCGTGATCAACGAGATGTTGTCAGAAAAAACAGCGGATCTAGCGGTAGCAAACGCAGTCACACCAAGCGCCGCTGTTCCTCCTGTACTGTCAGCCGACGCCGATCGTCAACCCCAGAGCCTGGTCACTACTGGTCACTGTCAAGCCCCGAAGTGTCGCCCAAAAGACAACGAACACAAGATCACGGCCATAGTCTACCCGCAGCCAGGGACCTCGATCACACAAGTACCGTCAGCACCGCCAGCGTCCATGGAGGTAACAGGACCCTTGAAGGTAGGCGGGTGCAACGATCCCCCTCCGGCCTATACGACGTTATCCGGTTTGACGAGCCACCTTCTTCACCCCCCACCGCCCCCACCATTCCCCTCCCTAGTTTCAATGCCTGGCTCAGTCAAACACCATCACCCACGCCCATGTGGGGCGGTTGTCGCTCCCCCGACCACCCCCCACCGTCCAGTACCAACAGCACCACCTTACCCTATCCACACCCAAGCCCCGTTGCACCAGCCACTTCAGAGGTCTCAATGCCCCGGGACCAGTTCCTTGATATTGTCGAGAAAGAATACAACGAGTTGGCCGCAAAGCTATATTCAAGCGACAGCGAGGGAGGAGCTGAACAACCTGATCAGTTACGGTCGGAGTCTGAAAACACCGTTCGACTCGCTCCCGACGAAACACAAAAAGCTGATGAGAATACGCCAGTTTCTATACCATTACCTCGAGGTGATGACGTCACCAGAGGACAAACAACTGTTAATCAAAGCATGCAGTGCACTGTGCAAGGACCTGTGTCGCTCCTAGACTGTGATGTTTTAGAGTCGACACCATTAAAAGCAGTAATGATGGTGCTGGACCTAATCCAGGAAGCTCATACAATTGAAGTTGGATTATACCAGCTGCACGATCGTAAACGCGTGGTGCTGGATTTTAATTTCCATGGACGTTAAAAGACTGATTTTAATTTTTTTTATTCACGCGATTTTAGTTAGGTACAGGGAAGAACATAGCATCAGACATACACTCCATATGATTACACACACAAACAGCGAAGAACACAGGTGGCATACAGACATAAATAATATATCTTTTAGTTTTTAGGTTTTATGGAATAATTTTTTTTTATTCCATTTACATCATTGTGTTATTAGTATGTTTAAACTGTGTAAAAATGAATGTTTCAATACTTGGAAGAATGTGTGAGTGCTTAAGTGTTTGAAAGAGCCCCAACCCACTTTAGTTCCCGCAAACTCCACCAGGGGTTGCTTTAGCTTTTGTCCAGGTCTCCCCTCCAGGTTACCCTAACTTTCGCCCAGTCCTCCTAGTAGATACTTTAACTCCCGAAAAGTCCCAGTGGGGGGTGCTTCCCCTCCAGGGTGCTATAGATTTTAGAGAAGTCCCAGGAAGAGGGGGTGCTATAGATTTTAGAGAAGTCCCAGGAAGAGGGGGGTGCTTTAATTCCCGAAAAGTCCCAGTGGGGGGAGGGGGTGCTTCCCCTCCAGGGTGCTATAGATTTTAGAGAAGTCCCAGGAAGAGGGGGGTGCTTTAATTCCCGAAAAGTCCCAGTGGGGGAAGGGGTGCTTCCCCTCCAGGGTGCTATAGATTTTTCGCCCGCCGTTAAACACCACCCGGTCAACCGCCAGGGGGGCCCCTTCCCACCCCTCCCACCCAGTCCGCATTCCTCCCAATTAATTAATGACTTTTTGGTACTTATTAATGACTGTACTAAGGATGGTACTTATTAATGGTTTTGGTACTTATCAATGACTTTTTGGTACTTATTAATGACTCTACTAAGGATGGTACTTATTAATGGTTTTGGTACTTATCAATGACTTTTTGGTACTTATTAATGACTGTACTAAGGATGGTACTTATTAATGGTTTTGGTACTTATCAATGACTTTTTGGTACTTATTAATGACCAAAAATGGGACTTATTAATGGTTTTGGTACTTATCAATGACTTTTTGGTACTTAATATATATAGCACTACTTTAGACTATAACTTCAGTCGTGATACAAGCCATACTGGGAAATGAACCGCAAAGGCCGCACATCATGTTGCATCAATATCGTGGTTAACAAATGATAATCTTAACATTAGGGTACGAAGGACGAATTAAGACTAAAAAATACATATGAATTTACAGAACAAATTGAAATTCCGTCTCTATGGTAACGAGTCATTTTCTGTATCGCGTACAGCAACTCGTGCAAGCCACGCTTGCGGAAATTCAGGAAACAAGCATAGAGATTTACCAATATCCTGAGTTAAAAAAACTTTTCTCGCACATGCTTGGTGTTGTTTAAAAGTATACCAAAAATGCTGACGATTGATCTGGCTTATGTCAATTGAGTGACAACGTTCTTGAAGGCTGGGAGGCGTTGTCAAAAAATGACGAAAATATTTGTATCTTCACAGAGCCTTAGAGCTGTACTGGTCTTATACTGATACAAGTTTTTGCCAGAAGTCGTTTCTACTTAAACGAACTTCATCAAGTTAGACTGTGTGGGACGACCGGGACTGCCTGTCTCAACTGTTTAACTATAAAACCAAATCTGCTATATTTCATTGAACCGCCTGTTTACATGTCACATCCGCTTGATTACAAAATAGTACTCATTCCGCGAAGTCTTTACCCTCAAGAGGCGCAGACTCGGACTCAAAACAATAAATCTCTGCAGTTTTGAGATTGTTGGAATCAAACTCTGAACCCAGCAATGCCCCTTGGTTTCTAAATGCATTAGCGGCGTAGGTATAATTGTAGTGAAGAGGACAATGTAGTCCGTTTAAGTGTTGGATAAGAATAGTCTCAAGGCAAACTTCATATACATGGGTGGTTTTGTGGTAAGGAATTTACGGAAAAAGATATATTGTGTAAGCATGCGCATTTGGAATGTAAACAGAAAGAGTTTCGATGAAATGTAACAAAGTTTTACTTTAAAGTTTGACATTTGAGAAAAGAAGTCCCGGCCTTCCTACAGTTCCCAAACAGAAGAGATTCGTTTCGAGTCGAAACGCCCTCTGACGGAAGGTTAAAAGAGTCGTACTCTTGTGAGATTGAAAGCACGATTAGACTGGTTCCCTCTCCTCTTTTTTTTTCTACATAAATCCTAAAGAGTGTTCTTTATGCGGATGCGTATTAAGACATGGATACAGGTTTCTAAGGACATTACAGCTCGGCAGGCTTGATTAATATCTTGCCGAGTAAGGGAATTAACCGTACGTTCAAATGAATGATCAGAAAAACAACTTACTCCGAAACAGATGCTTGTACAGGGAAAGCCACTTTTCTTTCGTCTCGAACGTCACGAGCGTGGCGTTATTGTCCAAACAGTACTTCTGTGACTGGAACCAGTTCAAGCCAGGGTCATGATTGACGAAGTATTGTATCCCCGCCATGTTGAATTTTGTAACACGTGCAGGATTGGCCGTCTTTCCTTAAATGAAATTAAAATGATTAATAATATGAATATTTATATTTGTTATGATATATAGAGCTGGCGTATGATTTGAGACTGTCATTCATTTATATATATATATATATATATATATATATATATATATATATATATATATATATATATTGGAATAAATACCTTGCGTATGATACGCGAATCAGTTTTTATATTCCATTTGCACATACCGGTAACCCTTTCATTATTTCGCACCTTTCGCCTGTAGATTCCAAATCAGTCGTTAAACACAGTTCGCGCAGTTGCTGATAGATTGCGTTGCTCAGGATATCAGGAAAATAGGTTAATTGATCCCTTCCCTTAGGACACACTTAGTATCGTTGCCGAAACATCAAGACAAAACAAGGCATGGCCACAGAGGAGTTGACTAGGATTTAGAGACACCACCGAGAAATATAATGTATGTTACAGCTTAAAACACTATTTCATTTTTATACTCTGTGATATTCGCCTATATGGAGTTCTTCGTTTATTCATTACCATGTTGTACATTAAAGTTGAATTCCTTACCTTCTGTGACTGTTTTATTTACAACACCACAAAATGTTCCTGAAATAAACGAATTTATAATATATATATATATATATATATATATATATATAGTGAAACCACCGAGAAATAAATTGAGTTGATTTAAATCATATTTAAATTATGAAAAGAAAAGTGTTGAAAATTAAGCAAAATTACTTTTGTATTACGTAATATGTGTTGGAAATGCACAAAAGGTTATATTGGGGTATCTACTCAAAATATATATGAGGAATGATATTTATCAAACTTTATTCATGGTCAATATTCAAAGAAATTACTCCTACATAAATATAGACAGGCACTGACCTGTTTGAGCTAGATTTGACATTACAACATAAGTTGTAATTCCGGCAGCGCACGCAAAAACCAAGCCGAGGACAGCACACGCGACCAGCGTCCAACAGGGGACCATGCGGCCAGAGGAAATGGCTGGCTTTACATGCAAGTACTCCCCGACAGGTGGCGCTGCATGGCATCGTTCGTAGGATTCCGGATTTACGGCAGGAGCAGATTGCACCGGTTCCATGTACATACTGAGCTGCGCGCCTGCCACGATATAAAATTAACACATCTTAACAAATATAAGAGCAAAGATGTTTTGTAGAATGACCTGAACGCACAAAATACATATGACATAGCTCGGTAACATGTCGACATATACATGTTTGTCATCAATTTCTGTCAATATATATTATTTTTTTTATGTTAGAAATTATAATATAAATTTGAAGTAAAAAGGAATAGTACAGTTAAATATTTACGTGATGTATATTTTCCTATTTCAATTGATAAAAAAAAGACCTACAGGTTTCACTGAATTTATTATTTATTTAGGTAATACTTAATTAATATTTTCCCCTCTCATTATGTTTACTTTGAACAAATATTTACCTTAATTAAATAAGTTGTAGTATAAAAATCTCAAAATAAGCCAGTACATATTTTGAGGAAAGTCCTGTAAAATGACAGAAATCCAATTCTTAACTCTTCATATCTGATATACTTGAAAAGAACATGGACCTCATCTTCAACTTCATCATTCTCATAAAACTTACAGAGTCTCATATTTATTGAAATATTACTAATTATGCCTCAAAATTCATGATTAGCTGAAACGTGACTAAAGATGCATGTCACATGATCTAGGTATCGTTCTGGTTTAATGCATGGCTTTACCTCTCTACATATTAGCTAAATTTGAATGGTTCCTTTACAGGGGCGGATCAAGGATTTAGGTAAAAAAAAAGGGGGGGGGGCGTCCAACCAAGGAGGACTAATGAAAAACCTGGAAAAAAATCACCAGTCCAGAAAAGGGGTCCAGGCCGCAAAATTTTGTCTAAACCCATAAAATAGCTTGCAGTGGATGAAAAAAAGGGGGGGGGGTCCGGACCGCCTGGACCCCTTCCTTGGATCCGCTTCTGCTTTATTTTAATGAACATCTCTCCCTGTCATCTTTGTAAAACATATCATTGAACATCTTATATAACCAGCTTCCTGTTTTAACCAAACGTGCCAGTTACCTGATCTAACCTAAGTTAACCAAGCTAAAATGACCCAAGTTGCTTTGTCCGTCTTCATCCGCCATGATCCCTGCTGACGGTTTTTCGTCCGTCAATTTCCACAGAAGTTTAGAAATGTTCAGAATGTCAGTGGTACTGGTATGGATGAGCACGGATGAGCCAATCCGTGGCTAGACCGCGGCGCTGCCGTAACGCCAACGAGCTTGTCCGTGCATGTCCGTATTGCTTCCTTAAATGTGTACTTTGTTGGCCGCTGTCCTTCCTGGTTGATTGTCAGCGCCGGGGTAGGGACTTGCCTGTTTCGCGAGTATTGCGACATGACCAGCAGTGCTTGGCCTATCGTAAGAATCTGTAGCACTTCCGTGAAAGTTCCTGTTCAGACCGCCTGAACACGTGGGAATCCGTACTCGTTTCGCCATTATCCGTATATTGTCCATGGCTGATCGAAGATATCCCTCACCTTCCCTGATGTTGACGCCGTGAAACCGTATCAAAGCTATGCCGTCGCCCCTTGCAAACCATGGGAATCCGTTGTCAAAGCACGGTCGCCGTACTAAAAAAAATCTCCACTGACCGCTTGGCTGCGATAAAAAAAATGCGCTTTTCCCATGTATGGTCCGTGAACAATATACCTGGGACCGTCCGTCGAGGTCCGTAACCTATTCCGTGACAGTGTGACTTAGGCTTTAGTTGAGATATTCCAAGGATGAAATATGGTATGATCAGAAATGAAGAGATCAGATATGATCAGCTGTGTATGACACAATATGCTAAGATATGTTGTGTTTAATAGGGTCAGACTAACCATTTGATCATATGAACCAATAAGGCATAAAAATATCTAAAATCCAAATATAATTAAATCCATGTTAAGACCATCAACGAAATATCTTTGTACGTACCGTTTACTACTCGCATAAAAAACTGAGAGACCTCAGACCTTTTACTGTGATCTCGGTCGTTATGGGTCCTGTCACGCCAGAAAGAATCGTCAGCTATAATTACTAGTATATATGTATCATCTCACGAGTGTCTCACGTGACAGAGATGTGACAGAGATGTCACCAACAGATAAACTGTGTCACTGACATGGGTCGATGCTCTTATAGAAATGTCCAATTTACTTTTTATACGCTACTTACATATACCTAGGTACCGCATGACTGTATATTATTTATAAGCTCGAACGGAAAGGCAAAGATCAGTTGCCTTTCCGCAAATGATGCATTCTCTCACCATATCAAATTTTCAACCAGTTATTTCCTTTATCATTTCTGCGGCACTGTTTACCTGTGTTGTTATATGGTTCAGCGTCCTGATGGCGTCACGCGGCAATCTTTTTGTGATGTACGCTGTGACTGAATATAGGTCGAAGTAACATGACAAATTGGGCTATAAGGTATTTCCTTAAAATTAGGAATGGGGTGTGGTCGAAACTGATACTCAGCTCTATAATGACTCTGCTGTTCTGCAAATTACGGAGCTCTATGATTTCTGTAGGGTAGCCGGGGGTTTCGAAGTTATAATTATGCGAATATTTGGTTTTTATCTATTTTTCATTATTTGTGATGGGAAAGATCTCGGAGTTCACCTTTCTAATGATTGGTACAAAAATGCCTTCCGTTCATGTGTTTACACATATCTCTCCCTCCCCATCCTCTCTCTCTCTCTCTCCCTCTCTCTCTCTCTCTCTCTCTCTCTCTCTCTATATATATATATATATATATATATATATATATACTTTCCTTTTTTCATCTTTCCTTGTTCTGTCTGATACATCATACAGCTGATTTCACTCCACTCTACCCCACATATCACCAAACAAATCATATGTTTTCATTTGAAATATGTCTTATATTGAAAACCTGAATATTATATCTATAACCAGTGAAGATGCGCATACTGGTAATTTGCCTCTAGGACGGGAGATCCCCGAAATCAGAAAGTTTGAATGGACTGTAGAAACACTGTCGTTTCACTTTCAATTTTTATTGTAAAATATGATAACAGACATGTTCCATGTGTAAAATTTCTGTGAAAAATGTCAAAAAGGAATGGCTGGTCGGCTGGTATCAGTGTCCAGAGGATGTATCGTGCTTTTCAAATAAACGCCCCTCTTCTGATAGAGGCCTTTAAATGGTTTAGGGGTTCCTGGTCCTGGTTAGAAATTAAAAGTCGTCACTCCACAAAGTCATAAACAACCATATCAGTTAAATACTGTTGGTTTCCTCTTTGTTCGCGAGGATTTCAAATTCGCGATTTTCGAGAAAGGGGAATTATCGAGAAAATGAAACATTCGTAAATAAGTGGTCAAAACGGTGAAGGAAAGTTGAAAGGTAAAAAACTCATGTTTTATGTAATTACTAAATAATAATAAATCTTGTACGTCCAAATATTGTTATTATACATAATATCAGATCTTTCAAATTATCTGCCATTAACGAAAAATATTCTAAACTCGTTCGATGTTTCTTTGGGTCCCCGTCCAATTATTAAGATTTGACGCATATGTTATTTAATATACATGTAATTAATTAATATATTAATGTTTTACTTCCAGTAGGTTTTTAATAGAGTGAGATGGCGAAAATAAATACCCTAGCGAAACACCTAAAATGTGGAAATCGCGAAATTTTAACCCCGCGAATCTGAAGTTAGCTACTGCATTTAGGTACAATCGAAGACAAGGGAAACAAGAAGCGAATGCATGCGACATCGTTAGGCCAAAAAAATAATAATAAAAAGGTATGGTTCTCAGGCACTTTTTTTTCAGAAATCACTGCGGGCGGGCGGTATTTTATTTTTGACTTTTTTTGTATGTTTCGATAAAAATGTCATATGATCAGGAAAAAGCATGAAAATAACAGTTTTTTTTTTTGCTAAACAGGTAAAAGCACTAAATAACAAAGGAAATCGTATCAAAACTGTATAATTTTATCTTCTGGAAAGATGAAAATCAAAATAAAAATGTTTGATGCGGGGGTTAAAATTGACGCGGGCGATCCCTGAGATCCATTCCTCAATTTTTTTTTTGGCCTTACGTGATGGATATGGCCCAACGTTACATATCTGATATGTCACTAAAGTCTTGCGATTTAAATAAAGTCGACCAATTGGGGATCTAATGGAGTATGTATACATTCTATAAATAATCCAAGCAATGTGCACGATCTATGTTTTGGCTATGGATTGTATACATTCTATGTTATGGCTATAAACGGAGTTCAGATAAACGTATATATATATATATATATATATATATATATATATATATTATTCCAGCCAGCCGACTGGTTAGCTCATCCAATTACTGATGATGCTGATTTTCCTGATTCTGAGTTTGTGACCTCACATGGACACAGGTTATAACCATGCAGTTTTGCCATAAAGACGATCGGTCTGTCCTGGATAAAACTGGTAGTTAGCGTTAATTTCGTATTTTTTGTAACTTTTTTATTTTGTAATTTCGGGTTTGTAGGGCGACACGTGGATTACAATCGAATTAGAATATCAGAATCAAACATGTCCCCTATAGAGGGTTACAGGAAGATTCCCAGCCTATTAAGTCATATGCAAATATGATTTATGATTGGGGTAGGACGTAGTCTTTTGGTTAAGGCGTTGGACTTTCGAACCCCGCCGGTGTCTACATGGCATAATGGTAAAATCTCGTTATAGAACCTCAGAGATTTGCTCTAATGTCTTAACGACAGGTTATGACTTCTGGAATATTCCTTACCCCGTGCATATATAACCTGAAATCCTGAATGCATAATAATAACATATCATTCTTACCATATGGATACCATCAGCATCATTCAATAGACAGTGCCACCAACAGACCATGTACCTATCCTTTAAAATGTCATATGCACGTATAACAGGGAGGATACAGACCAGGTAATGAAAACTTACATAATAACATGATCAAAACATAATTTTGAACCTACTTTTCAAAGGTGTGCTTAGTCGGCCTTATGTTTATGGAGGTCCTTGTCTCCTATGCAGGCACACATGGGTTCTGGTCAATAGAATGAAATCGCATATCACACTTCGTCTTTTCGAGTGTTGTCAGTCCTGAATCACGTCTGGATGATGAGATGAATAATATATAATATATAATATATATATATATATATATATATATATATATAATGCCTAACAGTTTAATTAAAGGAATGCCAGTATAACACCATAAACACTTACAGTTCCTGTCACGCTGCGTGGCTTGTGGGATGTTCTTATCATTGTAGTCTATTGAACCTTAATGTTTTCCTACATGTATATTCTAAGAACCTTGTCACATAACCAAGAACCACTATTGCCATCACATTAGTTATTGACGGTCCAAACACCCACATATATAAAATATGTAGAAGACATTTAAATACTTCATATGAAGGATGATGTAAACATACCAGGAGTATAAAAAAGCCGCATCTCTGTGACTACCTACTTCAGAACTATTCACAAATCAGGGTCATCTTATAACAGCATTTAAATTTAAAACTTAGTAACTCAGATACAAGTATTTGTGATTGGTCTATCCAAGGATCAACACAAATGGAGGTTGTCTGGAGATTAACGTTGTTCGGGAACAAGTAGGGGCTGCTTCGACCAAACCTGGTAGTACGAACATCAGGGTATTACGAACCTCCCGGTATAACGCACACCCCGGTATTACGAACACCCCATTAAAACGAACATCGTTGAAGAAAGAACAATTTTAGCAGTAGGAGATCACAAAATCATCAGCCTTATCGAGGTGACTCACGATCAGCTGAATTTCTGTTGAGGTAAACTTACTGGTTTCGAAATCTTTTCTATGTATTTTCGCTGGATATTGCATGACGTGTGGAACTACCTGTACGACGCAGCACTCGGTACCAGGCAGAAAGACTGCGGTCAATCATAAAAACATGACCACGTATTCACGCTCCAGTGCGCTTCGTGTGTGACCCTGTTTTTTGCTTGCCGGAAATCTTCGATTTCGGCAAGCATATTGCTCAGTTGCGTATGTCTGTTTGTCTGTTTGTTGCTTGCCGGAATCAAAGATTTCGGCAAGCATATTGCTCAGTTGCGTATGTCTGTTTGTCTGTTTGTCTGTTTATTTGTCTGCACTCTCCTGGCCACAATTTTGCCACAATCACCTTGAAACTTACAGCGATGATGAAAAACATAATTTCTAGGTGCCCTATTGTTTTTGGTTAAAATAGGTCAAAGGTCAAGGTCAAGGTCACGACAGGTATGGTTAACGGTTTTTGCACTATAACTTCGCCATAAATAGTTTTATCCACTTCTGCAATAGCTCATTTTTTTCGTCATCACCTGGCCTTTCTTTTGACATGTAGCTTACTTAAATTTGCTGTTACCATGGTTACGCAATTTTGGGGAGAAATCATGGAATTTCCTGATATTTTTCAAATTTGCAGCAAACGTACTGATTCTGAGATATTTTATGTAACACAAGAATATCTCGAAATTGTTCTTTCAGATTTTGGAAATGGCCGCCAGGGGGCGTTGCAGATGAAAAAACATGAAAATTTGTTTTGGTGCTATACCTCCAGAACTATTAAACATTGGGCCATTTCAATAACAGCACCTTCAACTGGGGTCCATGGGCTTATTTTTGCGCATAGGTGCCAAAGTGCGCTATTGCCAGATTTCTCTATTTTTGGGGTAAAACTTTTGAATTTTGAAAATATGCAGTTTTCAGCTTCTAACTCTGTCAGTTTTTATGCTGGAGAGTTCAATTTTTTTCCATCTTGTAGCCCTTGGTGAGCTCTCGGTGATCCAATCAAAAATCTTGCAAAATCTCGCACCGTTTCTCGTCAAACGAGAGTCTTCGAGATTTCATTAAATATGACCTACAGGTTGCATTTTTTTAACAATGGCTTTGAAATTGATATATTTTGTGTTATTTATAAATATCTCGAAATCAGATTTTCATTTTTTGAAAATAGCCACCAGGGGGCGTGGTACCTGAAACACTGTAACATATCATTTTTCTGCAATATCTAAAATAATTTTAAACATGGCACAATTTTTATCGTTGTATCTTAAACTAGGAACATTGGCTTATTCCTCCGCACATGTAGCTTTGTGCTGCCGTTACCATGGTTACCAAATTTGTGGGTTAAACTTGACGATCTGAAAATATGCAGTTTTTGGCTTCTATCTCGGTTAATATTTATGTTTCAAGGGTCTAGTTTTTTGCATAAGGCTGCTTCCCCTTGGTTCTAAGTCATTCAATTGCAAGTCTCGTCAAATTTCGCTCGGTTTTTCGTCAAACGAGAAAAAACGAGATTTCACGGAAATGCTTATAACTCGGCGACTTTTACAGCTACACAGGTCTAGTTTTCGGCATTTCATAACATATGACCAGCTTGACACGCCAGAAAAGAAATCAGGCCAAATCTCGCACCATATCTCGTCAAGCGAGGAAAAAACGAGATATCATGGAAATGTTTATAACTAGGCGACTTTTACAGCTACTCAGGTCTAGTTTTTGGCATTTGGTAACATTTGGCCAACTTGACATAGTAAAACTGCGATACTTGGCGAAATCTCGCACTACATCTGGTCAATTGTGGAAAAACGAGATTTCACAGAAATGCATATAAGTCGGCGACTTTCACGGCTAGACAGGTCTAATTTTTGGCATTCATTAACATTTGGACGGCTTGACATGACAAACCTGCAAGACTGGCCAAATCTCGCACCATATCTCGTCAAACGATAAAAAAGGAGATTTCACAGAAATGCTAATAACTCGGCAACTTTTACAGCTAGACAGATGTAGTTTTCGCCATTTCATAACATTTAGAGAGTTTGATATGACAAATCTACAAGACTGGCCAAATCCTGCACCATATCTCGTCAAACGAGAAAACACGAGAGTACACGGAAATGCTTATAACTCGGCGACTTTTACAGCTAGACGGATCTAGTTTTCGCCGTTTCGTAACGTTTGGCCGTCTTGACATAATAAAACTGCTCGTCTTGCCAAATCTCGTACTATATCTCGTCAAGCGAGAAAAAAACATGATTTCACGTAAATGCTGATAACACGGCGACTTTTGCAGCTAGTTTGTTGCTTGCCGAATTCAAAGATTTCGGCAAGCATGTTGGTCAGTTGCGTATGTCTGTTTGTCTGTCTGTCTGTCTGTCTGTTTGTTGGTTTGTTTGTCTGCACTGTCCTGGCCACAATTTTATGCCACAATCACCTTGAAACTTTCAGAGATGATGGAGAATTTCTAGGTGCCCGATTGTTTTTGGTTAAAATAGGTTAAAGGTCAAGGTCAAGGCCATCGAAAATCCTCGAAACCTTATTTTCCTCATAACTTGGTCAAAAATTGTCGTATCAACCTCATTCTTACCCCATTTTGTTCGTCTTTCCATTGCCCATATCCTGGTATGATCAACCTTTGTTGGCCTTGTGTCACCTTGTCAGTATGTCTGTCTGTTTCAGGGTTGTTGTCAATTTTGTCAACGGCCTTGTTGTTCTTTCTGACATTTAGCACTCTCCTGCCCACAATTTTGCCACAATCACCTTGAAACTTTCAGATATGATGGGCAACCAAAATTCTAGGTGCCCTATTGTTTTTGGCCCAAATAGGTCAAAGGTCAAGGTCGAGGTCATCAAAAGTATACAAACAGGTTTTTCTTCATATCTTTGTAACTGTTAGTCGTATCTACTTGAACTATAGCTCATTTTAATCGTCATCCAATGGCCTTTCTTCTGGTGGGTACTTGACTCAAATTTGCCGTTTCCATGGTAACACATTTTCGGGGGAAAATTATCATATTTGAAAATCAATGGACTAATTTGTCAGTTTTAATGCTAGAGAGGTCTAGTTTTTTTCCATTAGGTTGCATTCGTTTAATACTACATGATTTTATTAAAAGTCTGGCAATATCTCGTAAGATAGCTCATCAAACGAGATATTTCGAGATTTCATTAATCTTGCCCTGGAGGCCACAGTTTTGCAGGAATTTTTTTAAAACTGATATATTTCAAGTCTTACCCTCGTATTTCAAATTTGTTTTTTTCATTTTTATGGATAGGGCCGCTAGGGGGCGCTGGATGCGAACCTCCCCAACATCATATATTTTGGCCATATCTCCAAAATTATAAGCCTCAATTACATAAACTATAGCTTATTTTCTTCCTCTGAGTCTTCTCCATAACCTGGTGTAGTCATCTGGTCACAATTTTGTGTCACTTTGTCAGTGTGTCTGTCTGTTTAATCGTTGTCCTCAAATTCGCCTGCTTGCTCTTGCGTCTCACATATAGCATTCTACAGCTCACAGTTTTGAAAGAATCCTTTTGAAACTATTACATCTTAAGTCTTACACTAATATCTCGAAACCAATTTTTCATTTTCTGGATATGGCCGCTAGGGGGCGCTGAATTCGAACCTCTCCCAACATATCATGCTTTGGCAATATCTCCAAAACTATAAACCTCAGTTATATAAACTGTAGCTTTTTTCTTCCTTTGAGTCGTCTGCATACCTTGGAGTAGCCATCTGGACTTAATCTCGAGTCACTTTGTCAGTGTGTCTGTCTGTTTGTCAGTTGTTCTCAAATTCGCCTGCTTGCTGGTTCTTGCGTCTTACATATAGCATTCTATAGGCCACAGTTTTGATGGAATCCTTTTGAAACTATTACACCTTATGTCTTACACTAATATCTCGAAATAAATTTTTCATTTTCCGGATATGGCCACTAGTGGGCGCTGCACACAACCCTCACACACATACCATTGTATTGGCCATATCTCTACACCCAAAGCCTCAGTTACATAAACTATAGCTTATTTTCTTCCTTTGAGTCTTCTCCATAACCTGATTAAGGCATGTGGTTTCAATCTTCTGTCACTTTCTCAGTGTGTCCATCTGTTTGTCCGTTATCCTCAAAGTCGCCTGCTTGCTGGTTCTTACGCCTTACATATAGCATTCTACAGGCCACAGCTTTGACGGAACCCTTTTGAAACTGGGACATCTCATGTCATACTCTAATAATACGAAACGCGTTTGTCGTTTTTGGAATATGTCCGCTAGAGGGCGCTACAGTCGAACCTCCCAAGTATATCATTAATTCGCCATACCTCCAAAACTATTAATCTAAATTACATAAATTATAACTCATTTTCTTCCTTTGAATCTTCTCCATAACTAGGTTAAGTCATCTGGTGTCAATCTTGTCTCACAAAGTCAGTATGTCTGTCTGTTCGTCTTTTTTTGTCGGCTTTGTCTGCTTGCCTGTTCTTTTGTCTCATATGTCATTCTACTGGCCACATATTCTCAGCAATGGCCCTGAGAGTCATTCCATTGATAGAAAACCGACAAAATGTTCTGTCTGTCCGTCTGTGTTTCACTTCCGATTTCCGGCAAGCGTTCGACCTATGGTCGTCTAGTTTGTTTGTTTGTCTGCACTCTCCTGGCCACAATTTTGCCACAATCACCTTGAAACTTGCAGGGATGATGAAAAACATAATTTCTAGGTGCCCTATTGTTTTTGGTTAAAATAGGTCAAAGGTCAAAGGTCAAGGTCACGACAGGTATGGTTAACGGTTTTTGCGCTATAACTTCGCCATAAATAGGCTTATCCACTTCTGCAATAGCTCATTTTTTTCGTCATCACCCGGCCTTTCTTTTGACATGTAGCTAACTTAAATTTGCTGTTACCATGGTTACGCAATTTTGGGGAGAAATCATGGAATTTCGTGATATTTTTCAAATTTGCAGCAATCGTACTGATTCTGAGTTATTTTATGTAACACAAGAATATCTCGAAATTGTTTTTTCAGATTTTGGAAATGGCCGCCAGGGGGCGTTGCAGATGAAAAAACATGAACATTTGTTTTGGTGCTATACCTCCAGAACTATTAAACATTGGGCCATTTCCATCACAGCACCTTCAACTGGGGTCCATGGGCTTATTTTTGCGCATAGGTGCCAAAGTGCGCTATTGCCAGATTTCTCTACTTTTGGGGTAAAACTTTTGAATAATGACTATATGCAGTTTTCAGCTTCTAACTCTGTCAGTTTTTATGCTGGAGAGGTCATTTTTTTTGCATCTTGTAGCCCTTGGTGAGTTCTCGGTGGTCCAATCAAAAATCTTGCAAAATCTCGCACCGTTTCTCGTCAAACGAGAGTCTTCGAGATTTCATTAAATATGACCTACAGGTTGCATTTTTTTAACAATGGCTTTGAAATTGATATATTTTGTGTTATTTATAAATATCTCGAAATCAGTTTTTCATTTTTTGGAAATAGCCACCAGGGGGCGTGGTACCTGAAACACTGTAACATATCATTTTTCTGCAATATCTCAAAAAATATTAAACGTGACACCATTTTTTTTGTGGTATCTGGAAGTAGGAACATTGGCTTATTCCTCCGCACATGTAGCTTTGAACTGCCGTTACCATGGTTACCAAATTTTGGGGTAAAACGTGACAACTTGAAAATACGAAGTTTACCTGCTTCTATCTCTGTTGATATTTGCCATAGAAAGGTCTGGTTTTCGGCGTTAGACAGCATCCGTCTAGTTCTTAGTCATTCAATCGCAAGTCTCGTCATATCTCGCACCGTTTCTCGTGAAACGAGAACACGTGACCATTCAAAGAAATGCCTATAATTCTGTCATATTTACGCCACAGACACATGGTCTGCAGCGCCGGATAGCGTCGGACACTCGCAGTCACATTCAGGGGTCGCATTGTAAGTCTCGTCAAATCTCGCGCCGTGTTTCACCAAACCACGAAGTCACGTGCCGTCGCCGCAAGTGCCGGCAGGGTCCCTACGGTGGGCGGCCGGCGTGTGCAGCGGTGCGTGACGGCCTTTCCAGGCCCTGTCTATTATCATACATGTTGGAGGCACAGTCACAACTTTATTGCTTGCCGGAAATCTTCGATTTCGGCAAGCATATTGCTCAGTTGCGTATGTCTGTTTGTCTGTTTGTTGCTTGCTGGAATCAAAGATTTCGGCAAGCATATTACTCAGTTGCGTATGTCTGTTTGTCTGTTTGTTGCTTGCCGGAATCAAAGATTTCGGCAAGCATATTACTCAGTTGCGTATGTCTGTTTGTCTGTTTGTTGCTTCCCGGAAATCTTCGATTTTCGCAAGCATGTTGATCACCCGCGTATGTTTGTTTGTTTGTTTGTTTGTTTGTTTGTTTGTTTGTCTGTCTGTCTGTCTGTCTGTCTGTCTGTTTGTTTGTTTGTCTGTATGTACACGCGCTACAGGCCAGAGTTTTTAAGCAATCGCTCTGAAACTTATGCATCAAGTGTAAGATTGGTTCTCCTCGGAGCCTATTGTTTTTGGTCATGATCGGTCAAAGGTCAAGGTCAGGGTCACCAAAAAACCTAAAATTTTTACTTTCTTCATATCTTTGTCAATAATAATCGTAGCCGCATAATCTGTAGCTCATTTTATTCCTCACTATGTCAGCTTTCCAAGTGCTGGCAAATTTTTCCGGTCAATGGTTACCATGGTAACGTATTTTTGGGGGAAATTCAGAAAATTCGAAAATTTCCCTCCAAATTTCTCATTATTTAAGTTAGAGAGGTCTAGTTTTTTGCAATGCGTAGCATTTAATATGCTCTATGGTAAATTAACGGGAGTCTCGCAAAATCTCGTGCCATTTGTCGTCAAATGAGACTTTTCGAGATTTCATTAAAAACGATTTAGAGGTGGCAGTTTTACAGCTAAGGTTCTAAAAGTGACATATTTTCTGTTTTTCTGTATTATCTCGAACTTGTTTTTTCATTTTTTGAAATTAGCCACCAGGGGGCGTGGTACTGGAAACATTGCAACTTACCATTTTTCTGCAATACCAAAAAAAATATTAAACGTGGCACAATGTTTAATGTCTTATCTGAAACTAGGATCGTCGGCTTATTCCTGCGTACATGTAGCTTTGCGCTGCTGTTACCATGGTAACCAAATTTTGGGGTAAAACTTGGCAATCTGAAAATAATAAGTTTTTTGCTTCTATCTCTGTTAATATTTATACTACAAGTGTCTAGTTTTCTGCATGAGGTAGCATTCCCTTGCCACTAATGCAGTTAATTGCAAGTCTCGTAGAATCTCGCTCTGTTTTCCGTCAAACGAGAAATTACGAGATTTCACAGAAATGCATATAACTTGGTCACCTTTTCGGCTAAAGAGGAGCAGTTTTCAGCATTTTGTTGCGTTTTGGGAGCTTAACAGGATAATAACTTATATCTCGCCACATCTCGTACCATCTCCCGCCAAACGAGAATATTCGAGAATTCGAACAAATGTCTATATCTCTGTCATTTTAATGCCAGAGATTTTATTTTTCTATTGTTCAAGATTCACTTGACTAGTTTGAAGTGACAAAATTGAATATCTCGTCATATCTCGCATCATTTCTTGTCAAACGAGAACATGGGACCATTCAAAGATACGCCTATAATTCTGTTATTTTAATGCTGAAGACCTTTAGTTTTCAGCATTCGATAGCGTCTAACACTCTCGGTCACATTATGTGTTTATATTGTAAGTTTCGTCAAATCTGGGATCGTTTTTTCTTCAAATAAAAAAGTACATCCTATTGCCGTGACCATAAGTGGCGGCAGTATGTGATAGTAAATGTCGGCAGGGGCATTACACTTGACAGTTGGAGCCATGTTCTATGGGTGTGCGATGGCCCATGAAGAAGACTTCTATTGTGTTGTTATCGTCTTCCTTTGATTGCTGCTTCGTAAGCTTCACAGACCAGCGCCAACCACCTGGTTGCCATGTGTCCTCAATGTAATCAACCTTTGCTGTTTTCCTTTCCCTAAGATATGTATGGTAGCCTGTTCACTTGTCCTTAGATTGTTTATTGTTGGTGTATTGAAGTAAAATAAAATGCCAGGTTTTCCTGCATATTGATTGTAAATTGAATAAAATCATACAAGAACCAACCAATGTTCTATGACCACTATTTCAGATTTGAGATCAGAACAATTGATTTCTGCATAAACCACTGACCAGATTTGATAAACTTTAAAGTGGTCTATATTTTTTTTTCTGAAGAAGTTGAGCTATATGCTTGGAGATGCCAGCCAGTGGGTGTGAATGGATTGCAATGAAACCCAAACCAGGTGTTTGTGAAGAGTCTGGTGGAGATGAAGGGGGCCAAAACCTGTTTGACTGTGTATAAGCATAAACTGGCCTGAAATCAGGTTTCTGGGGGCATGGAATTTTTGTTTGTGGGAACAGGGTAATATTATCTTGTTTCCCTGTATATACACCCTAAACTGGGCCTAATGACACCAAAACCAGGTTTGTGGGACCATCAGTACAGATTTGAGGGGGAAAAATGGATTTTCTCTGTATATCACTATGTTCACTGTGTCCAGATTTGGAAATTCAAACTGGCCCTAATTTTTTTTCTGAGGGAGTTGAGCCAAATGCTTTGAGATACCAGCCAGTGGGTGTAAATGGATTGCAATGATTCCCAAACCAGGAGTGTGTGTTGATTTTTGTGGAGATGAGGGGGGCCAGAACTTATCTGACTGTGTATAAGCATAAACTGGCCTGAAATCAGGTTTCTGGGGGCTTGAAATTCTTGTTTGTGTCAGCAGGGTAATATTATCTTGTTTCCCTGTATATACACCTTGAATTGGGCCTAATGACACCTAAACCATGTTTTAGGGACCATCATTACAGATTTGAGGTGAAAAAATGGATTTTCCCTGTATATCACTATGTTCACTGTGTCCAGAATTGGAAATTCAAACAGGCCCTAATTTTTTTTCTGAGGGAGTTGAGCCAAATGCTTGGTGATGCCAGCCAGTGGGTGTAAATGGATTGCAATGATTCCCAAACCAGGAGTGTGTGTTGAGTTTTGTGGAGATGAGGGGGGCCAGAACCTATTTGACTGTGTATAAGCATAAACTGGCCTGAAATCAGGTTTCTGGGGGCATGGAATTTTTGTTTGTGGGAACAGGGTAATATTATCTTGTTTCCCTGTATATACACCCTAAACTGGGCCTAATGACACCAAAACCAGGTTTGTGGGACCATCAGTACAGATTTGAGGGGGAAAAATGGATTTTCTCTGTATATCACTATGTTCACTGTGTCCAGATTTGGAAATTCAAACTGGCCCTAATTTTTTTTCTGAGGGAGTTGAGCCAAATGCTTTGAGATACCAGCCAGTGGGTGTAAATGGATTGCAATGATACCAAACCAGGTGTGTGTGTTGAGTTTTGTGGAGATGAGGGGGGCCAGAACTTATCTGACTGTGTATAAGCATAAACTGGCCTGAAATCAGGTTTCTGGGGGCTTGAAATTATTGTTTGTGTCAGCAGGGTAATATTATCTTGTTTCCCTGTATATACACCTTGAATTGGGCCTAATGACACCTAAACCATGTTTTAGGGACCATCATTACAGATTTGAGGTGAAAAAATGGATTTTCCCTGTATATCACTATGTTCACTGTGTCCAGAATTGGAAATTCAAACTGGCCCTAATTTTTTTTCTGAGGGAGTTGAGCCAAATGCTTGGTGATGCCAGCCAGTGGGTGTAAATGGATTGCAATGATTCCCAAACCAGGAGTGTGTGTTGAGTTTTGTGGAGATGAGGGGGGCCAGAACCTATTTGACTGTGTATAAGCATAAACTGGCCAGAAATCAGGTTTCTGGGGGCATGAAATTTTTGTTTGTGGGAACAGTGTAATATTATCTTGTTTCCCTGTATATACACCCTAAACTGGGCCTAATGACACCAAAACCAGGTTTGTGGGACCATCAGTACAGATTTGAGGGGAAAAAATGGATTTTCTCTGTATATCACTATGTCCACTGTGTCCAGATTTGGAAATTCAAACTGGCCCTAATTTTTTTTCTGAGGGATTTGAACCAAATGCTTTGAGATTTCAGCCAGTGGGTGTAAATGGATTGCAATGATAGCCAAAGCAGGTGTGTGTGATGAGTCTGGTGGAGATGAGGTGGTCCAAAACACTATTTGCCTGTGTATAATAAGCCATAATTCCTCAGCTGAAATCAGCTTTCTGGGGGCTTGAAATGTTTGCTGGTGGGAACAAGGTAATATTATCTTGTTATCATGGATATACACCCTAAAATGGGCCTGAGAACACCAAATACATGCATGTTGGACCATGAGTACAGATTTGAGGTAACAAATTGTCTGTCTATAAATTTTAAAAAAATCAAATATCAAACTGTTATAAACATGTATCAATATATTTAATAAAATCTCTTTTCATCCAATGAATTGCATCTTATTTTTTTATAAATAAACCATGATATTCAACTACATCCAGTAATAGAAAATAAAAATAAAATGAATAAAAGTTTTTTTGTTTTTGTTTTTTTTTTTTGGGGGGGGGGGTGGTTGTGTTTTTTTGCAGTAAAATCCAGGCTTCTCTTTGGATCCCGGCGGTGGGCGAGGGTACAATGGACACCACACAACATTTGAAAGAACATTTTTTTCTGCTGTTATTGGATGACCAAGTCTCTATGAATTTAAAAAAAAATATTTATTCCGTTATTCAAGATGACAGTGAAAATGACCCTATTTTTTCAATCATTCACCACTCTTTTCGAGCGTTCATCGAATAAGAAAGAGCCCATCCCACCGCATTTCCTGCGAGGGTTCGTTTCTTCAGAGTCCAAACAATCCTACCGGGGCGGGGTTTAGTCCATCTCGTCTTAAATTTGTGTCCGGGGCACGGCAAACATTATGAAAGCGGACAAAAACTTTCATACGGCTGGTAAATGCGTTTATATGTAAACGCGGGGAATTCCCGGAGAATTCACGGAGAGATTTTATATGCAATGATACTTTTAATTACACGTTAAAATCATTTAAAATCTACCACTATATTACTCTAAAGACATTTATTCACTGTTAAATTACCGAAATAATAACCAGCGCAAACAATGTGGGACTGCCACTAACACCAATCTGGATCACCAGCTAACATTGACTACCGATCTTACATCAGACGAAAACGCTAAACACTATATATTTTTTCAACAGTTTACTGTGCAAACCGTAACAAAACCATGCAGGATATCAAATTTACAGGTTCTTAAGGAAATATGATACAAAACATAAGTTGTACCTTTGCTCACATTTAATAATATCATCATGATGAATTCTCCGCGAATTCTCCAGCTGTCCGCGTTATAGATGTATATGTATTTATTAATGACAAAAATTGACATACAATTTTATGGATACCCGTATAATTGCGGTTTTCTGGACCGTCCCAGCCCACAGGTAGGATAATATGGATTCCCGACAATATTCTAATGACCGTTCCCTGAGCTGGAACGGGCTAAGAAGGTCCCTGTCATTTTTTTTAATTGTCAATTCCCAGGTTTTTCGGATAAAAAAATGGCCCAATCCTTCATTCAATCTCCAGCCTCTTCTGGCGTTCCGGGTTTAAAAAAGAGCCCGTCCCATGCCTATTTCAGCTAGGACTGCAAACTCTGGGGTCAAAACAACTCAACTACGGCTTGGAATTACTACCTTTCCTCTTAAATTTCTATCGCGCCCGTGTCAAGTGTACCGTTTTATTCACAAACGTGCGGCAGGCGCCAAAAAAATTGACAGCACCCCTCTCTCATGCCAGAATATATTTTTATATATCAAGTCCTAACCCACCACGGAACTAGGGCCTCAAATTTTTTTATCTTATTACTTACCACTTCAGACTCCTTAAAAGTCTCTCCTTTTTTAACCAAAGATTCCAATTTTTAAAATATATTAAATTTCACATTACAGATAACCTACACCAAGGGGACATTACAGTTAATCCGTGATGGGCAGGACTTCTTGGAATTTTATAATTCCCGGACGCAGGCTGACCGACTGCCTTTTTTCTTCAAGGACAGCCCTAATTTAAGCCATCATCAGACTTGAAGATGTCCTCAGGCCGACCTATTTGTCCAGGAATGAAAGGTCACGTCTCCCTTACCCAGAGGTCGGGTCTCTGTCTAACACGAACGCGGCTTCGCTTGCATTTCGGCATTCTGGACGTTCAACTCTTCAAGTTTCATTTTCAGTGCTTTTCTTATTTCCAGCACTCAAGAATAGGAGAACTGCCAAGGATTCAGTTGGACTTCCATTATTTCTATTTCTGTCCAAAAATGGATTGTCCTGTATAGGATGGCTACTAATAATAACACTATTAATGTCTCTCTATCCGTCTGTCTGTCTCTCTGTCTGTCTGTCTGTCTGTCTGTCTCTCTGTCTACTCCTCTTTGACTTTTGAAAATCAGCAAGACCTTATTCATATGTGCTACTGTTTTTTTCATGATAGAGGTTTTTCATTTGATCAGATCCAAATGTTCCCTGTCTGTCTGCCTAGTAACTGTCCATCTATTTCGCTGTCTTATTTCCGGTCACTTCCGGCAAGCGTTCGACCTCAGGTCGTCTAGTTTTTTTTTTTTTTGTTTTTTTTTTAGCTCAGCTGACTATCAGTCATGCTGAACAAAAGTGCTGGGTCATCATCCCTCGTCCTTCTGTCCGGCCGTTTGGCCGTCCGTCTGTCCGTTATGAGACAAAAATCGTAACCGTAAGGGCTAGTATCATACATTATGTTCTAAAAAGGTCCTTGGAAACCTGAAATTAGGTCACTGCGACTTCTATTCCTCGAGATACGGGCCGTGTTTGCATCCCCCCGAATTAATTATTATAGTCTTATAATTATAAAATTATCATTCATCTAAAACTTTAAATCTTTGCATATGGGTCACATACCAACATTGGAAGAACCAAAATTATTTTGAGGTAACAGGGTCAAAAGTCATGGTCACAGGACCCACTTCTTTGAAAAGGTTGTGGATGCATTTGAAGCCATCCTTTTCACCCTTAACCTTCCATCTATTACATATGGCTCAACAATTAATGGGGGAAGAATGCTGTAGTTTTCACATCACAAGATCAAAGGCCATGGTCACAGGACTCATTTGTTTGAAAAGCTTTTGGACACATTTTAAGCCAAACTATGTGACCAAATTCTGCCATCAGGCACATACAGCTCGCCCATCAATAGGAGGAGATTCATATAGGTATTCAGGCCACAAGGTCAAAGTTTAAGGTCACGGTGGTGGCGCTACCTGTACGTTTAAACTCAAGGTCATGGTGATCCATATTCAGCATGCTGTGTTCTGGACACATCACTTTCATTGGTTGTACCAGTAGCTAATGTTCAGTCATGCCTAGTATCACTATTTTGCCCTGAACCCAAGTAATGTGCTTTGTGCGTACAAATCTTCCTGTCCCTCCCCTAACAACATTTGTATTGTCACAGTAACCACTTTCTACCGATTCCCCGGTACAGAGGGGAGGTTTATATGGGTCGATGATTTTATTTCTGTATCGATAGTTTGTCTATAGACTTGTGAAATAAAAAATGGAGATTTATTGTAAGATTCTAAATTGTCATATTAGGTTATAATTTCGATGTGCAGTTTTCTGTGGAATTATTGAAAAATATCAAATTAAAAAAACTATTTAAAAAACAAACAGGTGGACGCATATGACTGGAACATAGTAGAGTCACTATATAAAGGCATGCTCATTCTTTTCCATACTCTTATTTGCCCATGAAAAAAACCCAAAACACTCCGTGGAAAATGAGAAAAAGACTAAAACTTTTACATTTGTTACATGATAAATGCTTATATGACTTCGTGGCAAATTATGACAAAGGTATTACCCTAAGTAATGATAAAAACAATGACGGTGTTGAATCCATTAAGCGTCCTTTGCTGCTCTTTCCCTGTTAACCATTCATTAAGATCAAATCCGTCTCCAGCTCTGAAGAACCCTTGCTTGCCAAACTAACAATAGATGGCGCCACTAGAAGATCTGCTGGTTTGGTTTGTTGCCTTGGCGAATGGTCACGGAATTGTACATGTTCTGTATTTGATTCAATGAAGGGAAAACTATGTTCAGTGGACTCAAAACCAGAATCCTGCGATGCATATATTAATCTTAATAACTTATGCCTGGCTTCATCAAGATTGAGGGGTTGTGTTTCTGCCCTGTCAGTGGAAGAACACAACAGGGACACAAGTTCTTCCAGATTCTCTGGTAGACAAAGAATATCCTTATGTTTCAAGTATTCTGTACATATTGAATTTGTATAAATAAAATAAACGTGTATTAATGAATCAAGTTCGAACTGGTTTGTTTCTAATAAATGAAAGAAATCAAGGAAAAGAGAGTCCTTTTGATTCAAGCCTTCATTGATTTTGTTTGTAATATTTCGAATGTTTTGCTTGTACTGGCAGTGTGATTTTTTAAGCCCGTCGGAGTGTACACAAATCACTTTTTCCTGTGATTTTAACGGTATGAATGAGTCTTCGTGCTTGTCGGTTTTACCCATCAGAGTAATGTTGAGATGAGGACACGCTTTTTGGAGAAAGCTGAGCAGAGTTTCAGCAACCATGGTGTGAAGCACGTTGTCAGGGTAATGCAGGATGACGACTTGGTTCCCACCTTCAAGTAAACATAAAAAAAATATATCTTATCATCGCTGCGATATTCTTTCAATCTCTCGTTTAATCAAACTACGTGACATATATTCTTCTTGAATCATTCATATATATATATGTATGCATATATAATATATATAAGTGTCTGTGTGTGTGAGTAAAATGCGTGTAGCAGTTTACCGTGTATTTTGGTTATTATAAATTGTTAAATAAACATATATACAGCCGCTTTCTATTCATATTCCACTTGACACCTGAAAAAAGAGCTCTAAACGTCGAAAGCTCGTGAATAAAACAAACACTTTTAAACAGTCAACACTAAGGCATCTTCATCTTTATAGATATATATATATTATATATATATATTACATATATATGTACATGTATTTATGTATATATATATATAATATTGTTATAATCTTGGAATACGATCTTTTTGGTTTCAATTAAGGATAATACGAAGGACGACAGACAGAGGAAAACTAATGTTGAGGTATTTAACGGTAGGGAAATATGAAGAGTTTCTTTATGTAACTATTATATATATATATATATATATATATATATATATATATATATATATATATATATATATATATATATATATATATATATATATATATATAAAGGCATCTTTCTCATGTTTCAACACTGAGATTTGTTAAGATATAAGATATGATATAGAAGACGCAAGATTTTGTTTACCTTGCTTTGATCTTTTATATCTGAGTTTTCTTTTGGTAATTATTGCAGCTAGTACAGATAGTAGAAGTAACGCTCCGACAGTCCCAAGTACCGCTGCTGGAATGATGTGGCTGGAACCTCCCGGACCCGTGGTTGTGCTGACTGCCGTGGTTGTGCTGACTGCGCAATTCACACTGGTCGAAGCAGGACTTTGAAGGTATCGGTGTTGTCCTTTGATAATTTACAAGAAATCATAAATATATTGAACCACAACGTGTATATATGTGATTTACATTTTAACATACCTGTATATTGGGACCATCTTTGAAAGTACCGAAAGCATTAACATTGGTTTAAACGGACTGTCTAATCAGACCACCTGTGAATTGACCTCAACAACAGAGCCCTTATGCCCCGCCGTTTTACTTAATTATGAGCCCTACGAAGAGGGTCTTCCATGTTCATGGTTTGTGAGAGCTGCTAACAAGACAATACTGACGTCACAAAGGTCGATGAAGTATGACGTCGTAGTGACTGACGTCATCAAGTGAAATTGCCATTCTCTATTGAAGAATATATCACAGTCATTGTGAACTGTGTTGCCGTATTTTGGTTCATTTGTCTCAAACGAATTACGTGCAAGGAAAGATATTACTATTCACTCGGTAGTAGGAGGAATGGGTCCTGTAACCTTTGGCCTAGAACTTTAAATACTGTCTCCTTTATATAAAAATATCCCGTAACACGCAGACAGGGTACTGGTACAGACTACACGTATTCTATTTGGAAGAGTGTAATGCAAATTTTGCGCTTGTAGGATGATTGGTTGGCTGTTAACTTTGCCAACGATAACTTGATTGGTTGCTCGCAACTGCTCTGCTCATGAGTATTCATTACATGTATATGCGATTAAGGTCACATATTTCATGAGAATCACAATTCAAATCACGTTTGGCCAGCTTTGGGTGCTCTTATTACACATCTTATTACTACATTACGTATAAAGCTGGATATGTATGCAAGTTTAATTGAAAGTATAATGGTTTCTGAACTTGGTGATCAAGGTTTTATTTATATATATATATATATATATATATATATATATATAATCAGGTATGTGGAAAAATTACACAAGTGCACTACTGTAGGTATGTGTAGTATATAAATTAAGTTCAGGACTGCGATCTACATAAAGTAAAAACAACGTTGTATTATGGCGGACACGGAATGTAAGATCTATGAAAAGACATTAAATAAGATTAAATATGAAACTGAATTACACAAACTTACCTGGAAGTGACATGTGACTTTTGTTAGGGGTGACGGTGATCGTGTGGTGTACACTGTTTGGCTGGAGCATAGGCGGAGATTCCGGGAAACTTTTCAGTCGAATGGAGTACCTGCCAGGCGCCAGGAGCAGTCTCCCGAACCAAAAACGGACCTATAACATGATAATATATATAATATCTGTTAATACAATTACAGGGAAATAACAATAAGAGAACCTACTGTTTTCTTGCCTCCGCGAGTGGAGTATGCAATCATTCCAGTTCGTGTGTGTTTATGTGTGTTTGTACACAACATAACGCGTTATATCTACTAGTTGATCCAGTTTCTTTTAGGGCCCCTGGAGCATCACCAAGGAATATTCACAAATGTACAGTCACTTATGCACGAATTATCCAGGGATTATGAAAAAAGTAAATGCACAGTGCAGGTCACATTAGAGCGCCAAGCACCTCGAAGTGTACGTATTGCGGAGGCATGTATCCATTGGGATGTTTATTTCTATTTTTCTTTAATTAAATTTTTTCGCCTTTGACTGTTCTTGTCAAGATAATGTCAAAGAGGAGCAATCGTGGATTAAGAAAACACCAACAGTCGTGTCTAGTCTCATCATCAAATAAAGCACCCTTCCCCAGTGGTCGTTTCTACTCGAAACGAATCTCTTCTGTTCGGGCATTATGGGATGGCCGGGACTACTTGTCTCAACTGTCTAAAACTTTTCTAAAAATTTTGCAACATTTCAAGGAAACACTTTCTGTTTTCATTCAATAAGCATATGTTTACAAATTATTACTTATATAGTCCCGACCACAAAACACCCATGTATAAAAATTATTACACATTGCAATCATTTAAACATCATTAAGATTTATTATTGCAACCTGCCATTAACATCAGTGTTTCAGTAAGTTCTCTGAGATGTGAGATATAAAGAATACTATAGAATATACTTTAAAATATAATAACATCAAATATGGAAAATACTGCAAGTTAACCATATTTTTAATTGTGCCATGTTATCATTTTACTGATTTGTTTAAAATAAGATAATGTGTGGTCAATTATTCAAATGTTTTGTTATCCTTTGACACAAAACAGGATTTTGTTTACATGTTTACCTGTGTAGTGTATGCCTTTAATCTTATATTAGCATGTGAGATGAGAATCCATCAGAGATTTTTCGGTTTAACAAGTGAAAATGGGCAGCAGTTTTCTTGCACTTTTCGTGATATGCGCAAGCAGAACTGATTGATTTTTGCCCATTTTCATGAAATTGAAATATATTATCTAATAAATAACCTTTTTTGTGAAAACCTTGTTTTACTCTTATACTGAATCTGATGTCATTTGTCCTGGAAGGATTTCAGACTCACCTAGTAGGATTGGAAATTGCCCTAGTGGAATTATAATTTCCCCTAGGGGAGATTAAGATTGCAATTTCCACTGGGCCCAAGCCAGTGGAGATCCATATTGTGATCTCTCCTTAAGGAGATCCCGATTGTGATCTCACCTAGTGGAATTTCCAATCCTACTAGATTGTAATTTCCACTGTGACATTTAGATGTAAACTGCCTTTAAACAATTCTTAGGCAATACATTTGAGCGGACTACATTGTCCTCATCTCTGCATTTATACCTACGCCGCTTGTGTATTTTGATGCCCCGGTGCATTGTGGGGATCATATGTTGACTACTCTTGTGTCTGAGCAGTGTACAAAGAAAAACTGCGTCATTTTAATTCTCACCTGATTTAGAAAATATCAACCGCTGTAATCATTTAGCAAAGGCCGGCGAAAAAAAAATCAATGGGAACGTGGAATGATTTAAACCGAATGAATTATTACTACAGCGGAAGGCGCATAGATAATGGTGAAAGAACGGTGAAATATATGTAAAAACGACCTTTTTATATAAACAGATACCTATTCTGTATATATATAAAAAAGCTATGTCTGTAATTCAGATATTTTTAGATGCCAGAATGTACTTTCAACATATAAGGTACAAATAGAAGACTAAATCTCACCAGGGGCAGTCTACCCGCCGGAAGGGACAGCCATGTCTCCTGGTCCACCAACCACGTGACACAGGTCACAAGGTTCACGTACATGCCATTAAGCGTTGTGACTGCCAGTTGAAACCCACGCAGCTGTTCTGTTCCTGGGAAAGAAAAAGGGCAAACAGTGTCATTTTGTTTTTAAGTTTCGCATATTTTATTGTCTTTAGGAATATTGTATTACATACCATGTAACTGTTAGATAGTAACAATAAATAATTTACCCTACACTTATAGTTCAAGTAAGGCCTCAGGAAATCTGTAAAAGTAGCAGCTTAAATATGTAACGTTTTGGGAGAAATGGCAAACCTTGTTGCAGAAGCAGCACTGGGAAATAATGACTCAGCTGACTCGAGCGACTACTAAGATTTTGTCGTACGCATTTGTCCACATTTCGATTATAAGGCCGATTTTGTTTAACATTCTAGCCTCCAGACTTAATGAATTACGAAAAACATCCTTTTTCAGCCACCCCTCTTTCAGTAAAGTGGACTAAGTTTCTATTCCCCCTATGACACATAGGCGTCTATAGTTGTCCACCAATGAGAAACGTGTATGGCATTCTTACCCGCCAGGAGAGGATAGGGACATGACTTTGTCCACCCGGCACCTACGGTTAGGACTTGCTCTGTCAAAGGTGTCAAACCTCTACACATGGCATTGGGCATATGCCACTTGCAGTTATTTTACCGCAGATGATGTAGCCGCTGTTCAGCCTCAGGTGATTGACTCACACAAATGAATAAGGTTCCATCTAATGGCGTTTAGGATAAGTTCTTTAGTTAAGTTAGGTTAGGTTTAAGAAAAATACTGGCAATATAGTATGTTTCGGCTTTATGGTAACCTTTTTTTTAAATTTGAAAGATCTTTGGGTCATTTCGGTCGTTTAAAGCTTAATTTCTATGTTGTTTAGTATATGTTGGAGAGCTTTTACACGCCTTAACACCGGCAGATCTGACGTCGATTCCAGAATACGAGCTACATCTTACCGTACTGTGGTGCTTTCCACTGTAGGAATATCTGTGTGAATCTTCCAGCTGTTGAGCCCTGGGCGATCTCCAAATTCGCAGGTGCGGATGGATATTTCGTTCCATAAAATATGGGGTCGATGGTGCATAGTTCCACTAAAAAACAGCATTACATAAAGTCAGAAAAAAATATAATATCTATGTACCCGTATTTACTTTGATAACGTTGAGTTGTGTTGTTATTTATTTTCTTATATATGTATTTGTATATATAAATGTATACAAATATTAATACGTATATAAAAAAATAAAAAATACAAATATGTATATATTCATGAAAAGACAAATGAAAGATATATATATATATATATATATAGGTGTGCGTGTGTGATGGTTGGTGGGTGGGTTGGTGTGTATATGTGTGTGTATGTATAATCAGGCTTCCACATAAATCCACAGTATGGTACCAATGATAAATTTATTTTTTAACAATAGCGGTAAAATTGTTGTGACAAACACAGGCAGTGACATGTATCGTCGCTATTGCGTAATTTATTAAATAGGGGTCAAGTGGGACAGCCTTAACCTCCCTAAGATAGGTCCTATGGTATGCATCATTATGATCTCCTGAATTTGCCAAGATACACTTTTGGATATCTTCGGACACCAGCCACTCCGGTTAGGAAAAGTTTCGCTGTGGAAACCTTCCATCAATCTAATTGACCATCATATTGAGGCAGGTTAAATGAACCTAATCTTTAGGATTCACCTCTGTCCTCCCATGACGAAGTTCCACATTAGGGCCGATACCAGCATTAACCAGTTGCTGCCACCTAGTGTCAATAGAGTATACCAATCTCGGCTGATTTGATAATCGTTGCAGTGATAAGGTCATTAAGGTATGCTAATCATAGCACCACATATGTGCATAAATGTTAACATTTGCACACGTCATATATATATATATATATATATATATATATATATATACATATATATACATATATATACACATATATACTGTGAATTAAACACGTTGACGTATTTGTAACTTATGCGTCAACGTGTTTAATATTCCGTACACCTGTGTATTTAGCACTTATCTACATCGACTGTATCTAAACCTCTAGGATTTATATATATATATATATATATATATATATATATATATATATTTATATATATCCGTTTTCTATTGATCTGTAATATAAGTACAAAAGTCTAAAATATGGCGCTAGAACATACGAATTGTAATTTGTAACTTGAAATATGAAGTAAGTCTTTGCATGATCAAACTCAACAAAGAATCTATACTACATAGATCACTTGGCGGCAAATCCATACAGTATATATACAGTAGACCCTCAAAAATCCGAATTGCTAAAAATCAACAATTAGAATACACTGAAATCAAATATATGAATATCCTGATATCATGAAATGATAAAATAATATCAAAGTGCCGATGTTCGGATGAGCGAATTCAGTAAAATAATGTAAAAAAAATCTGACAAAACTACATTAAATAAAATGTATATTAATGTATATAGTATAGAGCATATATACTCACTGTTAATGTTGAATTTGTATTGTACAGGGTCCTGGAGAAGGAAAAATAATGTTATAAAATAAACTCTCGTCAGGTAAAATTTAGTTTATAATCCCCTTTTTCTCTTAAAACATGACTGTGTGTGTTAAAGATATGCCTCTTGGCTCTTAAATTCCTGCATTTTAGAGACTTAATGGCAGTGAAAATGCTGGATTTAACGGAGGTTGGAATTTCATGAAATGATGTAAAATATCATATGGTAGCCAAACCATTCATTCATAAAATTTTTTGTGAATCAATTTTTTATTCTTCGAATCCTAAATTATTCAAATATATAGGTATTCCTTGCCCAGTCATTTCCTTTAGTTAATTAATCAGTTGATAATATATCATAATTAATCATTCTTTTCTTTCAACAATCCACTTTCTAATTCACTATCCACTCATTTTTCGATCTGTTCATTCACAAATACATACTTATTCATTATTCATATAATAATCGGCTCAATCATTGGTTTATTCATGATCTCATTCATTCATTGATAGTTTTATTAAATATTCGTTATTCGTTCATGTATTTATTAGGGGCGACACGGATGAGAAATGTCTGATATACCTACGCTCGCAAAGTCGCATTCTATCGGAAATGTCCAGTTTAGCCGCATGGGAGGGGAAGGCAAGCCGTGAACCTGCCGTCCATCCTGCATGGCTACGATTATCAAAATATAGACCAGTGGCGCCATGCTTCTTTCTATCGCCATTGTAATACTGCTACACTTCAGTTCCTGAAAAGAACGCAAAAAATCACTTAATAACTAGAATTGGATGCATCCATAACTCCGCCGTGGAAGCACAAGTTGCAACTCAAAAGACATTCACAAAAGGAATTTTATCATCTGTCTGTAGGTAGTATCCCCATTCAACTAAAGCATAGCTAAGAAGTTATGGGTAACAGAGACCTGGGTTTTTTCTTGGACCTCCCTGAATGTCAAGTTAGAAGATTGTAGGTCCAATGGTTACGATTAGTGCCCTGTTAAAGGACGACCGCATCTTTGAAGGTCTAAAAAGATTAAAATAGTGCGTAAAAATTTGAAAAAAAATCTAGGTGGCGCCATCAGTCTGCAGCAACTGATAAAACACTCCATGATGAATATGCATGCAAAGAATATGGTAATCAATGAATTAGTTGTTTAGAAACTCGAGGTTTTGTATGAAATTTTCAATTTTACTGAGGGGTAATTACAAGCCCTATATAGCTCAAAGGATATTGGTAACAGAGAACTAATTTCAGATTTCCAAGAAGATTTTGAAAGGATCTTCTTGGATATTAAATAAGAAGATCCTAGGTTGAATGGTTACGATTTGCACTCTGTTAACGGACAATTGCATTTTTAAAGGTCTCAAAAATAGAGAAATATTGCCAAGAAATCCAGATGGCGCTACAAGTCTACAGGAAATGATGAAACACTCCATGATGAATATGCATGCAAAGAATCGTGGTGAACAGTGCATTAGTTGTTCAGATACTGGAGCTTTTCTATCAATTTTCAATGATTCCGGTAGGTAGTATCCCCATTCAACTAAAGCATAGCTCGATATATTGGTAACAGAGACCGAATTTCAGGTTTCCAAGGAGATTTTTCATGGACCTCCCTGCATGTCCAATAAGAAGATTCCAGATCCAGCGGTTACGATTTGTGCCTGGTTAACGGACGGACGGATGGCCCGACAGACGGCACGACATACAGACGACGGACAAAAAGTGATCTCTATAGCTTAGATGAGTTTCAGTCAGCTGAGTTGAGAACGCTATATGAACACACTGGACACACTCCGAGGTGCAAGGCGTGACCAGAACCGGTGTCAGGTGATGGATGAGGCGGGACTTTGTGTGCTTACACTAAATTTGGGCCCATATTATTTCCAAGGTTCATTTGTGCATAAGTAACCGTACATTCGTGAATATTTTTATATTTGTGAATGCTCCAGAATCCAAGGAATGTGTTGGATCAACACCAAAATCTAATGGTTCTTCTTAGCCTCATTCCATACATGTCCTGGAAATTTCATGAGATTCCGTTAATTTAGTTTGAGTTATGTTGTGAAAAAAAATACACACAAAAAACACACATACGAATGGGAATTAGCGCAAACTCTCCAGGCAGAGGCAATAAAAAACTTCCCTGTAGACCTGTACGCTGAGATTAGTTTAGTTAACACAAGCTTGTTCCCTGTACAGGCTCCCTCCCTAACACTCATTCTCAATTAGTACGAATGTGGGAGAGTGTAACTCCTTTACTTCGGCAAGGCCCTAAATGGGAATCCTTTATAAATTAACAGAGAGATCTTTGCAAAGCGTTTCCTTCATATAGTTCCCCATGACTTCAACATGAGACAGACCATCTTCAACCTTCCCAGCATGCCGTGCCGGGCTACAAAGAAGAGCCGACGGAGACAACAGTAATATGAAATTCTTGAGAATAAGTCCCAATATTTCCACTCATACTGCAAATTTCATTACAGTTAATGCACAAACTGAATCCATCCATCTGAATTATGCGTAATATGTACTAGTATACGTTTGTTGAATGTCATCCAGTTGAACGCGGACTACTGTGATCTGGACCATTTTGGTAAATTTTGTAATGCAAAACAAGTAAAACATTTTTTTAAGAATTTGCGTTTTTTTAAAGAATTAACAGGCCTGCAGCTATTAGGTTGCCAGCCTGGCTTGCGCTACTACATTGTCCAGAGAGGAGAGCAAAGCAGGCTACGGAACCAAGATAGGTGAAAAATAGCATATACGTGTATTTATTATAGTAGGGGGGAATGTTCATCGAAGTTCCTCGCAGAAAACATGGTTCTGTAAAAGAGATAATTATAATTATTACAATAATGATGTTAAAGTTCTTGCATATTTGAAGAAGATGATTTTATACTTACAAAAATGTGTAAGTTTGTATGTATGCATGTATGTGTAATATACATATATATACATATATATATATATATATATATTTATTTATTTGTGTAGTGAGTTATATGTATACGAAGGTCTATATGTAGTTTAATATAATGGCGTATTTTCCTCCTTATTTTGCTAATGTGACTGTGAAACATAATGCTTACTGATGTATATAAATGCCTGTGTTTGTTATTCAAACGTCTTCTCGCTAAATAAACTACACGTATATATAGCATTACTTCCTTGTACAAGTATACGTTCTGCTCCAGGTAAAATTGTCTATAACGTGTGACGTATATAGATGTAAACACCTTGAGCGTTCATATGCAGGAAAGATTAATTAGTGTAACACTATACATTCCTAGCATGCATCCATCAGACAGAATAATAGAATTGTTAGATGTTTTCATGACCCAGTTTGAAACATATTTTTATAGCGAATACAAGTTTTACTAAGGTTTCTCGAGGATTGATCTAGATGTAATTGTATCAAGTTAACTATATTCTTTTGCCCTCACGAGCGAGCTGTGTGACCTCAAGCTATTCGTCTTGAAGTCCTACTATAATTTGTCATTTTTATGACGTGTTATTCTAACGAATTTTCAAACCTACGCCCCTAGTGGCAGAGAATCTCTCTCTCTCTCTCTCTCTCTCTCTCTCTCTCTCTCTCTCTCTCTCCAGAGATAGAGAACGTCCTGGCACGATTTTCTTATGGATCTTTCTTGTTACTGTAGGGGCGAGACAGATGAGCGGTAAAACGTTATGCCTTCTCGCTGGCGGCCCGGTTTTAATCCAAAGTTGGTTGTATTAGCCCGTCCAAGGTCGGTGGTTCTCTCCGGGTTCTCAGGCTTCCTCCACCTCTATTGCAACGATCTTCAACTCTATCAGTATCTTCTATATTCGCCTTAAATACCTAACTGTATACCGAATCAGTCTGCCAAACCGGTGACTGGCTCAAGCACCGACTTCATTTTCAGTCAGTCAGACAGTTTCTTGTTACTGTGCCTTTAAGCAACGCATATTGATTCATTCCTAACGTATATATCCTAATATAAACTTTATTTAATTTACGAGATTGTACAACTAGTAATAATAAATAGTTTATGTTACTCTAAATGGCTTGGATGGTGGTGTTAGGGAGTTTGTAGGGGTGTGGGACACCAGAGAACACGGGGAAAAACACCGCTTTGGATGGGCAACTAAATCCCACTCTCATATATATATATATATATATTTTCTGACCATATCCCCTGACTCCAAGTCTGCTGTGGGAATTCACTGTAATAAAGGCACGCGAGTCTGCCAGTATCTAAGGCAAAGCAGGTGCAGTAGATGAAGTTTGAAACCCCATTCTCATCCTCTAGAAGACACTTATATTGACTTATTGAAAAACGTATAAATCTGCCGGCTTACCGATCTCCGAAGCTGAACGAAATTAATTGGTCCGACTTAAACTTAGAAAACTTAGAAATTCTTTACTCAACGATAACTATCGTATAGAATTTAAATGAGGAACCCGGATTAAACTGTCAAATTTTCGAGCTGTTTTAAGAACCGTTTAAAGAGATCAAAACATCATAAGTTTTCCACTTCAGATTAAATATGCAATACCCAAACTTTTTTTTCTCGTAAGAATTCTAGCACGAAATCGGTTTGTGCATTTGATATTATAATAATGACAAGTAGAAGATTCTCAAAATATTTTTTGCAAATTCTTTTTTCGCATAAATAAATTGTTTGTTGAAAAGTGGCTGGTCGACAGCAGGGTTATGGAGAGGTAAGACCCGCCTGCGTATAATTGTCTAAATACTTAGGCCAAAAAATAAATAAAAGGTACGGTTCTCAGGCACCGCCCGCGTCAATTTAAATCCCCTCGCATCAAACATTTTTATTTTGATTTTCATCTTTCAAGAAGATGGAATAATACAATTTTGATACCATTTCCTTTGTTATGTAGTGCCTTTACCTGTTTAGCAAAAAACCCTGTTATTTTCATGCTTTTCCCTGATCATGTGACATTTTTATCGAAACATACAACAAGTGAACCATGGGTCATGACGCTCAGCTGACAAGCCCCTGATATAAAAGGAATATACAAGATTTATAATTAACGTTTGAGTGACAAATTTAGTCATGTCACTTTTTAAATTTTCCTTTTTCAAAGAATATCCAGCCATTCATTTCTTTTTATATAATTTGAGTTAAGGAACATAATGGCTGTAGTTTTCTGGTATCAAAATACAGGGCATAATGCATAATAAATGAAAACATTACACATTGCATGACGAATAACCATACCAGGTGTCAGGAATGCATGAATGAATGTCTGATAAAATGACATGATCGATGAAACTTAACAGTCAATAATACAAGAATAACTAGATGTCTGGAATCATGGAGCAATTGTAAGGGAGGCCTCCCCACATTACCCACTTGCAACCCTCCACCCACCCCCAGTAACCTGGAATGAGCAGTAATAGGGAAAGCACGGATAGGGTATGCAGCTTTAAAATTAGGTTTTCCAATTAGTTGATGAGCCATATGTGAAAGATTGAAGGTTTGGGATGAAAGGTTTGCTTTAAAATGCATCCTCAAGCTTTTCAAAGAAGTGGGTCCTGTGACCTTGACCTCTGACTTTGAACTCAAAATAATTATATTTTTTCCCCTGTTGGCAGGTGGGCTGCATGTGACAGATGGAAGGTTTGGGATGAAAGGTTTAGCTCAAAGTTCCTCCAAAATGGTTTTCTAAGAAGTGGGTCCTGTGACTTTCACATCTAATCTTGAGACTGAGCAATAAATAATGTTCTTCCCCTGTTGGTTGATGATCCATACTTGGAGGATGGAAGGTTTGGGATTAAAAGTCTGACTTGAAATGCATCCACAACTTTTTTCAAGAAGTTGGTCCTGTGACATTGACCTTTGACCCTAAGACCTAAATATCAAAAGGTTTGTTCCTCTATTGACATGTAAGGTTTGGGATGATTATTTTGGCTATAAGAATTAATTTTGGGAGGTGCAACACACCCCGTAACTCAGAGAATATAGGTCACAGTGACCTAATTTCAGATCTGCAAGGAGATCTTTTCAGAACCTCTAAGACTACATAGGGTTGATGTATCTAGCCCTTACAGTTACAATTGTGCCCTGCTAACGGTCGGACGGCTGGCCGGACGGACAGGCGGAAGGACGACGAACAAAGACCCATCGCTATAGCATAGCATGGCTAAAAGTCAGCTGAGCTAAAAATCACTGAAACTGCACTGACAAGGGATTTCTAAGGTGGCTAACTGGCAGACATAATGGATTTCTGACAAGTCTGACATTTGATATCACACATTCTCCAATAAGAGACCAAACTTGTAGCAAATTCTCCAAAGGATGTTACAGTAATGAATGTCCAAAACAATTCAAAAGGCATTTTCAGGCCCTCGTATTAGATTTATAGATATGCAAATGTAAAAAGTGTAAGTCCAGTATTATTTATTATCACTCTGCTTTTCAGTGGGATCAAACCTGAAAGAAAAGAAATGCAGAAAGCATGACTAAAAGTCTTGTAATAAAAAAAAGCCATCCTAAATCCAGGTACACATCCACATATTATGAGAACATTTGAAACATTGTTATGAAACATTTGCTTTTATATCTGGGGATTTATATAAAAATATTCAGATATCTAAGAAACTAAGTTTATTGCTATGATTCCATAAAATAAACTGCAAAATGTTCCCAACATCTTATAAATCAGTAGCTAAACCTTAATACTATACTCTCACAGTCTTAATGCCTGGCTGAAGCATTCCGGCAACAGTGTTTTTGTTATGCAGTAAGGTGGTATTTATCACTCAGCCTTATCACTTAACAGGCTGATACAAAAGAGAGTCATATGTCTTGAGCATCACTCACAATCACAGCCACACAGTGAGATGTTCCAGTTGGAGTGCAATGGTTATATGTACAAGAAAAATAGAGATGGTCTACAAAATAAGTTATTGTGAACATCCCTGACCTATGACCTTGGCCTTTTGCCCACATGTCAACTGGATTCTTTTTAAATGATGGGGAACTACTAACCACTTACATCTTGCCGGGTGTAATTACTTGGCAACCAATGAGTGAATAACTTAGACCTGCAACCTTTAACCTCCTGACCAGCTGACCTCAAAATCAATTAGTTATTTCTTCATGCAAAAAGACCCATAAATATGAAGTTTGAATCATATTCAGTGATGCATAGATGTGGCATATGTGAAAGACTGAAGGTTTGCGTTGAACAGTTTCACTTGAAATATGTTCACAAGCATTTAGAACACTATTGTGACCTTGACCTCTGACCTTTTGAACTCGACATCAATAGGCTTCTTCCCCTATTGGTAGGTAAGCCATATATGACAGATGGAAAGTATAGATTGAAAAGTTTGCCTGAAAATGACTCCGCGCAAGAAGAAGGTGCTGTGAACTTGACCTTTGACCTCAAAATCAAAAGGTCTTTTCCCCTGTTGGCAGAGAAGCGATATCAGTGCTGAAAGGTTTGGAATGAAAGGTCTGGCTTAATATGTGTCCACAACCTTTTCAAAGAAGTGGATCCTGTGACCCTGACCTTTGACCTTGTGACCTCAACATCTATAGGATTCTTCTCTCACTTAGTAGGTGAGCTATATGTGAAAGATCAAAGAATTGGGATGAAAGGTTTGGCATGACTGAAAGTCAGCTGAGCTAAATAAGGTAAAAGATAAGATACACCCGCCCGCAGTGATTTCTGAAAAAAGTGCCTGAGAACCATAACTTTTTATTTTTTTTTTTGTCTTAATCATGTGATGTCTGTTAATGTTCCGCTAGTGGCTGTGGTTCTGGCTTCCAGCTAAAAGAGACTGAAGCTTTCCTGTGTCATAAAGTGCTGTCAGAGGCGGTAATTGTGATGCATTCCATATTAGTTCGATGCATGCGCGTAGGGACTTCTGCCCAAGGAGCTTATTGGTTAAAATGTTACTTTGTATTCAACCGCAATTTTTTTCAAATACTTAAAATGTAAATGCAAATGCGACCAATCGATATCCAACGCTAGTTCATATGTGAACACGACAAACATTTTCGAATGCTAATACAGTTGCATTTGCACTCAATCTCTATATTTTTCCACATGATATAAATATATAAGAAAGTATATTGTTATAGAACACAGTCTATAGAGCTACATCATTCAGTCGTGGTAGAATACATTACAATACAATAAAGTTCTTTGTGATTTAATACTGCATTTGCATTTGTATTTCAAATATTTTCACAGCGGAGCAGCTAATTTGACAGCAGCGTTGCCTTTTTTGAGTTTTCGTTAGGGCAGCCATTACACTTGGCGCAACCACAGACTCAGAACAATTAAATGTTATTACAATACTTAGTGATCGTATTTGCGAACACAAAATTGGCACTGCGCCAGGAAAATGCTTGTTATTCTGAATTCAGGGGTGGTCCCGATTTTGTTTAGTTTAGTAGATGTTCTGATGTTATTGCGATGTGCTTACTTCCTGAGTGGTGTCTAGGTGTATGTATTTTCCAATAGTGCAATTATATACCTGGGGCACCCATCTCATACAGAATTTCCAACATCAAAAAACGGCGCCTGGATACTAGTATTTGATGACTTTACCTCAGGGTTGATCTTTTATTAAGTCGTATATATGCTATTTTTTTAACTCGCCCGGTCGACACTAGGCATGGCGTCACCGAGCCTCACCTGGAAACCCTGCCGCACTGTCCTTGTTTTAGACCATACAGCTAATGCTTCTAAACGTAGTCCTAAAACTATATCAAGGTTAACGCAGGTGGTACGAATTAACTGTTTTACCCTAGCCCTTCGCCTTGTCCTTACCTTATCACGAAAAGCTTATCTTAGAGGCAGCTGACCCAGTAACATGTTTGATAGTTATATTGTTCATTTGTCCTGAAGCATGACTGAGGCGGGACCACGAAAACATGAAGCAGAACTGTGACAGCCTGAGAGGGTTACTTTCTTAGTCTTGGTCGAGATAAGCATTCCGATAGCTTCATTAGCAATTTAAATTTGTCATCAATGTTCACTTCATCGTGCCCAAGCTCACCCTTTTACTGGTCCAGTGTTCATTCTATGTCATGACCTTTCCCCGTTTGTCGTGGTCACGAGATGACATTCCTTACACAAGTTAAATCCATACAACGGGTCGGAGCCCGTCCCATTAATGGTACAGGACAATTGTTCATGTATGGCTAGGTGTGCTCTTTCACAAATAGAAAAATTTTGGTGACAGAACCTTCCAAGATAACTTTTTTTTAATAATACAGCATTTTAATTACTTTAAAGAACTGTCACCATTTAACTACAGTTGAACCTGTCTGAACGACCACCTGTCAAATAGGACCAATTGTATAAAATGTCTAATAAGACCACCTGTCTAATAAATACATTTGTATAAAATGTCTACTAAGACCACCTTTCTTATAAGACCACTTGTATAAAATGTCTAAAAAGACCACCTGTCTAATAATACCCCTTGTATAAAATGTCTAATGAAATCACCTGTCAAATAAGACCAACTGTATATAATAAAATGTCAAATAAGACCAATTGTATATAATAAAATGTTTAATAAGACCACCTGTCTTATAAGACCACCTGTCTACAAGACCAACTGTCTGAAAGACCACCTGTCTAGTAAGACCACCTGTCTCATAAGACCACCTGTCTAATAAGACCACCTGTCTATATGACCAACTGTCTGAAAGACCACCTGTCTAATAAGACCACCTGTCTACAAGACCAACTGTCTGAAAGACCACCTGTCTAATAAGACTACCAGTCTGTAAAACCATCTGTCAAATAAGACCATCTTTCAAATAAGACCATCCGTCAGTGAACCGAAACCATTCACATCGACTTTACCTTCCCTGTCTGATAAGACCACCTGTCTAATAAGACCACCTGTCTTCTAAGACAATCCGTGAGAGAACAGAAATCATTCACATTGCATGTTTATAACTGACCTGTATAATAACACCATTTGTCTAAACTGTTTAATAAGACTATCTGTCTTATAAGACTATCCATGAGTGAACCGAAAAAAATTTACGTTGGTTATAACTGACCTGTCTAATAAGATCACCTGTCTTTAAGACCACCTGTCTAATAAGACCACCTGTCTTCTAAGACCATACGTACTAGAACAGAAATCATTCACATTGCATGTTTATAACTGACCTGTAAAATAACACCATTTGTCTAAAAGGTCTAATAAGACTATCTGTCTTATAAGACTATCCATGAGTGAACCGAAAACATTCACGTTGGTTATAACTGATCTGTCTTATAGGACCACCTGTGAATGAAGACCATTTTTAGTCAATCACACCGGTGGTCGTATAACACAGGTTTCACTGTATAAAACTAACATTTATGCTCGGTACACTTCAGTTACTCTTTGTATATAGTTCCACAAAGCAGGATGCCAATCGGACACACCTGGGTCCAATCGTACATATTACATCTGTAGTCATAATCACGGGTGACACATACGTGATTCTCTAGGAAAAAAAATAAATCATTCTTCATTTGATGGACCTGATTATCAGAAGCGTGAGGACTACACTATTTGTAGCACGGGTATTTAACAATAAAACATAAAACAAAGCAAAGACAAATATAACGCGGTCCATTATCAAGTAACTACAGGTAGACCTTACATATGGTAAGTAGTTAACGAACCCTATACGTATAACAACAAGAACACGCGCGGGCTGAACTATCACAGCTCAGTGAGTTTATGACCGTCCATGTGGATGCGACTGTTGGTATGTGTATATCATGTCAGTATGTGAATGATACTTTGTCTACTAGTATACATATGAATATATATATATACATATATAAATATATGTATATATATATACATAATTAATTAAGATTACTTTAGATTTACTGTCAGAATTTATAGAATGCAAAAATGGAATATGTACCTCGCATTTGACCTCCGATGAGGTTAAACGCTTATTGATTTATTATCAACCGATTTTGAATTAGGTATGAACTGAACTTTAATTTTTCTTTCCTTCTTTCTGTATATCTTTCAATTAATTCATATTTCTATTCATTGCATATAATGTACCGACTTCCTTGTACGAATAAATATATATATATATATATATATATATATATATATATATATATATAGAGAGAGAGAGAGAGAGAGAGAGAGAGAGAGAGAGAGTTGATAATTAATGCCGTGTGTATTAGTGTAAATATATGCATACGCTATCCGGTAAATGCCGTATGCATGAGTGTACAAATATGTTATTACGTACATATTTTGCTCAATTATGGGCCGATCCCGGATTCGAACCCATGTCGGTGAAGGACATGTCCAACGTTTCAACCGCTCTGCTAGAAAAAGAAAGCTTCACAAGCGAGACAATTTGGTCCGCTTTTATATGCATCCAAACAATGATTAACTAGTTAAAACTGTGTTTCAACTCAAGTGGATCGAACACGAATGCTGGAATGGTTACGGACACGGGAACGTTCAGCGTAATTCCACCGTGCGACCAAAGGCGCTGTTCACTCTTGCATAACTGGACGTATAACTACAGTTAAAATGTCTATAACTGTGATTTCTAGTCATTACATATTAGTTAAGCTCAACACTCAAACATGTATATTATCATTTGTATTATCATATATATTATCATTATGAGCACCGGTACAGAAACTTTTTACCCGAGGGCACTGTGTGTTCTCCGTCCTGAATAGTGTAGTCTTATATATATATATATATATATATATATATATATATATATATATATATATATATATTTATATATATATATATATATATATATATATATATATATATAATACCGCTTTGTGTAATATATTAGTGTACGTATAAATGGATCCGTCCACCGTTCTTTGTATTATATTTGTGTATGGATCCGTCCACCGTTCTTTGTATTATATTTGTGTATGGATCCGTCCACCGATCTTTGTATTATATTTGTGTATGGATCCATCCACCGTTCTTTGTATTATATTTGTGTTTGGATCCGTCCACCGCTTTTTGTATTATATTTGTGTATGTATAAATGGATCCGGCCACCGCTTTGTGTATTACTATTATATTAGTTTATGTATAAATTGGTCCGTCCACCCCTTTCGTTATAAATTTATGAACGGATCTGGCCACAACTTTGTGTAACATTATATGTATGAATGGATCATGCTGCCACTTACAGTATGTCTGGTATGCTGGTATATTGGTGTATTTATATGTGGATTCTGCTAATGCTGTATCTATTTATGTATGTTTATGTTTAATTGTAAACGTTCTCAAATCTAATAGTGAGATGTATCCGTAAAAAAGACGTGTCTGTGTTTGGTAGCAAACATGCACATTAAAACTACCAGCGCTAATCTTATAAAGGCGCTGATAACGCTGGGGTGGATATATATACGGAACACCTTATTTTCTTAATAATATGATCCTTGAAGGGTTTTCATAACAATTATATAAAGGTAAATGTGTCAATACAGTACCTCATGCTAAGGTAAAGGAGTTTTCGGCAGATCTGCACTAGGTAAGGAAGATACAAACTTGATGTTCCCGAGGCGATGTCGCTATTATGATACAGAGCCACACCCATATTACTCATAAAGAATATTTCATACTATTAGAACTTAAGTAGAAATTAATACATTAACGGATGCATATACTAAAATAACCTACCTTAATTGTAGTCCAAGGACTCTATGGTGAATGACGACCTACGATAAGGACGTATGTACGTCAGGAATGCTGTGGTTTGTTTTCTTTCATGCTGAGCGGAAGTCGTTCTTGAGGACCTGAGGTCTGCCCCTCTGCCCGTATACATAATTAATCTTTGTACTCAGGCGTGTAAACTCCCGCGCTTTCAGTGACCCCAAACTGAGACACGGAGGGTTCGCGTGCCTTGATATAGAACTCTTTTTGGGGATATGAAAATATGACGCGATGTACACAGCACTTTGTCCTCTGTCAGAAGGGTATACGTGCAATCCCACGCACTTGTGAACGTGTCTGTGTGTGTGTGTTTGTTCAGAACACAACTCACGCTATAATGAACGGAATCTTTCACCCCGTTTCATGAATGGGCCAATGGAGACTCGAGTAAATTTTTAAATGGATCCGGCACATGGTCCGGATTCAAGAACGTCATCAAAGAATATTAGTTAATGGGGGCCTATCTATAGACGTTTTGTGGAATTGCATTAAAAAAAATGAAGAAACAAGTTAACGAATCGTGATGGAGAGACAAACAGAGAGTGAGAGATTGATATAGACAATTAGACAGACAGACAGACAGACAGACAGACTATCGAAAAAAAGAAGAATAGTGAAATATAGTTTTCCATTTACTTAATGTCAGTGTCACATTCTTCAGATTTACATAAGTAACAAGTATTTAATACTGCGTGGACCGATGTGTTGACGTTAATAGTGTTATCTTGGCGGTCGTTAAGGTCACGACTTGTCAAGTGTCCGTCTTAAAGAAACTCGTGTTTAAGTGGCAGAATAACTCATTGTTCGTATTAAACGAGGTCACGAAACAATAGACACAACAAGAAAAAAGTTATGGCAGTAATGGTAAGAGAGTGTGTACAAGCATCTTTCTATGTGTTATTTTATTTAAGGTATAACAGTTGTAATCAATATACAGGATCATTAACAACTATCTGGAACCCCACTGCATGCACAGAGAAGATTTTGATATAGAATACTTTGAAATTAAAATTGGCATAAAAAAAATATGAAATATTCACACGCACTCATCCCGACTCCCCCCCCCCGATTTTTGGTCATGGATATCTTAAATATTTAATAGATCAGACCTATACAGAACTTTACATAGTTGTAAGTATCTTCCTATAATACTGCTTGTGAAATTAAAAAGTCTATATATGTTCATGCATCATTAAATATATAGACCTTCTATATCCATAATAATCATCTATATGATTACGTTTCTTACAGGCACCGCTAAAACGTTAACCTTCATCCCATCACCTACACCAAGTCCTCTATTAATAAACTTTGTCTGCCAGCCCTACCTCCTTTCTCTTTCTCTCTCTCTCTCTCTCTCTCTCTCTCTCTCTCTCTCTCATGCAAGATATCAATTGATCGATTGTCCTCTCGGTCTAGCACTAGCTGATTAATCTCAGTGATGTAATAGTTCACAACATCCGAGTCATAGTGCAAGTCTGAGTCCAGGCCACTTGAGTCAAAGTCTAAGTCTAAGTGCTCGAGGTTCGAGTCCAAGTCAATCTTCTTCGAGTCTGAGTCATTTGGATTCTAAATAATCAATACAAGAGTCCAATACAAGTTTCCTTAAAGAACAAATGAAAATGGAAATTTCAGATTACCCTGCACATATTAAGTTATAGTTCACTTTTATATATGCTTTTACTATTAGGTTAATCACATTTATAGCTCCCGATGCTGCATGAGCAGGCTTTGTAAATATAGTGTTATTATTTTATAATTTTCTGTTTATTTTGTAGTTCGCATATGTACATATAAAAGTCTTTATAATATGTGACAGAGTTTTTTTTCTATTGGACTCAAGACAGACTATTCCTGATTTCTCGAGTACTTTTACCCCCAAGAGCGGGTAAAAGTCCGAGTCAAGGACCCCCAGGTACAGGTCGCAGGCCGAGTCAATAATATAGTTGACTCGAGCCTCGAGTGCAAATCCGGACTCGAGTCCTACATCACTGATTAATATATTACATCAAACTGGGATATATGGAAAAAAAGTAAAAGAATTAAAGAAGTTGTCGTGTATCATTCGATGAGCTCAGAGAGCCGGGTACAGGTCTATAGGTAGTATTCCATATGTGCATATGCAATACGGATGCGTTACGTGAGTAATCACACACACGATATTCTCTTGGAGTAATTCCGTATATACATATGCAGTACGTATTATGCATATATACTTATGGGTATGTAGCACTTTTCGTTCGTTCATGGTAGCGATTGAAAATCTACACGCCTAGTAAGGGACTGGGAAATTCAAAACTTTGACTTCAGGGATTGGGTATTCATCCGGCATGTAATGCATACGCATACGTACCGCTTAGGCATTAATGGAATGCTAGTTTAAATCGTATGCATCCACATATAGGCCTACCTGAAAAATACAAGGCAAACGTCTTGACCTATTTGTTATCCATTACATTAGTCATATCACCTAGCGTGTAATTCATTCAAACAACCTTAATATATCTATCATTCAATATAGCGCATGCCACGAATCGCAATAAAAATGTATGCAGACGAGTTGTTTAAGAATGAGGTGATTGTGAACCGAGTCGTAGAAAGGAGATTAAAAAAAGAAACGTCTTTCGTGTATGCATGCTTCTACTTGACCTTGAGGAGAGCGTCTTCTATATCTTTTGAAACTACAAATATATACAGCCGTTGTAAAAAAAACAAGTACATCTCTTATCATCTAATGTTACATTCACTGCACCTCAGGTCTCATAAATGTAAATTGATTTACAGTCTCTTCCACCTCAGGGTGCCCATCTTTTTTTTCAGATATGTTTGTACATAGTTTTATTTTTATTTTTTGTATACTTTAAATATGACCTATCCGTGAACGCATCTCAGGTAGATACCCAATACGAAATTGTCACAACAACGTGCAAATTGAGTAACACAATTAATTTAATATCTGATATAGCATCCTATTGTGTGACAGACGTTGACTGAATTGTTATTACCTTGGATCTGTTGCAATAACATTTTACCGGACTTAAGTCCGGTAGCAGGCCTAAATATCACTGATATAATTATGAAGTCATAAAGATTACCATAGTGACACGCACGTTGCCCTGGTCACCATATTGTAACCAACCCTAGGTACTAAATACAACGTCGATGTCCACGTTCTGTCGCCTCGTCTGACGCAGTATGCTCCTTGCTCTTTCGAGAATTGTTCTTTGTGTAGAATCAAGGTCGTGATTATGCGTGCCTATTTGTGGCATATATATATAGCACAAATTACCACTAAATATATGGAATTTTACACGACATGCAAAAAAAATTACGACTTTGCTACGAATATTGCCGAATGTTCAATACATCATCAACGACACATCCACGACTTCCCTTCGAATTATAATGATGTTAGTTCGTTGTGTTGATATTGTTCAAGATATTGCTACGAAGATTGTAGAATTGTTAAGACATCATTACGAAACCCGCACGAGTTCAGTACGAATTATAACGATGTCAGTTAGTGGTGATTCGGCGCCGAATACGCAGGAGTGGTTAGGGGGCATAAATATGCTAAAAGACGGTACCAGTACCGGCACTTACTATACAGGTGTCCAGATCGAGCAGTAGGAAACTAATGCATTTGGATCCAGTTTTTTTCTGTCGGCAGGTTGGTCATACGATTCTGTTATTGTAACATATGGAAAATAAATATGAATACATGTATCTCATTATTATTGATTATTGGAGCAAAGTGGGCCGCTGTAAATTGGAACCGATTTTCTTCTCCCATATCTCTCTACGATCTTCTGATTAAGGAATACAAAATCATGAAATAAAAATGTCATTTTTATCGAATCAATGAAGGAATGAAGGAATGAATGAAGGAAAGAAGAGAGAAGTCCTGAATTTTGTAAATGTGTATATATGCAAGATATCGTGTATAAAACAATACATCCATAAAGGACGAAGATACAATGGCACTTGTAAAACCTCGTTCAAATATCTCTTGCGACAAAATGTAGTTAATAGTTACCAAGTTAAAGTGGACGTATACTAGAATTGTTCCTGTTGGTCCTTCAACTAAACAATAAACTGTTCAAAACTTAAATACAACTTCAAGAATTCTGTAAGTGATGCTACACAATGATGAAAAGACACACACAGACATAAAAATTTAGGTTATATTATATTAATATTAAATTTGATTAAAGGGGACATTGTGTTAATATTAAGTATGTTTACTCCAGACAGGTGATAGTTTTGGTCGAAAAAATGGAATCCCCGCTCACATTCAGTCAGCCCTGTATACAGATTCTGCTTAGAGGATGAAAATTATGCATTTTTATCTGCATAATATCTATCGATACAATGTTCTTCTGTTCGCGTATATGTTATAGATAAAATGAACTGCTTATCAGTAAACTGGAAAACTATATATTCACACTGGCACCATCGACTTCAGTGTCTTATTATATATGTTTCTTGTAATCAACAGATTTTATCACTTATCAGAGGCGTGCTAGGACACTAAGACTACCTACGTCAGATGTCGACCTTACATACAAAATATCGCGTTCATTCAGCAAGCTATAAGACTGTTCCGGCTCGGTGTATCACTGTATAGTTATATCAGATGTATATCAGATAATCATGCTGGGTCCATTGTAGCACCAGCGCTTGTCTAACCACACGTAATATCTAGCTTATTTACAGCCGTCACAAAGTGACCAAAATTCTGTGCTAGTGTACTCTTGTTGGATACAATGCAGTTTGTACAAAAGGTTCCAGCTTTGTTTCATATCAACACAGCTTACAAGCATGCAGTATTTACTGGTTTTGGGTTTAGTAATGAGCTTTTAAGTGTGAATAAAGTTTACTGAAAATGTTAAAGCAAATGTTATATGTATAAGGATACAAGCTAGGGGTGGGTTCAGAGGGCGCGCGGGAGGTTAAACATCTGGGAAATAGAAAAATCAAAGATTAATAGAGAAAAGAATGCAGACGTTACTGAATGCAGACGTTTTGATTTTAATGTACTCTCGTGATTTTATCTAATTTATCCTTCGGTCGATCGAGAGTGAGAGAGACAGACAGACAGGCAGAGACAGAGAGAAACGCAGACAGGCAGGCAGAGACAGAGACAGACAGAGAGAGAGAGCCAGAGAGAGATAGAGAGAAAGACATAGAGACAGGCAGAGAGAGAGAGACAGACACACAGAGAGACAACGACAGACAAGGAGATAGACAGAGAGAGTGACAGACAGACAGAGAGACAGAGGGAGAAAGAGACAGAGAATCAGACCGAGAGAGAGAGAGGGTGAGAGGGAGAGAGAGAAAGACAGAGAGAGAGAAAGAGAGAGAAAGAATGAAAGAAAGAGAGAGAGAGAAAGTTCAAAATATAAATATTTATTTAATTATTTAAATATGTTTATAGAAAGTAGCCCGTTCATATAAGATTGTCTGATCTTCCAAAGGGCCTCGATGGAAAATACAGTTTGCACAATGAAAATCATGTAAAATACAAGGAACGATGACGATATGATATAAAAAATGGCTAACGACAAAATGATACGGCAAGACATATGATATTAAACATGAAAATATATAACAATGACATACAACGTTGTATACAGTGCACTCACGAGAATGAAAGAACTCGGAAGTATAGCAGAATGTGAAATAAAATGTAATATAGGACATTTAAGTAGTAGCATTTAGACATTAAAGATATCAATCAATTACGTGATCATTTTAACATGGACCTTTAAGAATTTGCAGTTTTTCTGACAGTCATTTAATATGTTCCATAAGATATAGGGCCTCTGCATAGTGTGTACGATATTTGTATACATATAATTTATGGTAACGGCTATTGCGTGTGTTATGTTGGTGAAATTGGATATAAGTCCGGGCGGTCATATTAGATGAACTTAAATTATTAAGACATTTAAACATAAGGATGCGTATTAGATACTCATGTCTTTGTTCAACTTATTTGTTGCCAAGGGATAGACCGATATAAGTTACGCTTCAGTAATAGTTAAAAGTGCGACTTATGTTACATGCGGCTCCACTTTGAGGACTTTCATCTGAAGGTTTAACATGAGGGAAGGCACACATCCCCACGTTGTTAGGTAGCCACAAAGGGTAACTATAAAATGTTAGATATATCTGAGAGTACATTTTATAGTCACCACCCCATGTATGCACTTGGGTGGGATTCTAACCTTTGTATGATCTGTGTCTATGAAAGGAAGAAAACCCCTCAGTAACTCGAGCATCTCACTTTTTAAAGACAAAATTCTGTCATGATAAGCTAATTGCATAAATTCCCTGCTTAATTAAGTCTATAACTTTTATAAACGGGACCAGTACACAAAACAATGTCGCCGCTACATAAACATTCTAACTGCTTCTGTCATGGCGTTTATAAGCAGTACGACCCGTGTCTTCTTAGACTAAAAACACAAGAACTGAAGTAAAATGCACTTACAGTTGCCAATATGTTGCAGTTGTATTGAAAATAAGATACTTTTAACATGATGAAGAAGTTTTAATGTCACCCAATCCATGAAACTGAACATAAAACTGCCTTTTCTGGAAAAAAAGGTCGTATCGTGGTCAAATACCACTTATCTTTATATATGGGGAGGCGACGAAACAGTCGCCCGTCAACGGTGCAAGACGTTTCGTCGCTGCAGGCGGCTAGTTGTTAGGCTAAAGTCAATATATGCTGAATCAGGTCATTGTAAAACCGGTGTCTCGAGGATGTACTGATTGCATCTAAAGAGGCGCCTACTTTAGAGAAGAGCTTTTCAGATATTTGTATTGAGCTGGCGCGGATCCAGGGACCCCCCCCCCCCCCTCCCCCCCCCCCCGCCCCTGCTGTCAGACAACGACCTTTTTTAGACCATTTTTGAAGAAGACAACCCTTGACCCTTCCTGCAAAAAAATCCTCGATCCGCGCCAGTCTGTTTTATGTCCATGTTAGGTATTCAGTAAGCACTTACCCCAAGTATGCGTGATTTTGTTAGATTGTATGATTGACTGGTCAAATGCTTTGATATTAAGGTCAAGTTCTTCATGTTATTGAATCTCAAGTAAGTGATTGACTTTTTTTCAATATTGATAGAAGGCTTATAATCATAAAAGCAACTGAGAAAGTTATGAAGTTCCTACCTAACCTTGTAAGGATCATCACCAGTATACTTAATAATGGTATTATCAGCGAAAAGATTACATTGACATTTGCCAGTGAAAAGCAGTGCCCTATAATGATCGGCTTGTTGATATATATTATAAAAAAATACGGGCCCTAATTCATATCTTTGTGGTGTTCTAATTTTTAAAGGATACCTTGAAGATAATTTCGTGGCGTTTTAAACAGCATGGTGTCTACCTGAAAGATTATTTCCTGTGATTTACCATGAAAATCGTAAAGCGTTATTTACTTCAGAGAATATTTTTTTTTTGGGGGGGGGGGGGGGCAGGAAACCGCCTCCACTTTTTAATGCTTACTTAACCACATAAATGTACATCTGCAGACTTCCATTTCGGTTTCGGACTACGTGACAGGGCCATATCACACGCTTCCTCTCATTTTATATCCTGGCGTTAACCAGGCCCGGTGACTACTGCACCTAAGGGCCCTGGGTGCGTAATCGTACCCATTGCTGGGTCATACAACCGAAAGTCGCACTCGTTTTTTGAGTGAAACACAGCCCTTGGGCACGGCCTTCCTATTAAGCCTGCAGAGCACTCACCCTGGGTGGGGGCCGACCGTGAAAAATCTTACCGCCTCGGCTGAGATTCGAACTCACGATCTCCCGGCTTTGAGTCCTGCGCTCTACCCCTGAGCCACAGAAGTCATGCTTTAGTGGAGTAAATTTGACCATAGAGAACCTTTTGGAATATGCATGTGATATGAAGAAGAACAGAAAAAAAAGCCGATATAGAAGTTATTAATATTTCTCTGGGTCCTTGACCGTTACATATAGGTGTGATTCTAGCGGACTTCTGCTTGTTCGGAAAGGTAGCCTCATTGAGAAACATGTACCGAGGCAGCTAAACTGATGCATGATTTATGTGAATATTTTCTCACCAGTTCAGGATCTGTACCGTTAGCATATATTGTACTTTGATAGTCAGGCAGTAACAGTTTGTATGTAAGAGGAAGTAAGCTAGTTAACTTCAATGTTTTATATCAAACCTTCGTGTGACCCACTGGACAGGCAGGGTGGGCACAAGACGCAAGGCGTCAGATGGGGAAAACTGTCTTTAATTCATGCGGACACTGCACATATGAGTGTTAACGACATATTCACCTGATGAATGGACGCGGATTTAATTCTGCAAAAAGTTTTTCTCGAGGGATTGTGCCCGTGCAATTAACAAGAACATATCTTATCTACGGGACTTATCAAGCACACATTACCTACTAGATTTCACTGGTACATATTTTTATTACTAGACTTTACAAGTACACATTTTACCTACTAGACATAACAAGTACATATTTTATCTACGGGACTGAACAAGTACACAATTCAGCTACTAGACCTAACAAGTACACATTACCTACTAGACTTCACGAGTACATTTATAATTTACTAGACTTTACGAGTACACATTTTACCTACTAGACATAACAAGTACATATTTTACCTACTAAGCTAACAAGTAGATATGTCACCTACCTGGATGCGTACTGCTGATCTGAGAGACGTCTGGAATCCCTTTCCGTCAACCTGGATACGTAGATAAACCCCAGGATACGTAGATAAACAGCCATAATACTTCCTTATTCGGGCATTTCTTTAAATTAACTTTTTACATTGGACTCAATAATACAGGACTCGCGAGCACAGATGTATACAACACTAACCACCAAACAGCATGCTTATGTACGGTACTGACTATACAGAGCGTATAGCACTTGTGCTGTGATGTGTGTCACATTGTGTTATCAAAGTTGCGTTTAACATATTCACTGCCTGGGCAACCAGGTGTCTTTAGCATACTTCTTTGGTCGAATGCACTTCAATGCAGGCATCCGCTCTTTTAAAAGGTTTTATATTATAACTCGGTTATCACTGTCAGGGGTGGATAGGGACCATAAGAGAGGGGTGGCGTAGTTGGGCGGGGGGGGGGGGGCAACATCCAAGACGTGGTGAATAAGTGTCGTGGGAATGAGAGGACATTTTAAACATTACTATCACCTGAAAACATATGGTGAAGAAAATGCTACAAGTCGAAAATTTGGAAGCCTTTTTTTTGTTATTAAGGGTAACTTTTTTTCTATTTCCCATGTTAGGTCTTTTCTATTGTCGCCATGAAGGAGGTTAAACCATGCTTGATGACAAGGTTTGTAGTACCACCACCCCGCTATCCCTGTACGAGCAATATATAATGTTATGTTGGCGCTTATGGTAGGCACGACCAGGGACAGAACAGATAAAGCCCGGGTCAGACTCTGCGGAGTTTACTTGAGCCTGTTCGTAATCAGATGTTTAAACCATATGGTAGTTGAATGTACCATATTGTTGTTCGTAGGCAGATAAACCTATTCGTAGTTAGATGAACCTGGCCGTAGGTAGATGCATACCTGGCCGTAGGTAGATATACCTGGTCGTAGTTACATTTACCTGGCCGTAGTTAGATGTACCTGACCGTAGTTAGATGCACCTTGTCATAGTAAGATGTACCTGGTCATAGTTAGACGTACCTTGTCATAGTTAGATGTACATGATTATACATATATTTAGGTGCACCTGGTCATAGTCAGATGTATACCTGGCCGTAGTTAGATATACCTGGTCATAGTCAGATGTATACCTGGCCGTAGTTAGATATACCTGGTCATAGTCAGATGTATACCTGGCCGTAGTTAGATATACCTGGTCATAGTCAGATGTATACCTGGCCGTAGTTAGATATACCTGGTCATAGTCAGATGTATACCTGGCCGTAGATAGATATACCTGGTCATAGTCAGATGTATACCTGGCCGTAGTTAGATATACCTGGTCATAGTCAGATGTACCTGGTCATAGTCAGATGTACTTTGTCTTTGTGCAAGCTGAATGTGAAAATATTCCTTCCCCCTTTTGAGATATCCAGTGTTTTGTTTAAATTTCACAAACATTGACTTATTCAAAGAGAAGGTCGTCCTCATAATAGCGGATATTGCCTCATTTAAATAACCTTCATTCCCTCACCCATATCTAAGCATATATATAGCTAGAATAATATCAATCAAATCAAATATATTTTAAAGTATTGCGGAAAAATTGTCAGTGACAGGGGCACGAATAGCTGTATCTATAGTATTCCTGACTTTTGAGTTTAGATTTACAATCAGTAACAGATTTGAGCATATATATATATATATATATATATATATATATATATATATATATATATATATATATATATATATATATATATATATATGTATATATGTATATATATGTATATATATATGTATGTGTATATGTACATATAATCATGTATATACATGAATTAATGGATCAGTTTCTAAACGTTGTTTCATGGACAGCATGAATAATAATATATCCTAAAATCAATTGCACAAGGTTTAACTGTGGTTGAATTCAGGGGGCGAAACTATGTATATATATTATATAAAGAGAATTGTATGGTAACACCCTATCATATCAAAGTGGTGCAAGCTTGCTCAAAAGGTATATATAATGGAATGTTAGCTTCTCCTTTAATTTGTTACTCAAGTCATACGGGAAAACAGCACTGCAATCTGGCAGTGGCCATGCATAATATTACCTCGATAACGCTGCAACCAACTAGCAATCTTAACTTTTGACAATGAGTGAAGAATACACAAATGTGTAAATCCCATCTGCATGTTAACTGCCGTAATTTCCTGTGCCTTACGTGACTTAAGTGACAACTTTAAACCTGTGGGAGACACGTTACAATGGAATATTTTCAGTTAGCATAAGATTCATGTGGTTTAAAGCATACATTCATACCTCACAGTTGGTATGGCTTTGTTTAAGTAACAGCAGACCTGGAGGCAATGAGGCATTTAAACAAGTGGCCTATGGGTCATGACGCCAAATGCATACAAATTGAACCCATCTGATGGGATTTGCCCAAGATCTACACGGATGTCGTGTAAGAAGATTCTAAAGCTTATGTTTACAGTTTGTGCCCTACCTGACTGTATTTGACATGTATTATAAAATAAAGTGACCTTGTTTAAGAATTCAAAGGAGACTTTCAATTCGAACCCTGTCTGTCTGGGTGTTCAAATTCATATTGTTGGCCCATAGCTCACAAAATATAGCCTATGACCTAGTTCCAAGTTTCCAAGGAGATTTTTTCCAGAACATAGATGTTGCGTTACAAGATTCTAGGCCTAAAAGATACCATTGGAGCCCATCTGACTTTCCTATAGGTCGCAGAATACAGGTCAGAGTGGCCTAATTTTATGTTTACAAAGACATTTGCCTAGGACCTACCTAATATTACGTTAGAATATTCTAGGCCTAACGGATACAACCTGTGCCCAGTCTGACTGTCTGGATGCTAAAAATCATGTTTTCGGCCATTAAAAGTCACCAAGAACCAATTTCAGGTTTCCAAGGACGTTTGCCTAGGACCTTCCTGGATTTATAGTTAGTTTCTAGGTCTAACGGTTACGATTTGTGCCCTGTTAAGGAAGGACAATGGGTGATCGCTTTAGTCACCTGAGCTAAAAAAAAGCTCAAATAAATGTATCTTCATTTGTCCACGTTGCAGTTCTCGACATTAGAAAGGCATAAAACTAGGGTCTATAGTTTGATATCACCGCTGATGTCAATCTGATATCTTTTATCATGATACAAAGCTGGATACTGAAGGATCTGTAGTGAATGTGGGCAAGACCTTATCAACAAAATCAATTACCAGCCCATGGACGTCACACACACGGAGAGAATTGTTGTTATCGTAGAACAGCTCGTACAGTGTGTGGCCTTAGAAAGCATGAGAGAATCTCTCCAGTTCTTCAAGATCTTCACTGGCTTAAAATTAGAGAAAGAATCAGTTATAAAGTGTGTTATATAAGTGTGTCAATAGGTCAGCCCCAGTATATTTGCGATCACTTTTAGAATATGAACATAGGAGAGCTTTTAGATCGCAGAGTAATAACAAATTGCCGGTTCCTAAAGCTAAATTGGAGCAAGTGAGACTATTATCTTTTGCACATGCAGGTCCCCGCTTGTGGAACGAATTACCAACATTTGTGAAGAACAGTCAATCTCTTAATGTTTTTAAATCCAGACTTAAAACATTTTTATTCTACAAATCATATCATGTTGATTAAAGTTGATAGGATCTTATTTCAATTTATAATGATATTCATACTATTTTTTACTGCTGCACACCTATGATTTTAAATATTATGATAATATTTAATGTGTAAAGCGCTTTTGATATGTTATGTTTTCATTATAAGAAGCGCTATATAAATAAATTATTATTATTATTATTATATTATTATATTTTAAATATATTAGAATATATACTGGAAGTGTGATGTATTTTTGATTGACAAAACAAGTGATTCAGTACAGTGATCCCTCATGGTCGGCCCATACCCAGGAGCACTGCAGGTTTAATGGAAAGGCTGTGCCCCGTCGCTGTGTATCACTCATCGAAAGCGGGAGGCGGGTTTATGACCACACAATGAGAATGATTATACACCTAGGACCAGCAGGTGCGGTAGTGAAGGGACCTGTTTGATAAATCAGAGGAAGCGTGTGTTACCGCCCTGTAACGCAGGCCCAGCAGATGTGGAAACAGAGTAAAACCAGCTACATTTTTTGCCTACAATTTCTGTAGACTCTGTGTGGTTTCTTGCTTACTCTGGTTACACACTAATGAACTGTAGGTCATTCCTGTTAAGAATTGTTTATAACGCCTTATCTTGAATTTGCTGTTAGTAAACACAGTACATGCGCTAATGTTGGCTATCAAAAGAAAAAAAGTTAACTACGAGAGTTGGTCACATATGTACAGAAACTGAAAGGTCACTGGTTGCAAAATATCCTTTGTAAAACGCTGGTTAGTCTGACTTTCCGTTGAATGGGTTTGGATTGCCCCCCCCCCCCCTCCATCACCTAATTTCGTGTACACATTGATATAAACAAAAGAACAGTTTGTGTGCTGGGAAATTTGCGTTTTCATGCCTTTTTTTATAAAAGGTTCATGGGGGTCATGTCAAGCTCATAGAAGCCAGATATCAAGATATAGGCCCATATTAAGATTTTTAAGAATGCATTAATAAATGATAGCGGTAACCTTCACCAGGAACTACATTAAAAGGAAACAAGTGACCCATGGGTCATGACGCTCAGCTGACTGGTAAGAGATTTGCAAAAGGAAATTTTCTCATCTGAATGGTATTATATAATCATTCAACTGAAGCATCAAACAGCAACCAACAGACTGAGATTGTGTCTGTATTAATATATCTCAAAAATAGAGAAAAAGTGCGTAAACTTTAAAAAAAATACAGGTGGCTCCACCAGTCTGCAGAAACTAATAAAAACTCTTAATGGTCAATATCTATGCAAAGAAGCATGGTGGTCTCTGAATAAGTTGTTCAGATACTTCAGCTTTTGTATCAAATTTTCCATTATTCTGAGGGATACTTTGGAGTCCTATAGCTTGAAGAATATGGGTAACAGATACCTAATTTCAGGTTTTCACAGACACTTTTCATGGGCCTCCTTGCATGACAAGAATGAAGATTCTAGGTCGAGTTGTTACAATTTGTACCCTGTTGACAGATAACCACATCTTTAAAGGTCTAAAATAGAGAAAATAATTCGTAAAAATTTGAAAAAAATAGAGGTGGCGCACACAGTCTGCTGAAACTGATGGAACATGTCATGATCAATATGTATGCCAAAAATCATGACCATCAGTGTTGTAGTTATTGAGATACTGGAGTTTTTGTATCAAATTTTTCATTATTCTGGGGGGTATTTTGGAGCCATACAGCTTAATGGATATGGGTAACAGAGACCTAATTATAGGTTTCCATGGATTTTAATGGTCTCCCTGTGTGTTAAGAATGAAGATGCTAGGTCCAGTTGTTATGATTTGTGCCATGTTAACAGATGTTCATAACTTTAAAGGTCTCAAAAATGGAGAAAAAAATTCGAAAAAAGCCCGAGCAAATACATGTGGTGCCACCAGGCTGCAGAAACTGATAAAACATCTCATGATCAATATCCATGCAAACAATTATAGTGATCTCGGCATTAGTTGTTCAGATACTTCAGCTTTTGTATCAAATTTTCCTTTATTATCAGCTGTACTTTGGAGTGCCACAGCTAAAAGGATATGGGTAACAGAGACCTAATTTCTGGTTTCCATTGAGACTTTTCATAGGTCTCTCAGAATGTCAAGAATGAAGATTCTAGGTCCAGTCTTTAGGATTTGTGCCCTGTTAACAGATGTTCACATTTTAAAGGTCTCAAAAATAGAGAAAACAATTCGTAAAAAAATAAAAAACAATACAGGTGGCGCCACCAGTCTGCAGAAACTGTTGAAAGATCTCATGATCAATATGTATGCCAAAAATCATGACTATCAGTGATGTAGTTAATAAGATATTGAAGTTTTTGTATGAAATTTTTTCACTATTCTGGGGGGGTACTTTGGGGCCCCATAGCTCCAAGGATATGGGTAACAGAGACCTAATTTCTGGTTTCCATGGAGACTTTTCATAGGCCTCTCAGAATGTCAAGAATGAAGATTCTCGGTCCAGTCTTTACGATTTGTGCCCTGTTAACAGATGTTCACATTTTAAAGGTCTCAAAATAGAGAAAACAATACGTAAAAAAATAAAAAAATACAGGTGGCGCCACCAGTCTGCAGAAACTGATAGAACATCTCATGATCAATACGTATGCCAAAAATCATGACCATCAGAGATGTAGTTAATGAGATATTGAAGTTTTTGTATGAAATTTTTGACTATTCTGGGGGTTACTTTGGGGCCCCATAGCTCAAAGGATATGGGTAACAGAGACCTAATTCCAGGTTTCCAAGGAGATTTTTCATGGACCTCTCTGGATGTAAAGTAAGAAGATTCCAGGTCCAGCGGTTACGATTTGTGCCTTGTTAACGGACAGACGGCCGGATGGCCGGACCGCCGGACGGACGACAGACAAAGAGTGATCGCTATAGCTCAGGTGACTTACAGTCAGCTGAGCTAAAATTGATAAATAAATGTTGTTAAATTGTTATACATGTATATGTAAACATAATTATAGAATACCATAGCGATCCACTCTGATATCGTAAGCTTGTATAATTATCTAAGTTCCCGAAAAGCCAAATATTTTGGCTGTGCTAAAACAAACGTCAGAGCAGAAGTCAGTTTTGCAGAAAACACCCGGGCATGGACAGCGATGAGAAGCATTATTCACTACAGCAGCCAAAACACCGGAAGAAAGATGAAGTATGCCGGTGGTGCAGCGGAACATTTGTGAAGGTCGTTGGTTTATAAGCGAAATGTAGCAGAGAAGAATTCGTCAGATTACGGGATACTGACGTGATCGTTTAACATCTGCGACGGGATAACGAGTCATACGACAGTTACTTGTTAAACGGTCTGAAGATGAAGCTCTCAATGTTCTTCACGGCTTTGCTGACTGTGCTTTCATTTAGATTGGGCAAGTGATTTTTAATTTGTTTCGTTAAAACCCGTTTAACAACTAGAATACGGGTAGTCGACAAGCGACTACGTGTATCCGCCTAAATCAGAGTGGAACGGGTGAAGTGAGGCATAGATTGAGTGGCAAGGGGAAATAGAGTGTTGCATATTAGCATGGATGTCTGCAGCCAAATTGTGTATGTAGGTTGCCCCCCCCCCCCCCCCCCCCCCCCCACCACAAAATCCAGAAAGCCGTCCAAGTTGTATACATATGCAAAATTTAAGGCAGATAAGTCAAACCACTAAATGTATATGAGTGATTTTAGCCCGTGGCAAACAAACAGATAGACGCTGAGCAAAAATGGTTGCAGATGACGCCACCAGTTTTGCGTATGATAAAGAGCTATGTGAGAACTATACACATGCAAAACTTTGGCCCAATCGGTCAAACGGTTCCCAAGATATGAGCTTGGATGTCTGCTGCATAAACTAGAATGCAGGTGGCACCACCTCTCATAAAATCAAGAGAGCTGTCGGGGATGTATAAACCTGCAAAATTTTAGGCAGATATGTCAAACCACTGCCGAGATATGAGTGATTTTATCCCATGGCAGACAAACAGACAGGAGCTGTGCAAAAATGGCTGCAGGTGGCGCAACCAGTTTTGCGTATGATAAAGAGCTATGTGAGATCTATACACATGCAAAATTTTGGCCCAATCGGTCAAACGGTTCCCGAGATATGAGCTTGGATGTCTGCAGCGTAAACGTGAATGTAGGTGGCGCCACCTGTCATAAAATCAGAAAAGCTATCCAGGATGTATACGCATGCTGAATTTCAGGTGAATTAGTCAAGTCACTGCAGAGATATGAGTGATTTTAACCCAAGGCAGACGAACACATTTGATAAACCCCCTCTGTGACTAAGGTAGGTCACCTGACAAGTTATTTCGCTGACTAAGGTAATTCACATGATAAGCCTTTTCTCTGACTATGGTAGGTCACTTTATATGGCCTTTCTCTTACTGAGGTAGGTCACTTGATCAGCCCTTTATTTTACTGAGATGTCTCGATAAGCCTTTCTCTGACTAAGGTAGATCCTTTGATAAGCACTGTCTCTGACTGAGCTAGGTCACGTGGTAAGCACTGTCTCTGACTAAGGTAGGTTACGTGGTAAGCACTGTCGCTGACTAAGGTAGGTTACGTGGTAAGCACTGTCTCTGACTAAGGTAGGTTACGTGGTAAGCACTGTCTCTGACTAAGGTAGGTTACGTGGTAAGCACTGTCTCTGACTAAGGTAGGTCACGTTTAGGCACTGTCTCTGACTAAGGTAGGTCACGTGGTAAGCCCTTTCATTTCTGGAGAAACCTTTCTTTTAATAAGGTAAGTCACTTTATTATCTATTTCTCTAAGGTAGGGGACTCGATAAACCCTCTCTCTGATTAAGGTAGGTAACTTGAGAAACCCTTTCTCTGACTAAGGTAGAATGAAAGGACATGCGAATGAATGACAATATCTAATACAGAAATATATTTAATCAATATATCTCACGCTTTCTTTCTCATGCCTGTGTTTTAAATCATTGTATCTGTATCTAGATTTTCACCTTTACCTGTTTTTCAGTATTTGACTTGTAACAGAACATACTTAATGCTTTTCTGAATCTACACTAAAACAGTTAAGTCATGGACTGTACATTAAACAAGGCCAGATGCACCCGTGGATCATCCACGGTTTTATTTGATATATAATTTTGTAATGGGCTGGTAGGGACTGCATATCGCAAATTTTTATCCTATGCTTTTCGGGAGGACTGTTGTTCTTGAAGTAAAGATGATTTGAGCTATGATTCTACAGGAAACCTCCTCCCCTTAAAAAAATCAGCAAAGAATGGCAAAATATGCGATATGAGAAATCAAACAAAGAAGTAGACGTGAGGCATATAGAGGGTGTTACGACCCATAATGTAATAACCGGCCCAAAATGAAATAACGGCCCATATTGTAATAACCGGCCCATATTGTAATAACCACACCCTGCCCATATTGTAATAAAATCGCAAGTGGGTAAAACGGCCCATATTGTAATAAAATCGAAGGTGGGTAAAACGGCCAATAATTTTATAATTCAAATTCCATGCAAATTAACTTAGACAATTCAAATATTGACTACTCGTGACCCGAATGTGTAGTGAACATACAAGTATGAAAAACCACTGGATTACATAATGACTATCTGTTTAAAACGGTGACCAAGCTAATTTGAGCGAAATATGACCATAATTCATGTTTATCTTTTTGTTGAATCAGTGTTTAAATAAAATGATAAAGTGTTTAAACAAGAAAAGTTAAATATATATATATATATATCGACCGGGGCCCAGCCGAGGAGCGGTGAGATTTTTCATGGTCAGCCCCCATCCAGAGTGAGCGCTCTGCATAATTGGAAGGCTTTGCCCCACAGCCGTGTATAACGTTTGTATCACAAACGAATGCAAAATTTGGCGAGTTCCTCCATGCTATGACTCAGTAATGGGGATGATTACACACCCAGGACCCGCAGGTGCGGAAGTTACCTGACACCAGGATATTATTTAAATGACACTAAGCGTGTGCCCTGTCACGTATTCCAAACCGAGATAGATTTATACAGATGTACCAACAGGTTAAGATTAGCTTAAAAAGCGATTACAATTATAAAGACTACCGAACGCCACCATCTGAACCATGGAGAGTTCCTCCAAGTAATTATTACAACTGTTTGTACAATCCATGAAAAACCAGATGTTTGCAATCGCCGAGCGATCGCAAGGGAAGCCTCCCTCAGCCTTCTCCACCCTAACCCGCTACCCCTGCCCCACATCCACCCCTCACGGTCAAACACCTACCCCCCCCCCCCCCCCCCCGGTTACCCGCAAATGATCGGTAATAATAAATGCGTGGGAAAAGGGAAGGAGTAAAGATTGATCCCCAATTACTTTGTCAGTCATATGCTATATTGCTATTTACTATTTTTGCTAATTCTTATTCATAGCATTATGTAAATGCCGTGGCCTCAAAGGAATTAAGAAATGTCCCCATTAACAAAATGAATCTAAACAATATGCCTCACCCCCAATCCCATTGGCCTGTTGCTAGGGGTTTTCCTTGGCTAGCATTCCATATATATATATATATATATATATATATATATATATATATATATATATATATATATATATATATATATAACTCTGAAGAAAAACAACACTGTAACACCGATCATCAGGTGAATGTGGTTAGAATGAAGCTAACGGCGTGGTTTGAAAAACTGAGACTTTACGAGATGACGAGATTATGCTTTGTGCGAAACAATGGTCAATATTGTAGTAGAAATTGCCTATTTTGTTGTAAAAACGGCCAATATTTTAATAATGGCCAATACCGTAATAATAAATGAGTAACATTGTAATAACTTTACCTCACCTTTACTGTAATCAGCATGGTGGGGGCTAAAATGGGCAAAAAAGCCAATATTGTAAAAAAAATGCAGTTTAGAAGATTATGATTAAATATACGTAGACAGCATAAATGTTGACTGTTTCACTGGATTTCCATTATGACTGCATCCCACTTACCAATGAGGAACCAAAATGGCTGTCATTTTAGAAGGTATTCTCAAACGACATATCGCCTGTTAGATTTGGGATTCATTCTTGAGCTTAAACATATGTTATTACAATATGGGCCGTTTTTCCAACTTCCCGTTTTATTACAATATGGGTAGGGTATGATTATTACAAAATGGGTCGTTTTTATTACAATCTGGGCTGTTACTACAATATGGGCCGTTTTTTATTACATTATGGGCCGTTATTACAGTATGGGCCAGTTTTATTACAATATGGGCAGGGTATGATTATTACATTATGGGTCGTTTTTATTACAATATGGGCCGTTATTACATTATGGGCCGGTTATTACATTCTGGGTATAGTAACAGAGGGTATACGAATTTTGCGTAAGAATATTCATTTCTTTAGATAAACAACACGGGCACGACAGCGTCACCGGTGTGTGTCGATTGTATATATATATGCCACCTATACTGTGAAAATACTTTGAAAAAAAATTATAAGACTGTGTGTGGAAAAGTGGAAGTTTATGAAAGAAATTTGTATAAATTGAAGCTCAAATGACATCACGAAAAACGATGTTATTAGTTGTCATATATGTCATTGAAAGCTCTTGCACGGGAAAATGCTGCCAATGTGGAAAGCTGCTGACGTGGAAAGACAGGCTCAGGCAAATAGACTCCTACAGAATTAAATGCTTGTCCTGAGCTTTGATTTTCTGCAGGTTGATCGGAACTGATGATACTCCCAGATAAACGGCAGGTTTACATCTTTCGGTGCAAGTCGTTCCTTTACCTTTTGTAACATTCACGCAGAAAGGAATATCCGGATTTTTTCCCCAGAAAATTTGCAGAGGGTTAGCGTAAAACCATATGAACGAATCATTAAATTTTGGAGGTAATCAGAATCAACATTATATGTTTTTAGTTCAGCTGACTATTAATAGTGATGGTCCTTAGTACGTCGTCCGCCCGTCCGCCATCCGTTAACAGGGCACGTTTTGAAACTGTTGGACCTAAGACTCCCAAATTCAACATACAGTTAGACGCCCCCAAGTTTTCCTACCAAACTAAAAAAAAATGGGACACTGAGACTATGTTCCTATGTTTGTACGAAACTAAGCAAAACCTCCGTTTTTCAGTAAAAACCTATTGTTACACTCCAAAACTGACCACTATGAAAACCAATGGTATAGTGTATTCATGTTTTATATAACCATTTCTGCATATATTTACTATGAACGTACCATAAATTATGTCAATTTGCGTATCTGTTGAAGTAATTGGCTCAAACATAATGCACTTTGTCAAAAATCAGGAAATATATTTACTCACATAACAAGATAATTGCTGAAGATAGACATTTTTCTTAAGGATATAGCTTTATTTAATCGGGATTCAATTATATACCAGAATTCAGATAAGAATTTTGTAATCGTTTAAGTTATGAGCATAATTATAAAATTAGTACCTTAAATCTGGCCCGACTTTGAGCATGGCACATGAAAAATAAAAGCTCCAAAATTAGGCTAGTTATTAAATTTTTTTGAGGCTCTAATTATATTCACTTGCTTTTTCAAGCAGCCCACTTAAGTCACTGGAGGTCATTTAGTTCAGCTCCCTCTGCTTACCCGATTCGTAGAGGTTCGCTGGGGAGCAGGGGACACAGGTGTAGTTATTTTCATATCACCCTCCCCCCCCCCCCCCCCAAGGTTATGCAAAAATTGTTATTATTTGAAAGTGTTTCCTTAATTTTGAAGCTGTTTCCAGTTTCCACTCCATTGTTCAAAACTGTTCTAAATCAAGGAGTAATCCATAGTACCATGTTGTGGTAATAAATCATTTTTATAGAAATTATTTCCTTTTAAATAATTCTAACAAATTAAATTGAATTTAATCCATCAGGAAGCATAATTTGACAATATATAAGTCAAATTATGAAAAAACAAGTGACCCATTGGTCATGACGCTCAGCAGACTGACATGTTGATAATATGTCCTTGCACAGACAACTAATTAAGATAGGTGGCATTATTGTTTATGCATATTAGCTTAAGTTCATCAAGACCCAACCCATAAAATCAAATTTGATGACAATCCAACCAGCCTTTCATGAGGAATCTGGCAATTTGTGTGTATTCTCCATTATTTCTAGGATGCTCAAATATACCCCAAAACTCTGAGAATATAGGTCACTGTGACCCAGTTTTAGGTTTCGGGGGAGAACTTTTGAGGAACTCTCAGGATGTCAAGTTAGAAGATTCTGGGCCCCATGGTTATGATTTGTGCCCTACTTTGGTATCAAATTTTCAATAATTTTGAGGGGTGCTTATAAGCCCAATAGCTCATAAAATATAGATAACAGAGACCTTAATTCACGTTTCCAAGGAGACTTTTCACAGATCTCCCTGGATGTCAAGTTGGAAGATTCCAGGACCAATGGTTACAATTTGAGCCCTGTTAAGGGACGACCGCATCTTTGAAGGTCTCATAAATAGGCCTAGGTGGTGCCACCAGTCCACAAGAACTGATGAAACACTCCATGATGAATATGCAAGCAAAGAATCAGGGTGATTAATGCAATAGTTGTTCAGATACTGGAGCTTTTGTATCAAATTTTTAGTAATTCTAGGAAGTACTTCTAAGACCCATAGCTCGCAGAATATGGGTAGCAGAGACCTAATTTCAGGTTTCCATGGAGCTTTTTATGTACCTCCCTGGATGTCAAGAAAGAAGATTCAAGCTCAAATAGTTATGATTTGTGCCCTGTTAAAAGACAACCACATCTTTGAAGGTTTCAAAAATAAAGATAAAAATGCGTAAAAATTCAAAGAAATCCGGGTGGCACCACCAGTTTGCAGGAACTGATGAAACACTCCATGATGCATATGCATGCAAAGAATAATGCCAATCAATGCACTAGTTGTTCAGATACCAGAGCTTTTGTTTCAAATTTTTAGTTATTCTGGGGGGTATTTCTGAGCCCCATAGCTCAGACAATATGGGTGACAGAGGCCTAATTTGAGGTTTCCAAGGAGACTTTTCATAAGCCTCCCAACATGTCAAGAAAGAAGATTCTAGGTCTAGATGTTACGATTTGTGCCCTGTTAACAGATGACTGCATCTTTTAAGGTCTCAAAAATGGATAAAAAAAATTGTAACAAAATCGAAAAAAAATACAGGTGGCGCCACCAGTCTGCAGAAACTGATGAAACACTGTTTCTGTGGCTCAGGGGTAGAGCGCAGGACTCAAAGCCGGGAGATCGTGAGTTCGAATCTCAGCCGAGGCGGTGAGGTTTTTCACGGTCGGCCCCAACCCAGGGTGAACGCTCTGCAGGCTTAATGGGAAGGTCGTGCCCACAAACGAGTGCGCCTTTCGGGGGTCCTCGGTGGTATGATTACCAACCCAGGGCCCGCAGGTGCAGTAGTCACCGGGCCTGGTTAATGCCAGGATATAAAATGAGAGGAAGCGTGTGATACTGCCCTGTCACGTAGTCCGAAACCGGAATGGAAATCGGCAGATGTATATATATACTTAGTTAAGTTCGCATTAAAAAAAAAGTTAAAAAAAAGTACAGGGGGCGCCACTAGTATGTAGGAACTGATGAAACACTGCAAGATCAATACCCATGCAAAGAATCATGGTGATTAATGCATTAGTTGTTCAGATATTTGAGCTTTTGTATCAAATTTTTCATTTTTCTGGGGGGTACTTCAAGGCCCAAAAGCTTGAAGAATATGGGTAACAGAGACCTAATTCCAGGTTTTCAAGAAGACTTTTCATGGACTTCTCTGAAAGTAAAGTGAATAGATTCCAGGTCCAGCTGTTACGATTTGTGCCCTGGTAACAGATGACGGCATCTTTTGAGGTCTCAAAAATAGAGAAAAAATATCGTAAAACAAATAAAAAGAAATACAGGTGGCTCCACCAGTCTGAAGAAACTGATGAAACATTCCATGATCAATATGCATGCAAAGAATCATGGTGATTAATGCATTAGTTGATCAGATATTTGAGCTGTTGTATCAAATTTTTCTTTATTCTTGGGGGTACTTCGGAGTTTCAAGAAGACTTTTCATGGACCTGCCTGCATGTCAAGACAGAAGATTCTAAGTCCAGTCGTTAAGATTTCTGCCCTGTTAACAGATTACGGCATATTTTGAGGTCTCAAAATTAGAGAACAAAAATCGTAAAAAAAAATCGAAAAAAATACAGGTGGCGCAGATATTTGAGCTTTTGAGCCCCATAGCTTGAAGAATATGGGTAACAGAGACCTAATTCCAGGTTTCCAAAGAGATTTTTCATGGACCTCTCTGGATGTAAAGTTAGAAGATTCCAGGTTCAGTGGTTACGATTTGTGCCTTGTTAACGGCAGACGGCCGAATGGCAGGACGGACGACGGACAAAGAATGATCGCTATAGCTCAGATGACTGCTATCTACGCGTGTTTAAATTGTATAACTCACATCATTAAAAGCCAAATAATAACAATTTCTTGCAATATCTGCCATTGTAATATTCGTTATGTTACGCTGATAATTGAAGTGTCTACTTTTTGAGATACGACATTCGCTGTTTCTGTTTGGAAATCCCTCCTGCTAATTTATGTAGACTGGTAGGTAGAGAAGCATATTCTGCCCAACTCTGTAAAGTGTATAATAAGCATTTTATGCTTTGTTTTGTTCTTCAGATCTTTTTGCATAAAAATCTAAATGATGACACATTGTCATCCTTGAAAAAAATGTTTGTCTGCAAATAAAAAAAAACTGTGAGTCCGATATGTAATAAGCATCTAGTACTTTGTGCGATGAGATTGAAGAGAGAGGGCCCGTAATAAACTTTTTAAAACAGTCTTTCACACAACGAATAGGGTTCATTAAAAAATACCTGACGGCAAATACATCACGAATATTTCATTTTCTGTGTTCTTTTATCACTTTATACTATACACTTTTTCATCTTAATATTAGAATATATTGTACAAAATTACGAGCGTTTAAGTATTGTCTGACATGTCGAAATTCTTGACATGTAGAAAACCTATAGGATAACAAACAAGAATTGAAATGAAAAAAAAATGATTTTTTTTCATATTTTTATTTTCGCTACAACATGTGTTTATGTGTTAAGTATATGTGATGTAAATCATTAATTGCATCAACAATTAAAGTATAGGCCTATTAGGCAGACGGTATAAGTTATCTATAAACGCTCATATGTTATCTGATATATATTTGCACTTGATATTCGAAGAGGTGTTGAGTGCCTTCTTCAATCCGTTGATATAATGTTTTGCTTATGTTCATTAAATAAAAATGTAATTTTTCCTTTTTACATCGTCAAATTTACCAGAAACGCCCGCAGATGAAAAACACTAAATCTAAACTGCGCTATTTGTTGTCTAGTTATATTACCTTTTTCAGTCCTAAATCTGACATGTTTGGCAAACCTTGTTATCGCTACATTAGTATATCTGACGGTTATCATGACACTCCCAGAATAAATATATACACGAGCCATTCAGATTATTTTTGCTAAAATATACAATTTTCTGTAAATCTTACCTTATTAGAGTATAAAACTTTGTTTGTTGATAAAGATTTCTTCTTCTTTCTCCTGCAAGAAAGAAACGGTATTCAGTACTCCAGTGTATTCAAAAATGCCTCTCTTTCTATGAATAATGCCTTGCAGCTCTTCATCCATATTTAATATAATTATCTTTCTTTCAAATAAAAATAAGACACCTAACCGGGAAGTGGAATGTTTTCACTCATGTCAGGCGAATTTATCGACTCGTTCGTTAGAGCGTTTTATGTCTGTTATTGGTATTCATCATTGGTTTTTTATGAGGTTTTATTTGAAAGTCTCATAAAAGAAAAAAAAATTTGCGTACAAATTAAAAAATATATATAGGTGGCGCCACAACTCTGCAGGTACTGATGAAACACTCCATGATCAATATGCATGCAAAAAATCATGGCCATCAGTACATTAGTTATTCAGATACTGCAGCTTTTGTATCACATTTTTAATTATTCTTAGGAGTACTTGCGAGCCCCATAGCTCAGAGGATATGGGTAACAGAGACCTAATTTCACGTATCCACAGAGACTTTTCATGGACCTTCCTTGGTGTCAAGTAAGAAGATTCCAGGTCCAGCGGTTACGATTTGTACCCTGTTACAAATTAAAAAAAATAGGTGGCGCCACCAGTCTGCAGGAACAGATGAAACACTCCATGATCAATATGCCTGCAAAGAATCATGGTGATCAATGCATTAGTTATTCAGATACTGGAGCTTTTGTATCAAATTTTTAATTATTCTGAGGGGAACTTTCATGTTTTTCACAGAGACTTTTCATTGACCTCCCTTAAAAGTTAGAAGAATCGAGGTCCATCCGTTACGATTTGTGCCCTGTTAACAGATGACAGCTTCTTTGAAAGTCTCAAAAATAAAGAAGACAATTCGTAAAAATTGGAAAAAATACAGGTGGTGCCACCAGTCTGCATGAACTGATGGAACATCCCATGATCAATATTCATGCAAAGAATCATGGTGATCAATGCAGTAGTTATTCAGATACTTGCGCTTTTGTACCAAATTTTGCATTATTCTGGGGGGGGGGGGTAATTTGGAGCCCCATAGCTCCAAGGATATGGGTAACAGAGACCTAATTTCAGGTTTCCAAGGAGATTTTTCATGGACCTCCCTGGATATTGATTTTGAAGATTCCGGGTCCAGTGGTTACGATTTGTGCCTTCTTAACAGATGACAGTTTCATTGCAGGTCTGAAAAATAAAGAAATAAAATCGTAAAAATTAGAAAAAAATACAGGTGGCGCCACCAGTCTGCAGGAAGTGATGGAACATCCCATGATCAATATTCATGCAAAGAATCGAGGTGATCAATGCAGTAGTTATTCAGATACTTAAGCTTTTGTATCGAATTTTGCATTATTCTTGGGGTACTTTGGAGACCAATGGCTCAAAGGATATGGGTAACAGAGACCTTAGGTTTCCAAGGAGATTTTTCATGGACCTCCCTGGATGTCAAGTGAGAAGATTCCAGGTCCAGTGGTTACGATTTGTGCCCTGTTAACGGACGGCCGGACGGCCAGACGGCCGGACAGACGACGGACATAGGGTGATCGCTAAAGCTCAGATGACTTCCAGGCAGCTGAGCTAATAAACCACACATTTATAATTATAATTACATTTAGGTGAGTCAATCACGAGCACGCAATGTATAAGGGGCCACATTTAAGGCAGAGGCCAGGGGGTCAGGCATATATACTAAAATGACAGGGAATTTGGAGGCAAATATGAATCGCATGTTTCTGATAAATTCACAAGTCGGCTGAAAAATTTCAGGGGGGGGGGGGGGATCGGGTCAACCCGATACATTTCATCATACCTCCAATCAAACCTTGCTCTAAACGTTAAAAAAACAGTCCAAGCTATATAGCTTTATAATGTCTTGATAAATATTGATAATTATAAAATCTTTATTTTAAACTTGAATTATCTTTATCGGTATTTACTTTCTATCATTGTACATTTAGACTGACTCAAGAACCAAGTCTTTTATGCACACGGTGCATAATTCATAAAAAAATGTGTAGCACTTCTATGCACCACATTTAATTACACGGGTATATAGTCAGGCGTCTTTAAATCAGTAAACATTAATTGAACGTAGTTTCTTATTTGTCAGGCATTTTTTATTGTATTGGGACTTAGTAACGTTGTAACCTTCTTGTCTGCACACTGATTTGAACATACATGCATATGTTGTAAAAATTGTGTTAAATCAGGTGATTAAAAAATCTTTGTTATATACCCTAGTTCAGGATTAGCCCAGCAGCTGGCCGACTAACATGATAGCTGGAGAATGCGTAAATCCAAACATTATGTTTAGGGATAAGATAAGGATGAGGACCAGAGAGATTAAGTCATATCATCAACTGCTACACAATATTTGCAGTAAACACAATAAACAGTCCACGTGTCCAAAATACCCCGCATCTCATTTCAAACCGGTTAGGTAAAACTATAGATTATAGGTCCATATTTTTTTGTTCTGTTAGCATGTACAAGTTTACAGTAAAGTTTGAAAGTGTGAGCGACCATTGAAAAATTTCAATGCGACAACATAAACTGTCAAAGACTAGTTACTATAGTAACAAGATTGCAGAGTGTCAAGACAACTCGAAGGAATTGTTCAGAGTGGTAAACACCTTGCTGGGTAAGGATAAGACGGTACCTCTTCCAAGGAAGCCAGTTACTGACCTAGTTGAAGTTTTCAGTTCCTTCTTTGTCTCCAAGATACAGGATATCAGGGAGTCCATTCGAGCAGACATTTCTTACTCTGGACCTACATTTTCGAGCACTCGCGTACTTACTCCCATGAGGAATTTGGCTCCTGCCACCGTGGACGAAATCGGGCGTATTATCTCAGCATCTGCCTCCAAGCAATGCGACCTTGACCCCCTACCGACCAGACTGCTGAAGGCATGTTCCAAGGAATTAACTCCTGTCATTACACACATGGTTAACCTGTCACTTTCAACTGGTGTATTTCCACAGAACTACAAAACCGCTCTCGTCACCCCGCTTATTAAGAAATCTACACTTGATCCTGAAGTTTTAAAAAAACTTTAGACCTGTCTCTAATTTGGCGTTTGTTTCCAAAGTGATGGAGAAGGTCGTGTGTTCACGACTCCGCAAACATCTTGTAGATAATAATTTAGAGGAGCCATTTCAATCAGCTTATCGGGCTGGACACTCCACAGAGACTGCTACTTTGAGAGTACATAATGACATCCAGTGTGCTCTTGGAGAGAATAATTGTGTACTTCTAGTCATGATTGACTTGTCAGCTGCCTTTGATACGGTCAGTCAGGAGATCTTGCTTGATACACTTCGGTCAATGGGAGTTACTGGCACTGCCCTAGAATGGTTTGCATCATATCTTTGTAAACGTAGCCAGTCAGTCCAGATTGAAGGGATTAAGTCTAAGTTACAAATATTGGACTGTGGTGTGCCCCAGGGCTCTGTCTTAGGACCTGTCCTCTTTACTCTTTACACTGCTCCCTTAGGTACTTTACTGCATGAGCGTTGTTTTTATAATATGTATGCTGATGATTCAACTTTGTATTTGATTTTCAGGCCTGAGCACCTCAGCAATAACATCACATATATGGAGGCTACAGCTGGTTAAGTACGTAAGTGGATGGCCAACAACAGCTTGAAAATGAATGATGATAAAACAGAGGTGATGCTGATTACACCTAAACATTTGGCGACAAAGATTAAATGTCCAAATCTTCTAATCGGCGAACATAAAGTTCAACCATCTCAGTGAATTCGAAGCCTTGGTGTTTATTTTGATTCTCATTCCACCATGGAGCAGCATGTGAACACCATATGCCGTATGGCCTACATGCATCTCCACAACATCTATAAAATAAAAGCGTTTTTGGATGAACGCTCTCTTGAGCGCCTGATCCACGCTTTTGTCACCACCAAGTTAGATTATGGAAATGCTTTACTTCTTGGGTATCCGGATTCATTAATTCAGAGGCTTCAGCGAGTTCAAAACAGCGCAGCCCCTATACTAAGTGGATGTGACAAGTATGATCATATTACACCTGTATTGCGGGAGCTGCACTGGCTCCCTGTAAGTCAGCGTATTAAATTTAAGGTGGGCATACTACTTTTCAAGACCAAACATCGCATGGCCCCGGTCTACTTACAGATTATAATTCATTCGTACACACCATTTAGATGCCTCAGATCGGCCGATCATGACTTACTTTTTGTTGCACATACAAAGTCTTCCATGGTTGCTCAAAGAGCATTTTGTGTGGCAGGTCCCACTTTGTGGAATTCATTTCCTTTAGAATTAAGAAAAGCTGAGAGCCTAACTGCTTTTAAAAAAATGCTTAAGACATACTTATTTGTGCAATATTTCGATTAGCTGTGACTTTGCATATGTGCAGATTTTCAATTCTATACCGTAATTTTATCTACAATTTTATAGATTTAATGTCGTTTATTGGTTTAGTAAAATAGGTAATGTATATTAATGGATTATGTGCATGTTTTATCTAGCCTAAGTAATATTTAAATGTTTGTCTTAATTTTTATTTAATGAATATTTTTTCTCATAGTCATTTTTATGCAAATGCTTGCTTGTAATAGCGTTTTAGAGCACAACACTGTGGATTTTACGCTTTACAAAATAAAATATTATTATTATTATTATAATAAATATGAAATTTTTTTATTGGACTTGACATTTTTTTTTTTAATTGTGTTTTAATTATTTTTTTCAACTGTTCTATAGGTATTACAGGTTTATTTATGTAATAACCAAATCCTTAATTCTCTTTTCTATTTATACAAAGTATATAGTATATAAAAGTATTCTCCAGCAAATCCACCGATAAACACAAGAAACGTGCCTACATGCAAAAATAGCTCACTACCCATTTTAAATCATTATGGTAACATTAGACCTAATTAATGATTATATACAGTACACATAGGTCCAGAATGGTTTTTTTCTATCAGCATGTATAATTTTATGGTAAAGGTTGAAAGTTTGAGCGACCATTTAAATGTTTAATACGAAAACCTAAAAAAATCAAGATTTTTAGCTCAGCTGACCATAATTCAACTGAGCTATAGTCATGGTCCTTTGTCCGTCCGTCCAGCCATCCGTTCGGACGTCCGTTAACAGGGCACGTTTTGTAAACGTTAGAACTACGAATCTAAAATTTGACATAGAGTTAGATGTTGGGTCACTACGACTTCGTTCCTTCGAGATATTAAGGAAAACATCAATATTCCATTAAAAACCCATTGTTACACTTGAAGAATGCATAATATCAAAACCACTGACCTGATATTGATCATTTTTAGCTCAGCTGACTGTAAGTCAACTGAGCTATAGTAACCGGTCAGTGTCTGTCGTCCCTCCGTCCCTACGTCCGTCCGTCTGTCTGTTAGACTGGCACGTTTTGACACGTTGAACCTAGAAACCTGTAACTGAATATCCAGGGAGGTCAATAAAAATCTCCTTGGAAACCTGAAATAGGTCACTGTGACCTATATCCTCCGAGCTATGGAGCTTGTAAGGACACCCCAGAATAATTGAAAACTTGATACAAAACCTCAAGTATCTTGGTAATAAATGCATGGATTGCCCTGAATCTTGCTTGAATACTGACCATGTCAAGGTTTGTCAGTTCCCTAAAACTGCTGGCGCCACTCGATTTTTCTAATTTTTATTATTTTTTTCTGTTTTTGAGACCGTTAAATGACAGCAATTATGTCAGTTTTTCCACTTTGGTTCCATCTTGTGTCCCGACATGTATTGTTTTTATTAATTATGACGGGTTTCTTCAGTTACTGAAGACTGTTGGCGCCACCTGTATTTTTCCTATTTTGTATGTTTTTCCCTTTATATTGAGACTGCCAAATTATATTGTTACTATCAGATTCGTAACTGTGGTTTCATCTAATGTCCTGAAACCTTGTGTGTTATAAGGGCCCCGCTTGATTAAGTCGGTGCCCTATAGTAATCACCTTGTCCGTCCGCCCGTCTGTCCGTCTTTTTGTTTTTCTGTATGTCCGTCAAATGTGTTTCCAGAAGGTAACTCCAGTTTGGATTGACATTTCTATTTCAAACTTGAATTATATCTGGCCAACCTCTGAAGCAATAACTCTACTGAATTCTGGGTCATGAGGTCAAAGGTCAAGGACACAGAACCCACTTATTTAGAAAAAAATTATGGATGCATTTAAAGCCAAATTTTTCATCCCAAACCTTCCATGTAGCAGAAAAAAGTGACCTGCAAATAGAAGATCAACCTGATTGATTTGTGGGTCATGAGGTCAAAGGTCAATGTTACAGGTATCATCTGTCCACATATTTGTTTCCAGATGAAAACTCCAGGTTGGATTGAAATGTTGGTTTCAAACTTGACTAATATATGGTCCCATAGAGTAAGAACCCTTTTGATTTTTGGGTCATGAGGTCAAAGGTCAAGGTCACAGGATCTAATTCTTTTAAAAGATTGTGGATGCATTTAAAGCCAAACTTTTCATCCCAAACCTTTCATCTTCCCAATTTATTCACCTGCCAACAGATGAAGAAAATTATGGATTTTGGGGTCAAAGGTCAAGGTCACAGAATCCATTTGTTCACATAATTGTTTCCAAATGATAGCTCCAGTTTGGAACGACAAATTGATATCAAACTTGTTCTGATTTGAAAAATTGAAAATTTTGATTATTTTTAACGCCCCCATATTTCAAATAAAATTCAATGTGTATCATTATACTTTGATCAACTCAATCCACTTTCTTCCTTTTTTTATAATTTACATGCATATTACAGTCACTTAGTTCAGATACCAAATACAAATATGTAATCATTGAAGGCTAGCTGTTGCCACATTTCCATATGTTAGGTTTTTATAAAAAATAATATTCCCATAATCAATTTCAGCATAGCGCCGTGACCCACATGTCCCTTGTTTTATTGGACGTGACATATTTATTTCCATGAATTGCAATTTTAATCATATAAACATGGTTGTTACATATATTGATAAACCCGTTAAGACATTTCTTGGGATATATTCATTTTTAAGATTGGTGATCAGAAGCCAAGATATTCACATTTAAGTTACCCCTTCCCCTTATTTTTTCCAGCTCTAACGGTCAAGCGTAGGCTACGAAACGGGCAGTAGCACAAAACTGATACCATAATTTGACAGTGATGCCCCCCTGACAGTGCCCTGGAGGTGTCAGACCTTGGCTGTGTTGTTGGTTGTACGACGACCCTTTTGCAAGGACCAAGCTCCCTGACTTCTTTCGCACATTCTATATAACTGAACTAAATTGCTCACTTACCTATGGCACATGCGATGTATCCGATTTAAGCGAAGTTCACACAATGAGGTTAAACTGTGTGATTAAAATAATCATGCTCTCAAGAACCAATAAACTCTTGAATGAGTCTATTCCGATATGTGACTTCTGTTAACTAAGATAACCTTGAACCTTTAATAAAGCAAGACCAGAAACTGCCGAGCACAACACAGCCTGTTAGTTTTGTTTATATCATGTGTTTTCAACATGTGGTGGTCTACCATAGCACATGGGCAACCATCAACTTTAAGTTAAGTGACTTTAAGTCTGTCTACATTTGCTGTGTTTACAGCTTGCTAAAAAAACAAACTCATACACCTGTCTCAGAGGCATCATAAGAACTTTTTTCTACCGGATTTGCCTAGATTTTATTAATATTTACGCAGTAAAAGCCAGAAATCACGTAAATTCTATAGAAAAGGTAGGAGAATAGCTGGTTTTTAACATTTAATATTTGAAGATGGAAGTTTGATTGATTTATGTTCTATTTGTGTTAATTAATCCATGGGAGACCTGTCCTTTTGATGTAAGGAAGCTTATTGTCTCCATATAACATTGTCAAAAATATAGACGGCATGACAATCACGGAACATTAAACATACCGACACTGAGGGCCATCTAGTGGCAATAAACTTCACAAGGCTACTCATTACCGCCACGTGGCATATAAGAAATGCGGCATTTTCTTTAAATAATTCCTGGATCCAGGTTGTAAACCGGATCACCCAAAAATTTATTCTTTGTCTTTGTCCCGTCGCCAAGATATCCTGAAAAAATAATCGAAATCCGTTATTAACGTTTTGAGTTATGTCGATATATATTGCATTTTCCCCCTTAAATTTAACAAACACAAATGGTTTCAACTAAAGTCTTTGAGTCGGAAAACTTTTAACCTTGACCTTCATCACCACCATATATTTTTTCATGTGAATTACACGTGAATTGTCTCTGCAAAATTATCGTCGTTGTTCGAAAACTGGTGAAATTGATTTTCGTCTTCAAGGTCAAATCAGCCGAACTAGAAATATATTGTGAACTCTATAACTTATGAACTCACTCAATATATTTTCATGAAATATGACTCGTAAATCATTTCTACTAAATCTCGGATGTGTTCGAAAACTGATGACTCTGACCTTCATCTTTAAAGTCAAATCGGCTGGAATAGAAATTTATGGTGAATGCTGTAATTATTGAATCACTAAATATTTTTTGTAAAATTTACTATGTCAACTGTTTCTACCCAAATCTCGGATGTGATTGAAAACCATTAACCTTGACCTTCATCTTTAAGGTCAACTCAGCCAAACGTTAAAGGTAGTGCATATCCCCCCCCCCCTAAATTTGTGGATGGGACGGCTGAGTAAGGGGATATATATATATATATATATATATATATATATATATATATATATATATATATATTTATATATATATTGATTTGTTTTTGCTATAAAAAACAATGAGATATATGTATATTTATTTGATTTTGTTACGCAAAACAAACTCATCCCAGTTTAAATAACAATATATGATCTTTCAGGTCCCTGCAGACGTGTCCGTGAGTAATGGCCATCTTATCTTCGTGGTAGAGAACCTACCATCCTGCACAGACATTTTGCTTTGGGTGTCTGGCTATTCCAGAAAGAAGGTGTGGTCAAAGAGGAAACCAACAGCACGGTCTTATTACAGTGGTCAACAGGTCCGCCTTTTTGGATACAGGCCACGGCCGACTTTACCACCAAAGATTCTTCCCGAGGTGACAGAGGCGCCATCTCTGAACCAGTCGGCACAGAAACTGGGCGTGTGGGTAAGATGTTGACATTCATTTAGATCTCATCCGAAAACTGCTGCCATATTGAAAGTTTGCCGGTGCTCGTCTGTTCAATACAGTAATGTATTTGTCGGTGGTTTACAGTAAGGTATTTGTCACGTATTTACAGTAACGTATTTGTCACAGGTTTAAAGTAACGTATTTGTCATTGGTTTACAGTAAACTATTTGTTACTGGCCTACAGTAACGTATTTGTCATTGGTTTACATGCGGTAAAGTATTTATCCCACTTTCACAGTAACGTATTTTTTTTTTTTGGTTAACAATAACGTGTTTGTTAGTTTTTTTTTTTCAGGAAAGCATCTAAGGGCAAAATAGGCAAAGAGGATCAAGTAGGCAAAAAAAAAACAAGATATATATAGTACGTGTTTGGGTTTTGTTTTAACTAATTGTCATTATCGATGCGATTCCCGGATAATTTATTAAAAATGAATCAATACAACAAAATATTTACATGTATACAGTGATCTTAAACATGTATGTAATTTTTTGCGCAGTAGTGCAGTCATGTATGCGATGCACAACATTTCAAGTTTTATACATTTATATAAACCGATTTTTTTATGTCCGGCTCACAAAAAACTTTGACATACATATAGAATACAGATATGGATACAGATAATATCAGTAGTGTTTGAACCGTTTGTTATAATAGAGAATCTATATAAACATTTTGCTGAAGAGACATTTGAATATTTATCTATTGACAAAAGTGGTTCTTAAAAAACAATTCGTTTTAGAGAAGTGCTGTTTTATGCGCATCACTGCTGAATTTCAATTGCAGTGATTAACTTTTTCCATTTAATATCATCAACTGAATCCGGATTGGTTGACCTATACCTGTCTATTTTTAAATCTCTTAGAAGCTTTATCTTGAATCTGAGGAAAGAAAGATTTTTCTCCATAAATTTGGTATGATGGACATAATATCTAGCTTGCAACATGCAATAATTAAGTTGTTCTTTCATTAAATTATAGAATATACAAAGTATTTTATCTTTCCCATCAAATCTGTAAGATGTCGAAAAAATACCATTCCACCAAGTTGTGAAAACATCCCAAAAAGATGTCTTTACATGTCGTGAATTTATGAATTAAGTTTTCTTCCTTAATATTGCAAAATTTGCATATAGATGGATCAATAATAATCATTGTGTGTAACCATTTGTTCTGAGCAAAACCTCTATGAATAAGTTTAAACTGAAAACTCTGAAGTTTTATTTACTTTTTTCATGTATATGGAAACTGAATATTTTCCTAAAATCTTCTCTCTATGAAGGCATTTCTTCGTTCCAATTTTCTATACATGATGGTTGTTGGACTTTTAAACTGATTAAGTTATTGTATATTTCCTGGAACTTAAGGATATTTCTTTTTCCTGATCTGTCAGATTATTAAGTTGTTAGCATTGTATTATGTTTTTTCGTGAAGGTAGCACTGCACACAGTAGAACTTTAGTGGTATTCAAGGTAATTAACTTTAATGCCATATGTTTTTTCGAGAACTTCTGTAGACATGAATGTGCCGTCATCACATAAGATATCATGAATACGTTTAATTCAAGAATTGTACCAAGTGCGGTATATCACTGATTTTTTTATTAATGCGTATAAAATTATTAAGCCATAATATTTCATTTGTGATTGTTCACGGAGAAGAAACCGATCTAGTCTGTTTTAGTCTGTGCAATAATGACATCCTTGTTGTTTAACGGTAGTTCTGGGGGTAAAATAAAATCGCATCTGCTGTATAGGATATAATCTACATTTAAATATATACTTTTAAAATAGACACGGAGAAAAAGTTTCCATTGAGATTATTTGTAGATAGTAACGTTTTTCCCATGCTATTTTCAGGGAGTGATTTTTAGCATGTAAGTCCGGGGCGTTCAAAAACCCCTTACTAATGGATGATATAAGAGTTGTATGTTTTATTTTAGAATGTTTATTATTCGAGATAATTTATTAATTATGTTTGTAGCACACTGTGAACTTTGTGTTGGTATGTGTAGGTCTGGCATTCGGTAGACAAGTTGCGATATTGCTAAAGATTTTATTATTATTATTTTTCCCTTTAGAGTGAGGTTTATCCGTCTCCAGAGTATTAATATGATTTCAATAATTTTTAATCTTGTATTTAATTTAAGTTCAACCATTCTTGCGCTAATTTCGTCAAATGTAATGTCAAGTGCCTCGAAAGGCCCGCAACAACATTTAACAGGCAGATCTTCGTCTTGTTTTCCAACTGTTTTTCCTATCCACCTGGCTTCTGTCTTATCAAGATTCGCTTTCAGTCCAGAACATGCACCAAACAGTTCAAACGGTGTTTTACATATATTTCATCTTTTGGAAAAGATGTTGTGTCGTCTGTAAACTTAGTTTTATTTCAGTATCTCCTATAATTATACCTTGTTTACTTTTATTATTTCTTACGTAATTAGAGAAGAGTTCTACTGCCAATGCAAATACAAAAGGTCAGAATGGACAACCTTGTCTAACTCCAAGTTCTGGTTGGAAAAATGTAGACATGTACCGGTTATTTAGGATCCATGACGAAACATCCTTGTAACATATTTTTATCCACTTTATATAATTTTCACCAATAATACATGTTTTAAGTGTTTTTTCTATATATGCCCATTCAAAAGTGTCCAAAGCTTTTTCATAGTCAAAATGTAATAAGAGTACAGTAATATTATAAACATTTGTAAGGTTATCATATTTTTAATTAGCTGGGTATTTTCTTTAAAATATCTTTTTTTCATAAAGCCGGTTTGGTTCCCGTGTACCAGTTTCGAGAGAAGTGGTTTCAGGCGATTAGCTAATGATTTAGCAATTAATTTGTAATCAGTTGGCAGCAGTGTTGTGGGTCTACAGTTTTTATCATGATTCTCTCTTGTTGACACAAAGGTTTTTGTCAGTTGTGTACGGTAAGGTATTTGTCAGTAGTTTACAGTAAGCGCTTACTCTTTGCTTGTGTTTGTGGTGCTATATGCATTTTTCATGAATTTATTGTCTCCGTCAGGTGTGTTTGCACTTGCGTGTGTGTGTGTGTCACCAGAGGCCTGTGGTTTAGGTATTGTATTGCATATTCTAGTAGTGAATATCACCAGATGATTTTTTTATAATAAATTGTACATTTTTATGGAATATCATGTTCAGATATTAGCGTGAGAGCCTTAGTAGGTGAGCTAACGTGTCTGGTTTTATGTTTATTTCAGTAGAGTTAAATTCCGTCGGAGCCGTCTCTGATTGGCGGTCTCTATAGTTACATTGTTTGTTGTAGATTTCAAAGGAAGTGCACCTGTTTAGTTTAGTTTTCCCAGGATTTCTGTCTCTAGAGGCGTATCCATATTCACATTCTTGTTGTAATTGATGGTCGGCATAATGGAGAGTGGTGACTGGCCAGAGGATCAGAGACGATCAGGACTTGTGACATCGGCAAGCGTATATAAGTCGTGAGGAGGATGATATTCGAGAGAAGTCCCCGATCAGCGCACCAGTGTAGTGTATGTAGCCTGATGATATATCGGCAGTCCAGGGACAGGTCTGAGTGTGTCGGAGTTGAGACAGCTGAGAGATGATGTCTATCAGCGAAGATAGTCGGTATCTGAGGAAGGCCACGGTCATTTTCTGTAATGGGCTTCAGAGCGAGTATCACATTCTTGCTGACGGACTGGTAAAACTGGCAATTTGTTCCTGTTGTGAGCTCTTCCAGGAATAGATCCAGGACTTAATTTAAACCCGTAACTGTTGAAGTACTGGATAACGCTGTGTGGAGGCGTATTCTGCTACCTAGAACCGGATAATTATAGGAGACATCAGCCGTGAAAGACGTTAATTCTACATCTAGAAAGAATAGTATGTGCGGGTTGCGTGAACTGTGTCACGAATAGCAAACGAATATACTCTAGCACGGAACCGTTGTTTATAGGAGACCGTGTATCTAAAGGACTCGGGAAGACTGATTGTATTATATACACAGAATGTGTGTGCGTTTGTTTGTAGGTGCATGTTTGTGTTTGTTCACAACATAACTCACGTAATCAGGATCAAGGAATGTCTTTAAGTATATTCACAAATTTTCAGTCACTTTTGCACGAATGAACCTGAGAATATGGACCGCGTTAATGAAGTCGGAGGTTTTGTATAGCTTGGAATGCAAATTTCTAGTTCAACCATTATTCTGTTACATGCGCTATGAAATCATTTTTTTTACATGAAGGTTACAGCCAACTAGACTATCATTATGTGATCATAAATATAAGAAGACGTGTGTTCTATCAAGATATACACATGACCTTAAAGAAATAGTCAAGGCATCTTTTCTTGAAAACGACGAATTAGTTACAGCTTCACAGACCATGGTTATGTCATATTTCTTGAAGCAATAGTCGGAATGTTATTCTTATTGACAGTAGTCAGGCGAAATTTATCGGTAAATTTCGATAACGATCGATAACCGTATGCTTTTCATTTGTGACGCTGTGACATCAATAATGTTATCCTTGGCGTTGTGTACTTGTAGCATTTTCTTTGTTGTTTCGCAGCCTCGATGCAGAGAATCAAAGTGTAGGATCTCCAGAACATCCCGAGAAAAGCAAAGAACGGGACATGTTACATCCAAGTGTCCTGGACTCCGAAACGTCACCCGTTCGGGTGCCCGATTCAAGTAAGGCAATTCATTGTAACTTGAATCAAAAGCACATAAAATGAAATCTGGCCCACACAGTTTTTACCTGTGAGCCCAACAAAAATGATTGTATAAGATGGATTGACATGTTTCACATTTACAGCGTAAATAATCGTAAATAATCGACCGTTAGTAAAAGTATTGGTGATGACAGTGGGCTAGTCGTGTTACGGGTGGTTGTCTTTTAATGGAGGTGGTCGTGTTATCGTGTCGGACGTGTTACAGTAATGGTGATGCTCCGGGGTAGTAGTGTTACCAGGTGGTCATGATCGGTCATGTTATTCCGTTTGTTTTAATACCAGAGGGGGGATGTTAACGTGGTCGTCGTGTTAGGGGGGGGGGGGGTTGTGTTTCACTGCTGACGTGTTAACGGGATGATCGTATTATCGGGATGACCGTGTTACCGGGATAGACATGTTACCGGATTGTTTGTATCCCCGGGGTGGTCAGGAGGGGCATAGTATATTTTATTTCATACAGCGTTCACAGGCAGTTTAAACAAAAAGCAGTTTGTTCAATCATCCAAAATTTTACAATGAAACCTAAAGAAAATGAGAAAAAAGATGACACATTTAACTGTAAAAATACGGGAAAATATGTATATATTTCAAATGCACATTTATAATTGCTTTTTGTGAAATAAGATTCCAAATGTATATACATAATAGTGACTAAAACTGTGTGGAAAATATATATTAAAGCTAAATTAAAGAAAGGTTCTTTGATTATACTTACACTCCTTACGCAGCGGTTACACTCTTCTCCTCTAACCGCTGCTTTTCATAGCAAGGTTCTTTGGGTCTGACCACTAGGGTGCGCACAGAGCAAACAATTTAGAGCGTGGGCATTGTGCATCCGGCTCCAATTTTAAACATGCGACACCGACTCGCGTTGGCCTGATAACACCGCCAAGAATCAGACCAACGAGGGCGGGTGTACTATCAAACCAACGAGAGCGGTAGTTTTGTGTTTAAAATTTGGAGCTAGATACACAATGCCAAAGCTCTGATTGGTCTGATTGCAATTCTTTGATCTGTGCGCAACCTGGTGTTTCTATTCAGGAAATCTTGCTATACAAAGCAGCGGTTACCCGAAAATAGATATATGGGAGGACGGCAGTAGATAACGGCTGTGTGAGGAGCTAAGAATACACTCAAACCTTGCTTGGATAGAGTTGGGTGTGGATGCCCAGACAGGCAGCGCCGGTTGGACTGGTTTTCCAATACATTGTAGTTTGCTTATTAATTCCGGGGGGGGGGGGGGGGGGAATTGGGCCTGGCCTACATACTCACGCACAATTTAAAGAAATAAAACAACACTCGTTTATTGAAATAAAATTTAGAGTCTTAACCTTCAAATATCAAACTGCAATATTATTCAAATTAGAATGAAATTAATAGACACGTACCAGGCGTACCACTTTTAAAGTTGTTGGCAATACACCTGGGTGGCAGACAGTCATAAACTGACCCCGGGTATAAAAAGCACTACCCTGGCTACCCGAGAGGGTAGCCTTCTATAGGGCCCACTGGTCGGATCCAAAAGAGGCCAAATCTGCTGTGTTAAGCGGTTTTACTCTATAATGGCAGAGGGCGGAGCCACAAGCCATCAGCTTGTGATTGGCTGATAGCCAGTAAACTGACACCCTGCCTCTTTGACCCAAACGAAGTGAAGGTCGAAGGTAAAATTATTAGGGAGAATGTTACAACATGACATTTGAAATCAGAGTTTAGAAAATGTTGAAGGAATCAGGTATCTCAGTGCTTTAAAGGAAAAAGCTCTTATCTAAAATGGGCGCACATAAGTAGTGTGAACCATTAACAGCTTTACAGTCTCACTTTAAATGATATAGGCCTACACACGCACACACCTGCGTCGGTCATATTATCATTAGCATATGATTATCTAGCATTCTTATGCCCCCCCCCCCCCACCCCCACACACACACACACCTGTGCTCCCGGCCCTTAGGTTATAGAGTCCCCCCCCCCCCCCGGGTTCCCAAGCCTATAGCTGTTGCATGTTTTCCCCCGTTGTAGGGCATGGTGATCGAGTACAAGACGCCAAGCAGCTGGCCGTATTGGTTACGTGTCCGAGGTGGATTCACCACCATCGTCAGTGGATTGAAGGAAAACATGACTTACCCTTTCCGTGTCGGCCCATACACCCGGTTCGGCATCGGAACCAAGTCAAGCATGCCTTTTTACTCTCTTCCACGGGCAGGTAACATAGGTCTTTTTTGTACCTGTTATTTATAATTCCAACATAGAGAAGCTTAGCTGAAATATATAGCGATCACTCTTTGTCCGGCGTCCGTCCGAAAGTTAACAGTTCACAAATCGTAACCGTTATATAGAAACTTCTTACTGTACATCAAGGGAGGTCCTAGGCAAACTCCTTGGAAACCTGAAATTAGGTCATGATGACCTTTATTTTGTGACCTACGGACCGAAAACATGATTTTGAGCATCCAGTCAATATGACGGGGCACAAATTGTATGCATTACGCCTAGAATCTTCTAAAGCCACATCCAGGCAAATCTCTTTGGAAACCTGAAATTATGTCATGGTCCACAGACTATATTTTATGTGCCATGAGCAAAAAAAAAATGAATTTTAGCATCCAGACAGTCAAAATAAAAATTGTATCTATTTTCCTTTGAACCTTATATTGAAAAGTCTAGGGAGGTCTTTGGCAAGTCTTCTTTGAATCCTAAAAGAAGGTTACTGAATTCTTATGATACATGTCAAATAAAGTCAGATAGGGCACACATTGTATCCTTAAGCCCTATAATCTTCCAACACAACATCCAAGCAGATCTTGGAAAATCCCACTGGAAACCTGCACGTGACAGGCCAAAAACATGATTTGAGTACCTTTAACGTCAGATTGGTACAAATTGTATGCATTGACCTAGGTCCTGGGCAAATCTCCTTTAAAATTTAAAATTAGGTCATGTAACCTATATTCTGCAAGCATGATTTTGAGCAGTCAGACAGGGCACAAATTGTATCCATTAGCCACAGACTCTTCAGAGAAGTCCTTGGCAATTCTCCGTGTAAACCTGAAATTGAGTCATGGTACGGACCAGAAACATGGTTTTTAGCACCAAGACATACAGGGTACAAATTGTATCCATTTTCCTTGGAACCCTCTCTTCTGAAATCCAGGGGGTCCTGGGCAGGTTTCCTATGAATCCTGAAATTTTTATTTTCTGCCCATTTTTCAACAGAGTAGCATAAGCCATAGGCTATGCTGACAGACAAGATATAACATTTATAAAAGAAATGAGCACCCAGTCAAATTTAGCTAAGCGTCATGGCCCATGGGCCACTTGTTTAAGGTTTTCGGGTCAATTTTGTGGCCAGGACCACCACAAATTGGGTTTTCAGATTTGGGCTCTATTTTGAATTTCACTGTCAGTAATTTAACATTACTAGTACTGGGACAGTTCCACCTAAAATCAATGCACAGATATATTTCCTCAGAAAAGGCAGCGCATATTGTCTTATAAGTCAGAGAGTTTATACGCTGCGGTTATACATTACAGTCGTCCTAGATCTCTTATCGTGTAACCGCTGCTTTGTATAGCAAGGTTCTCTGGGTCTGAACAACAAGATGCGCACAGAATTGTAATCAGAGCGTGGTATCGTACCGTGTATTCAGTTCCAAATTTTAAACATGTGACACCAACTCTCGTTTGTCTGATAACACCATTTCTGGCACAGTGCCAATAATCAGACCATCGAGAGCTGGTGTCCTGGTGTAATCAATCCAGCGAGAGCAGTATCGCATGTGTAAAATTTGGGGCCGGATGCACAATGCGATATCACGCTCTCATTGGTCCGATTACAATTCTTTACTCTGTGCGCTCTTTGGTGTTCCTACCCAGAAAACCTTACTATACAAAGCAGAGGTTACACGAAAAGCAATCTGGGACCGCTGCAGTATATAACTTCTGCGTTGGGAGCGTGATCAGCTTACTGATCCTGGAAATATTTATCCAATATTGCTAGGAATTTCCTTGATTTACCAATTAATAGATTCCATGCCTTCCTACGATGCAGTTATATCACAGCTGGTATTGAACAATCAAGCTCTCAATTAAATAAGATAAAAGGTAACAGTGTGTTTCAGACGATCGTCAAGACTCTTTGGTCACTTGTTTACTTTAAGGTCCTCCGTCACCGATTGATCTACTTACGGGGGACGTTAACTGCAGCACAGTGAAGGTTGCCTGGAAACGACATTCCGAAAAGAGGCAGGGACAAGAAATAACCCACTACCTTGTCAGGTGAATAGGAACAGTAGTAAAAGAAAGAGTTCAAAGTTTCTACAGTGATCTTACGCCACCATGACTTTGATTTTTTTTATTGTCAGGCCTTAGCCTCTTAGATACATACAATCCACAGAGCTTATCATTTAGACAGACAGAAAAACATTGAAACCTGTGAAATGAATGGCAAAATTATACCTTGTATGTAACCAAGATAACCACGCTCGCCTAACACTTCCGGTGCGAGCGTGCCCTCTGACCTCTAAAAATTTTTTTTCATACGACGACAGTTAATCATAGATTCGAAATGTTTGAGAGAGCTCATCATGTCCCTCCCCGCCAGGTCTCCCGCCCCTGTGTCAATAAAGCTGAGTTTGCGAGTTTTTGATAGTCTTTGAAAGCAAAGGCCAACGGCTGAAACTTTTATAATCTTCATTGTTTATTGCAAGTTTCAACAATGACAGAAACTTATATATCTTGGTTCAGTCACTTTTTAGCGCGTGTAAAATGCGACTACTTCTGTGTATGAAATCCTCTTCTGTTTTCGCCAGTTTCGTTAGGAGTGGATGAAAGCAAGTTCACAAATAAGATAAAAAAAAACACGCGTCAATAGCACTTGTCACTAATGACTTGCGTGAAAAAGCCAACTGGTAGAATTATAGGGGATGAGCGCCCCTTTGTGCATGAACTTGTCACCCTTGTCTTTCAAAGGAACTGAACATTGATGAGCAAATATGTGTAGATTAGAATTAATTAAGGCATTAGCAATAACAAGCTAAAGTAAGCATAGTCGCCGTATCGAGATAATCGTGTAACCATCCTCATTGCTGCATTATCTTCTATGCAGTCCATCATTAGTTTGCTTGAGAATTGGGACAACCGGCATTAGTTTGGCTCAACTATCGGTACTGTAAGACATCAGGCCTACCTACCACCCCTCTTATCTTTATCCGGACTAACCAATTAAATGACCAACCCTGTCGTAAAGTAGGCTGGCCCACAGCAGTGCAATTCTTCTCTTGGTTTGAAAGATCAGGACTTGGGCCCAGCGGTCCACGTCTGGTCGGCACATGGTTAAATCATTTTGACGTGTTAAGGGGCTAAACGCTTATCGATATAAGGTGAAGTTCAGTAGCCGCCGCGATAGTTCTAGCTTCCCTGTTTATCACGCTTTACTAATAGACTGGCGGTATATGTGTCGGACAGACCTTTCGGCCATTTGGTGATTTTAAACATAAATTCCTGTGATTTTTCTATTATCTGTTTGGAAAATCCTACAGTACAACCCAGTACGGAGAGAGTTTACCTTATGGATTGTTAGACAGACCCAGGAGGAATTCCATAAATATAAAATGGAGAATCTATGCAAATGAACCTCTTCCCTGCAAAAGTAGCTGACTTTCCAGGACAAACCCTAATTTTCATAAAGATTTTTTACCATCATACATCGCAATGTTTACAACCATACAAAATTCCTATTGGCTGTACCTTATGGCACTTAACTAAGAGCCCCCGTGGAGAAGCAATATATCTCATTTTTTTTTACAGTTAGTGCGCATAATTTCGTTCATACTAATCATTCGGCAGTAATTTTTAGTCCCAATGGCATGTGAGCATCTGTATTAATGGTAAATGTAGGGGTCATATGGTGTCATCATGCTACAGCAGGAAATATATGCCCAACCGTTTTTGAACAGTTCTGTTCAACCATCCGTGAGGTAGACTCTCATCTACCGCTTGTTCAGCCAGACTAGCAGTACTGGTTGTACCTGAGACCTTCTTTCATTTACAGTTACCAGACGGACGACTCTGACGTCATGAAAGACCTGAAAGTCAAAGCAGTCAAGGAAGAGCAGAACCTCACCATCGAAAACCTGACGCCCAACGCCACCTACACGATCAGTGTCACGGCCGTGTCTGACTGGGGACGAAGCGTCCCTGTCAGAACAACCGTCATAACTCACGCCAAAGATTGCCCTCTGCTTCAAGAAATTACTTCTTCTACACGAAAGACACCGGTGGTGTATCGATCATCATTCTACATCTTCGATGGCTAGAATAAGAAAATCGTTGTAAATTTATACATAAACAGGACATTTTGAGGCAATTTTCACCCCCAAAAAATATGAGGATTTTCTTTTCTAGAAAAATAAAATATTCCCTTATGTCATTGCGTTATATAGTCAAACTGTATAGAGATTAAATATTTAATATTTATATTTCTTCAAAATAAGGATGTAGAATTTCAGTCGTTTTTAACATGTTAAAGTCAATGGCGCAAAGGCGCATTTACGTTTATAACTTGCAAAATATTATCTTATGCTTTGAGTAAAATAACTGAAATGGTGAAGTCTTAGTCTTGTTTTAAACTTTGCATTTTACTGGGGCCGTGGTCTCGACAGAACACAGGTTTCCTAAGAGTACAGATCGCGAGTTTGAGTACCGGTATCACCTGAGGAGCCGTGAGATGGTTCACGGTCGACCCCAACCAGGGCCTGCTGCTCTACAGTTGTTCCGCAGCTGTTAATAAATATCCTCATCCTCTACTAATGAATTTGAAAGTAATAAACTGCAGATAACTTTAATAAAATCTAATTGTTAATTAATAAAAAGAAATGTGAAAAATGAAAATTAATCACAAAAATTGGGTAATTAGATAAAATGAGAAATATTGCAGATCAACGGGGGCCGCATGTCTAAAGCGCCCCCACTGAATCCACCACTAATAGCAAAGGCAACTAAATGCATATATATATATATATATATATATATATATATATATATATATATATATATGCACATATATATAGTAGACTAAGTGAAATTCCAAAAGGACGGCCAGTACTGGATGTGACCGGGGGGGGGGGGGTCCATGGCACCCCTGCGGCCCCCCTCTGGCTACGCCCCTGACTTTTCTTCTCAGATGTGAAGCCCTGCCGTTATTGTCATATATACAGGGACCATTAACACACCACAACAGTTCTATTATATATGTGACAGGATAGGCACTTCAGACCTCTTCACAGATTTACATCTTGTTTATTATGATTTAACGATATCTAAGAGCATACAAAATATTTTTTTCTTAATTTATTATTTGAAAATATATTTCGAAAGTACTTGCAACTTCGCCCATACGTTGTATACTCTTGTCCGAGGTTTGATCGACAGAAAGTACTGAACGATTAAAAGTACAAAGTACAAAAACCAGCTTATTAAACACAATATTTAAGAAAGAAGCAACATTTTCTTGACCATGAAACCGCAATTTTTTTTATTATAAAAGCAGACCTGACTGAATGTAAATATCTTAAGACGGATATAAATTGTCCGTCAAAGACAATGGCAATTTCCAATTTCCAGGGGGCAGATGGCCGCAGGCTACTCGCTTGACAGACCGAGTGAAAAACAACAAAATTTTACTTTGGCGCCAGCTAATGTAAGTTTTATTTCCGTCTTACTATAAAATGTGACCTTACGGATTATATGTCGCGTTACTGACCCATTACTCGCTCTTAACTGATCACAGGACCTTGTAGTACTTCTGGTATAGTATTAGTCGACTTCGCGGTCTTCTTGTTTCACTTCACGGCCTCGCTATCACAACTGTCTCCAAGGACCACGTTCACCATGACCACCAGGGGTTACGAGATACCCCGGCCTGGCATGCAATTACCGCATGCGCACTGCAAATCCTCAACAATACAATTTTGATAAGATTTCCTTTGTTATGTTGAATTTTACATGTTTATCAAAAATTGTTATTGTCATGCCTTTCCCTGATTATATGACATTTTTATCGTAACATCCAAAAGAATGTAAAAAAAAAAATCGCCGCCCGCACTGCTTTCTGAAAAAAAGGGTCCTGAGAACCGTACATTTTTTGCCTTGCGTATTTATATTACTGGCAAGTCCAAGATGGCGTCCAAAATGGCAACAAATACTTTAAAATATCCATTAATATTTCATTTTTATACGCCCGTGTACGACGGGATGTATGATGGAACATCCACCGTCCTTCAGTTTACTTTTAGTGTCCCCGGGATGACTTCCCTGGGCTTTAATGGATTATCACCAAACTCACCATAATTATTTAGCAACAGATAAGTTCGCCCGAGTTCGATTATGGGCAAAATCAGCGCATATTTAATAAAGTCAGAGGTCACTTGGCTACTTTGTGGTGTCACCCTGATTACTACAGAGGAATATGATGGATATAATGAAACTGAACGGATAAAAATAAAATATCTCGCCTAAGTTCGATTTCCAGCAATATTCATGCTTATTTAATGAAGTCAGAGATCACCACACTTTGGAGGCACCGTGGTGACTTACCAAAAATCCTATGGATTTTCACGAAAGTCATTATACATATTACCATTAGAGTTTCTCACCTCAATCAAATTCTCAGCAAGATTCATGCATATTTAATGAGGTCAGAGACACCACACTTTGGTCGCTCATACTCATGACGAATATTAAACAATACAGTTCTCAACTGAAGTACATTCTCAGCAAAATCACAGATATTTAATAAGGTCAGAAGTCTCCAAATATGTAATTGGCGTATTATGCGCCCTTGGCGGTGCTCCTGTTTATCACAGAGTTGAAGTTTTGGTATCTACTGCTAGGTTTTTGGGGCCCAGAAATTCATTTGGGCCCAGGAAAAAAAATTCTGTTTTCATGTTACTCTCAAATCGGGGATGGCGTCCGAAATGGCCGCCAACTCCTTAAAAATTGCCATAAATCATTCATTTTTCACCAAGGAGTTTTAATTTGGTATCTGCTATATTTTTGGTTTGTGAGTCAATTGATACAAATCACGCACCGCGGTGTAGTCATGTGATTGCAAATCAAAAATGGTTTAAAATGGCTATCGGTTACGTCATTTTCGGTCAGTAAATATTTATTTTTTTGCTGTAATTTTGATGCCAATGACTATTCTGTTAGTTGTTAAAACGTTGCCTGTTGGTAAAACAAAGTGGTAACCTATACACCTAAGATAGTAAACAGAACGGCCGGCGAATAATCCTATACTAATATGGTCAGAAGAAGTTACTTTTATCACAGACACAAGTTTGATGACTGCCTCTTGGTTTAAGGTGTACAAAAAGACATCAAGTCAAGAAAAGCATTATTGGGTAATAATTTAACCTAAAATATAAAATATGTGATATCTCAATCATACACGCGAGTAGACAAAAGAGAGCACCAGACAAAAATAGCTTTACGTTTCTTGAAAATACAAAACTATGACATCACTTCCGGTCACTCGCCAGGCATAAATTTTCATTAAAGAAATTCTCCCTGCATATGCGTGTTTCTGATTGGCTCAAGTGTGCTTGTATATATGGGATGGAATGTGTGTACGCCTATTCATGTGAGCTGAATCTGAACTAAAGTTACAGTACCAAAGAAAACGACATCCAAGATGGCCACCTATGCACCATAAAAACTTAAAGACAGTTCTAAGAGAGTGAATTTTATGGGAAAAAAGAAAAACGAAGGTAGTCGAGATAGGTAGTTTTGCAAAATCATTAAAGGCACAGAATTGAACTCGAACGTCCTGAACTCGGACCTATAGATGATATCTAGGCAAAAAACAGCTCCAGTCTACTAAGAACAAGCTCTGTCGAACATACTGGAAAATATTCTGCTTACATATATATGTATGTAACATGCATAGGCCCAAGAATATCTGATAAAGAATGTTGCAATGGTTAATCATACCACTTCTGTAAGTACCATTTGCTTTGCCCTTATACTCTTCGCATTAACGTTTTTATTTGTTGGATCTAGCGTCCCACATTCCTTGCATCCTGGTAGTCTATTGAGTCTGGCGTTTATTCTATGTGCGTCATATATGTTGTTGGTCAGTGGCCCTGTTTTTCATCTGCATGGACAACTCTATTGGGGTTTTGGAATCCTCTCGATTCCATGAATACTGTTACTTCGGAAGTCTTCTTCTTTTGGGCTTCCAACATGCTTTGTCGGCAGCTGTTTTCGGGCGATTTCAACGATGACGATATCGTCAAAAACATTGTCAAGCATTCCTTGGGCCTTCCTTGCTTTCTTTTGCCTGACCTCAGTTCAAGATGTAGGAGTAACTTGGGATTTCTCCAAAGAGATGACGTTCTATTCAGCAAAGCTGAGCTTTTGTAATCCCTGCCTCTGTGACGCACGCCAAGATCTCAGAAATAGACAAAAAGATGTTCCTCTCTCCGATTTGATGTCTGATGTGCTGCTCTTGTTATTAATAGTCCAAGGAATAATGTGGTATCTTGAAATCTGATTTTCTGGAAGAAGTGTTTGTGAAAGTCGGGTTGTTCTCTTCAGAGATGATTAAAACAGGCCATTATCTAGAAGTATATACTATTGCCATTAGGACCAGGCAGGTCCCTCTATTTCCTGTAGTCATGCAGTACCAACTCTTGGTTCCGTTGGATTTCTGGACCCGGAAAATGTGAAAACAGTGTAATATTTTTACAAGAAACTCACGTTACTTCAAAAATCCTAATGCTTGTCAATATAATCAAAAGATCAATATAATCAAGAGATCAAAACGGCCCTGAGACACTGCGGCTGGATGTCATTCTGATGTCTAATTATTTAAATTCTCGCATTAAATATATAAATGCATTACCAGCCATATCTACTGATCATTCAGCAGTTACATGTACTGTTCGGTCTGTGTTTAACATCTAAACGCGGCCATCACACTTGAAATTCAAAAACTCTTTGTTCAATGATTAAGACTATAAGACGCTCATAAAAGACAGTGTAATGAAACATGGCGAAAAGGATAAAGGTACTCTGGGTGAAAATGACTGGTATGAATATTTGAAAAACAACATAAGGGAAAATACAATTGACTACTCGAAGAGAAAACAGAAGAATTATAGATATAAATGCCTAAGAACAAAATGTAGCGGAAGCGGAAAACAATCTTCACAACTATGCACATACAAGTCTGGCAACATATGAGCTGCGGAAAAAGAATATGAACAGTTTTACTAGCAGTAACAAGGATTAATAGTGCGATCACGTGTTGACTGGTATATACAAAAGGAACGGAGTACAAAGTATTTCCTTAATATTAACAAAAGAAATAAAAAGAAAACAACTATAAAAAACTTGTAGTTAACAACATTGAAGTTTCGGAACCTGAGAATATTATTGAAGAAATAAAAAAAATAATCAGGAAAAAATTTTGAAAAATTAAAGATAACAGAAAAAATTGTGTATAATATTTCGATGATATAAAGATACCAATATTGCCAGAAAATAAGTTTTCATAGTATATATTATTTTATATACTATGTGATGAACTTAGAATGTTTTATGAAAAAGTTTTGCGATGGGTCACTTACTCCAGGTCAGAGACAAGCTAGAATACCTCTTATAGAAAAAAAAACAGATTAAGACAACAAGATATTATGATCATTGAGTCCGATCAGTTTATTAAATGTGGATATAAAGATATTGAGTAAACTTTTAGCGCAACGTCTGAAGAAATGTCTCACTATTCTTATACATGAAGACCAAAATGATTTTGTGAAAGGAAGGATATCAACCAGTAGCCTTATCAGAGATATATTAGATTACTGTCATATAGAAAAGAATAAAGCTTTTTTTTGCAGTTGATTTTGCAGCTGCTTTTGATTCTATAGATTATGTTTTCATGTCAGTTACTTTAAAAATGGATTCGGGAATATATTTCAAAGACAGATTATCGTATTAAACAATGATCTGGAGATGTGTTATTTTAACACAATGAGTTGTGTTATTATAATAATGGTTATAATAAGTTAAAAAGAGGGGGTCCTATAGCCCCATACCTGTTCTTATTATATTTTGAAGTATTAACAATGTTAATACGCCAAACAAACAAAATCAAAGGCATAAACATTGATAGTGTTGAAATAAAACGATGTATGTATGCTGACGACACAACATGCTTTTTAAATGACTTACAACCTCTGACAGAAGATAGACAAATACTAAATAGTTTTGCACTGATGTCATCTCTTGAAATAAACTATAGTAAATATGAAGCTGCATGGCTCGGTTATAAAAAGCAAAACCCCGGAAAAAGATTATATTACATGGATATTATACAGGAAAAAGGAACTTTCCGATGCACTAAATTTTGAAAACATTCACAATAAATTGGTAGTCCTGTTTAATATGTGGAAAACGAGAGCATTGATAATACCCGGTAGAAAATCATTTGTTTGAACGCTGGGCATGTCTAAAGTACTTTATGTTTCAAATATTTCAGCAAAAATTAAAATATGAAGTCATACTGAAGAAAATGGAGGTATTAGTCTGCCAGATATAGCCTCTATAGGGCAAACACAAAGAATTATGGGGATCGCTTGGATTAAGGATATGATGGAAGCAAAATGCATGCACCGTGACATCGAATTAATTTTCACGCAAATTTTGCGGTCTAGCTAATTTATTAGCTAATATAGATATAAATGTTATTGATGGATAGATGTCCAGATATGATCGACATTACTTACTGCTTTCATCACTATAGACCCAGTTGATACAGACACTATATCTTATCAACAACTGTGGAATTATAGTATTATAAATTTATACAAAAGGAGGAGGAACTATATGTATAGGTACTAAGGTACAATTCGGATAAAACACTTTTTCTTGAGGGAAAATATCAGTAAATATTGCGAATGTAAATTTCAAACGGGTCTATTCACGTGTAATTCAGGAAATATTTGAAGAACTAGTGAATATAACAAGTTTGCGAGGGAAACTGGATTTGAATATTTTTTTTAAAAAGGTTGTAAAAACTCTACATGAAACAATTTATATACGTGCTTAAGACAGATCCAGTTTAAAATCTTACACAATAAATTAACTGTCAAAGATGATAAATTATATACATGGAGACTGATGGACACTAACATGTGTCATATTGTTTTATTGATAAAGAATCAGTTGTTCCGTTTAAAATACTTGTTGACTTCCTTTTATTAATGTATAAGTTTATTATAACTAGTCAACTTAAGCAGGGCAATGTCATTATAGATCAATGTTTTCATTCCTTGAGCATGTGAAGCATAAGGATACGATAGAACGTAAGACCGCAGAAAAGAATGAATTTCTGGATAAGCATCTGGAAAAACGGGGAACGAATATTCGTCATTTTTAATAGTTGTTGATTACTGTGAAGCCAAGTGAAACGCTATTGTTGTTATATCATTTGTATTAATTACAATAAACTTTTGTTAGGGTTTAGGTTACTGGAAATATGTCAATGATGAAAGAAGAAAACAAATGACAAAATGATAATACTGAGACATCATTACAGAAAGAAAAAGAAAAGAAAAAAGCTTTATTTTTCGTATTTTGACACGTCCTTGCTGGATCATAAAAATGATTAACTCTAAATTCGGTTTTATGATCAATCTGAATTTCACATGGCCGGGGGAACGACCACCCTATTGAGACAAAGCACTCATCCTTGGCCGACCGAGAATAATTCTCACCGTTCCTCGGCTGAGTGTTTAACTCGCTGTGGCCCGACTACTCCAAGATTACAGAATCCGGCTGATGTCATAACCTTCCATTGGTAGATATTTTACTTAAAAATACGCTAAACCATACCATAATGACCAACAAACAGTATCAGAACTGAGGACAGACAGAGACTGAGAGATCTCGAGAGAGTTAATATATGCATTCTGTGAGGCTTCGATATTTGTTAGCCATTTTTTCTCAAAGGTAATTTTTAAGGAATATTATGAGATTTTCTTTTACAAACTTCTGATATAACTTTCAGTGGAACGATTATCTCAGAAAATCACAACAATGTATTTTGGGAAGGATCATTGTTCATATTTTGACCCGTCTGTTAGCCAAATTTGTCCACTGAGCATCACGACCCGAAGGTTCACTTCTCAAACCAACCATCTTCAAATACTCTATCAAGAGTTAACTGGAAGAAAATCTAGAAATATACTCTGTGGGTAATGAATGCTTTTTCTCTCAAGTAATAGTTTGGGTACAAAAAACTGTAGCTAGAGGTGTGTTCTGACGTCATTTTTCCTTCTGTGACGTCACCGTCACATGGGCTGATTTTGTTTTTCACCTTAAAAAAACTCAATTTCTTCTACATAGAGACCAGGAAGCCATATCATTTCTTGTGGTAGTTTAATACTAAGTAATTAAGCGTATTTGTTTGATATAAGCTGATATATGTTATTTTTATGATAAGATATATTTTAAAATTAAGTTTATTTTCCCCTTCTCCATTTTCGTTAATCTTTGTATATTTTATTTAACAGATTCTGTTGTATAGAAAACCACCATAAAACACTTGACCTGTCCAATGACAAAGTTCAGCTTCTGATTACTCGGACAAAAATCACTGGTGACTATCCATATGAAAAACTGAGAGAGCACTACCCTAAAATCATTGACTGATGAAGAGTGATCACTATAGCTCAGCTGACTGGCTAAAAAGTTACAAATACATTTCTTTCACTCTTTTTCTTGCACCTTCCCTCATCATTTGTCTTTCATTGAATATTTTAGTTCTTGTTTTCTCGGTTGGCCTCCTGGACAGTCAAGTGTTAAACTCACTTTAGTTTTATCTTTTCCAGAAACGAACAAAAGGATTTCTACCTTACCTGAAAAACGCAAACAATTATCCATTAAACATAATATCCAAAAAGCATTTTCAAAAAAAAGTTACATGGAAGATATTCAATAAACAAAACTTTAATAAGCTAAACAACCAATGAGCTAAAATTCAGTAACATAATCAGTAGTATGATTTTTTTATGGATAATGAACTGGTCATAGTGAAAACTGACTATTTTTTAGGAACTGTTTTAACCAATTTTGTTCTGTTAATCACATTTCATTTATGACTGGTTCAAACGATTCTGTTTATATTTTACAAACTGTGAAGAAAGAGGAGTATAGATGACACAGTGTTGTGTACAAGATAAAATGTTGGCCAAGATTTAGGCTACATAAAAATTTCAGCACAAACCATTCATCCACTCCTGAGATACCAAATATTTTTTACAGAATATGCAATAATTTAAAGTCAACGCCATCCTAATAGAAAAGGTCATGACCCAAATATATAAAGACTTCACCTTGAGATCTCCTTGTTGCTCTTACAAAATTTAAAAAAAGATATTTCCATTGATAATTTAAACATTTTTGCTCATATGATACTTAAGTTTTTTACAATAAGTGAGTAAACCTTGAAATGACGGAAAAAAAGGAGTGGCCCCAATATCATGTAGAAGTTGATGCACGAAATTACTCACGAAAACATTAAACAAAACCAACAATATTCGAACATTCGACTTCGCCCGCTGTTGGGGCATCCAACCACACAAAACACTGCAAACGTCTTATAATGGATACTTCATGTTATGACAATGCCAGATTACGAATGATTATAAACACCTAATGCAGGTTGAAACAGTTATAGGCTAGTGTAAAGGTGTAGTCGGATAAATGTAACACATTCTTTATTTATAATATTAGTTTCTTTTTTTTAAATTTGATAAATAATTTATCTCAAGGTCCGTCTCAGTTTCAATAAATAGGCTTACAGAGAACGACTTACCATGACCACACATCCACGCGGTCAGACTATCTAATAAAATATCGTTTATTCGCGTTAACCATTCTAAAGTAGACCTTTGCGATCAGAGAGTACAGACCTTCTTCAAGACAGTTCATTACCCGCATATGGTTTCGTCAGAAAAGTTTTGTTTAAATGCTGCGTTACTGACTAAGCAATGTGGGGTTAAAGAGCTGCTTTGGCGGAGGTCTGCGCTCTTTTAGTGCTTTTCTATTTGACCCATGTAACAAAACGGTATACTACTATATAGGAAAACTATATACTTGGTATTGTACAACTGTTATATGATACCTGCTTATTGGCTCCGTAGAAAATTACAACAGGAGCTACTTAACCCTTCATTATGATCTAATCCGTCTCCAACTCTGAAGAAACATTGCTCGCCAAACTAACAACAGATGGCGCCATCAGATGGTCTGTGTTTACTGTCTGTTACCTTGGCGACTTGTCACGGATATGCACATGTCCATGCAATAATTCACAGGAGTAAATTCAAAGTTCAGGATCATAACCAGAATCCAATAATCCATAGTGCTTTTATTAAGTTTAATAACGTGATCCTGGAATATCTAATATTGAGCAGTTGTGTTTCTGCGATGTCACCGGAAAACAACAGAGACACCATTTCATCTGGATTCCCTGGCAGACAAAGAGTTTTCATTATTGATAAAGTAATCTGTACAGCTCGGATTTGTATTATTAAAATAGACGTGTATTAATGAACCAAGTTCGAACTGGTTTGGTTCTAATAACTGAAAGAATTTGAAAAAAGAGTCATTTTAATTCCCGCTCTCCTTGATGTTTGTTGTAATATATCGAATACCTTGCTTGTACAGACAGCGTTTTACCTGTAGCATATATATATATATATATATATATATATATATATATATATATATATATATATATAGGGTGATTCGGAAAAAGTCCCGAACTTTAGGGGCTATTAATTTTAAAATACTTTATGTAAGTTATTGGTAGTTGGCATCTAGAAAGATGTATAAAATTTGAAAATATCTCTAAAATGTCAATGGTCTAGGCTTTCAATTTCCTGATTAATGACAAGAATCATTTTGCATTGTGGAATTTGTTATATCTAGAGCTAGGTACTGCATGTGGCACGTGGCGGTCGGTGTCAAGTGTCATCTCGGTACAGGTTATAAGGTACAGATGTGGGGGCCTTAATGGTAACAGTTTGTTATTAAGTTTGTCATTAATAGTTTTGAAAGGTGGTCACAATAAATTCGTTCAAAGCTCATTCCACTTAATCAATACTAACAACACTAACAAACAGCAATGCTTTTTTGAAACGTGTCATAGGGTCAACTTTGTTCCTGACCAATGAGCGCGGAGGGTTTTTTTGTTCCAGAAAAGGAAAAATTTGTATGACCCTGGACACCCAACTTAGATAGAGCAAACAGACACAAAGAGTGCTATAGAAGGTAGTAGATAAGAGGAATAAGTTCTAGAGCCAATGCAGGAAGTGTAATGTATCCTATGGTGACAATTATGGTTTTCAATTTCAGACAGATAGAGCTTCTTTACGTTGCCTGTTTCAACGTTTTTAGACATGGGAATATATTACAGTGCTGCAAGAGCATGTTAATTCACTTTCTAATGAAAGGGGTACGTATCGTTTTGAATAATTAAATGTAAGATATGATATGATGGACGCAGGATGTCTTTCTTGCCTTTCTTTGACTTCTTAGGAGAGAGTTTTCTTTTAGTAAAAAATGCAGCCAGTACAGTTAGTAGAAGTAAAGCTCCGACAGTCCCCAGAACCGCTGCTGGAATGATATGACTGGAACCTCCCGGACCCGTGGTTGTGCTGACTGCCGTGGTTGTGCTGACTGCCGTGGTTGTCCTGACTGAGCAGTTCACACTCTTCAAAGCTGGGCTTTGAAGGTATGCATTCTGCCCTTTGATAAAATACAAGAAATCATAAATATATTGAACCGCAGCGTGTATTTAGGATTTAATTTTTAACATTCTTCACCGCGTATACACTACCTCTGAAAAACCACCTATCTAATAAAACCACCTGTCTAATAAACCACCTGTCTAATTAAACCACCTGTCTATTGAGACCACCCTTAAGTGTACTGAAAGCTATCACATTTGTTTATACATACCTGTCTAATAAGAGCACCCGTGAATAAAGACTACTTTTGGCCAGCTCCACGGGTGGTCTAATTACATAGATTTCAGTGTACTTCATTACATATTACATACAAAGCATAAAAATTATGCAAGTAAATAGTAAATACATATAAAAATGGTTTGAGAAGGATAACTTCTGAAGTTAGATATCAAGGTCTCATATGGATAAACGACGGGATTGAATATACTAGATTAAAGACAGAACTTAAATTATATTTATATATATATATATATATATATATATATATATATATATATATATATATATATAAACCAGGTTTGTGGAAAACTACACAGGATTAAAGTGCTCAACTGTTAGGTGGAGGTGTAGTATATAAATTAAGGACTGCAATCCATACGAGTTAAACAACGTTGTATTGAGGCAGACACGGAATGTAAGATCTATGAAAAGAAATCAGAATAGTCCAAATATGAAACTGAATAAAAAAACTTACCCGGAAGTGACAAGTGACGTTTGTTTGTGGTGACGTTTATTGTGTGGTGTACACTGTTTGGCTGGAGCGCAGGTGGTGTTTCCGGGAAACTTTTCAGTCGTATGAAGTACCTGCCTGGCATTAGAAGCAGCCTCCCGAACCAAAAACGGACCTATAGCATGACAATATATATATATGATACATGTATACCCGTTCATAAAAAATAGGACAATCAAAAAGTGCCTATTGTTTTCTTGTCTCCGCCAAGAGAGTATACAATCATTCATGTTCGTGTGTGTGTCTTTACGCGATTGTTCACAACATAACTCGTACAATTATGAACGGAATCTCAAGGCATTGTTGGAATGGGCCTAGGAAGAATTTTTTTTTTTATTTTGGTGTTCATCCAGCATCTTCTAGCAGCGTCATCGACGAATATTCATAAATGTACGATCACTTGCAGTGGCGTCAATGTTTCTTCCTGTGTGGCGGGAAAGACTGGCACACACACACATATGTATAATAATACTATGTAATATTTATAAAACGCCAATTCTCCGATGGTTGGACTCACAGCGCAATTCACACACACACACAGACACACACACACACACACACCCTTGCCCACACACAATTTCATCGAAATCTACTCCCTGTGCCTGACCAAAGAAAAAATAAAATGGTGCATATTAATCACCAAAAGCTTGCCGAAAGAGATACTTCTTTATATTAGTTTTAAATGATACAAGAGTCGGAGATTTTCTCAGTGTAATAGGAAGTAAATTCCAGACGTTTTGTGCTATGAAACGGATGGAACGTTCACGGACTTTCATATTACACTTTGGTACTTTAAGAAGATTGCTGCCAGTCGAGCGCAGCGTACGCCAAGAACAATAGGTTATTATTTTTTTTTTCAGACAAATATGATTATAGTGAGCCATCAGAATGGCGGTAAACATAAAAGCAATTTTTTATTGTACGCAATACTTGACGGGACGCCAATGGAGCTGTTTGAGCAGCGGCATGACGTGGTCGGTCTTACGCTTCTTAAGAATGAGACGCGCAGCATTATTCTGGACCATCTGTAGCCGGGAGACTTGCTCATCCGGTAACCCAGCAAGAACTGAATTACAGTAATCCAGGCGAGATATTACTGTGGCACAAATGAGCCGACAGCACAAATTAGTAGAGAGGAAACGCCGGTTGGAAGCTATGGAGCGGAGCTCGAGAAAGGCCGCACGACATATACTACTAATATATTCATGCATTGAAAAATTACGATCAATCTTAACACCTAAATACTTCACTGAATTTTGAAAAGGAACAGTGCAGCCCCCAGTGCTAATGGACTCACTGTAAGTCATCCTTAGCAGGGGCTTAGATCGGACAGGTATAATTTCAGTCTTTTCAGTATTCAATTTAATTTTGTTGCTGGTCATCCATGATAGTACATCCTCAAGACAAGCTTGTATACTAAACTGGACAGACCTGAACTCAGCTGGTTGGCTAATTTTTGACAGTTCAGTGTTATCAGCATACATATGAAAAGAACAATCATGTGCATTTATTTTGTGAGATAGGGTTTGTGAATATTAAGTGAACAATAAAGGTCCTAACACAGATCCCTGGGGAACCCCGTACAACAAAGTACATGGGACTGATTTCCTACCATCGACAATAATAGCTTGGGAACGATTGGCGAGGTATGAAGTAAACCATGAAAGAAAGATGTTATGATTACCAAAGGTTATTTCTAGTCTTTTAAGCAAAATCGAATGGTCAAGCTTGTCAAACGCTGCACTGAGGTCCAACAATGCTAGGAGAGAAACCCGTCTCTCGTCTGCCGCCATCAGCAGACCATCCATGACACTCAGTACGGCGGTCTCTGTTCTGTGGTGCCTTCTTTACGCGGACTGATGGCTTTCCATTAAGCTATTTTCATAAACATGACATTGTAACCTCTTTAAAACAGTCTTCTCAAGGAATTTAGAAACGAAGGGAAAGTTTGAAACTGGCCTAAAATACTTAAGGTCTTTCGGATCTAATCCCGGCTTCTTCAAAAGTGGGGTCACAACAGCCTCTTTAAATTGAGATGCGACTATACCTCATGACAGAGAGACATTTGTAATGAATGAAATCAATGGACTAAGGTCATCTTTTTATTCCTTAAGATGGGCAGTTGGGAATGGATCAAATATACAGCTTTTTTTGGTGATGACATCATGAGGTCATGTATCTCCTGATCAGTCACTGGTGTAAACCAGGACAAAGAAGGGCCATCATAAACATCCAAATCACATACACAAGCGTCATGTTCATGGAGGATACGTTCAATTTTGGCAGAAAAAAAATCACAGAAACGTTTCGAAAGATTACAGCGATGTATATCAGCTGGCAGAGGTTTTAACCGGTACTTGCCCTGAGGCTCACCAAACACAGAAAACAGCTGTTTTGATGACGAACTGGAGTCAATCTTATCCATGTAGAATTGTACCTTGGCCTCATAAATGGCTGTTTTCACTACGGCTTTCTCTCTGACGAAGATTTCACGATGGACAGATAGTCCTGAACGTCGCCAGCGTCTTTCCGCTTGCCTCCGTTTACGGCCAGCAACTCTGATGTCATCAGACAACCACGGGCCCGCAGGTCTATCCCTCAGCCTTCTAGTGACAGACGGTGCACAGCGGTAAAGAGCATGTCTGAGCCCCTCATTGTACATGACAACGAGAGAGTCCAGGTCAAGACAGGCTGACTGACCCAGTTCTGCAGATTCTTAATATCAGACCGCAATTCATGAAGCGAAATCGCTCGGATCTTGCGCGAGGTCACAAGTGTTTTGCCTGGGAATAAAGGCCAAAAATATGAGTGGTCCCGCCTCATGACTGTGGCCCTGTTCACCTCGCGCCTGTTAACGTCAATCACCTCGGAGCGGTAGTGTCCAGTGTGTTCGCAGGGCTTTTTTTAAACTTGTGCTCCCATGGAGGAGGCATGTATCCATAGGGACACAGATTTCTAGTTACTTTGTTTAAACATTACCCCCCCCCCCCCCATATTCAGTGTGTTCCATTTTGCCCTGACTGTTTCTGTCAAGATTATGTCAGTGAGGAGCAATGGTGGATTGAGAAAACACCAACAGTCGTGTCTAGCCTCCTATTACCAAATAAAGCACCCTCCCGCCAGAGGGAATATCTATTCGAAATATTTCGGCACAGTGGGACGACCTGGGGTACTTGTCTCAACTGTCAAACTTTAAAATGAAAATTTGATAGATTTCAAGGAAACATCTGTTTAAATTTCACATGCGGTACCTAACAAGAAAGAACTTATTCTGTTCAGTCTTACCACAGTAACACCCGTGTTTATTAAATTTGTCTTGAAACAATTCTTATCCTACACATTGAACGGACTACATTGTCCTCTTCACTACATTCATGCCCTCGGCGCTGGTGATTTTAGAAGCCCCGGTGCATTGTGGGATCAGATTTTGACTCCAGCTATCCCTAAACAGCAGCGTCGTTTTCTGGTGAGTCCGAGTCTGCGCAGTATGCAAACAAAGAACTGCGTCATTTTAAATATGATAAATATTAATTGTATAGGTAGAAGACTCAATCTCACCAGGGGCAGTCTACCCGCCGGAAGTGACAGCCATGTCTCTTTGTCAACCAACCACGTGACACAGGTCACCAGGTTCACGTACACACCCCTTAGCTTTATGACTTCCAGCTGAAACCCACGCAGCTGTTCTGTTCCTGGGAACGGAAAAAAAAGCGAAAAATGTCATTTTGTTTTAATGTTCGCATATTTCAAAGTCTCTGTGAATAGTGAAAGATATACCAAGTAATTGTTAAATAGTAGTTCTCAATTGCCTAAGGAAATCTGTAAAAGTAACAGCTTAAATATGTAGCGTTCTCGGAGAAATGGCAAGCCTTGTTGCATATAGCAAAATTGAGATAAGGATTCATATAGCCGGATAAAAAAAAATATAAAAATTCGTCAAGTGTTTTTCAAAAACAATGACTCGGCTGACTTAAGCGACAACTAAGATTTTCTCGAATTTCTGTGTTGTTTAGTTTTCTCTTTTAAAGAGTTTCTACAAGCCCACGACATGCGAGACCAGCACTCGTTGATTTGATTACAACGGGATACAACCTCTCATTTGTCTTATTCTAGGCCATACGCCAGAAAGGGTTCCGTACGCACCCTGGTGTTCCTCCCCACATAACCTTGCCCTACTAGCAGTGGTTACACGAACTGTACAAACGTTGCGTGAGAAGCGTACTACAAGCCTAAACACAGACAGGTCTTGCGTCGAGTCCAGACTTCTGGCTATAACTTACTGTACTGTGGCGCTTTCCACTGTAGGATTACCTCATTGAATCTTCCAGCTGTTGAGCTCTGGGCTACCTCCAAATTCGATGGTGCGGACGGATATTTCGTTCCGTTATATATGGGGACGATGCGGCACACTTGCACTACAAGTTTCATAACACAAAATCAGAGCAAATAGAATATCTCCTTGTCCAATGTGTAATTTATTTTAAGATTATACAACTTATATAAAAAAAAAGCACCAGTTAAGACGTTGAATTTTGTAATAATTCTAATTTCTGACGAGCATATATTCCACAGTCCCGTCCACATTTCTATGATAACTTGTGTAGTTATTTATTTTCGTGTATATAGTTCCCTTGAGGAAAAGTTTCCCTGTTGAAACCTTCTATCATGGAGGTTTTACCAAGACTGCTGTTATGGCAATCTCTTTTACCATCACATTGAGGCTGGTCAAATGAATCTAATTAGCATTCACCCCTGCCATCCATCTCTTGACCAAGTTAAACACCAGGGCAGAGTTACAGTACATACAGGTACTGCCACCTAGTGTCAATGAGGCACACTAGTCTCAGCTGACTTTTTTTTCTGAAGGACATAGGGTTCGCTAATCCTAGCATCACCTCTACGCATAAATGTTAACGTTATTACACGTTATATATATATATATATATATATATATATATATATATATATATATATATATATATATATATATATATATATATCTGAAGGGAATACTGGGTTTAAATAATGGGGAATTGAGTTCCATTTATGCGACAATGATGTGAGTCTACAAAAGTCTGAAGTACAAAAGTCGAAAATATAGACCACTTGGCAATATACACAGTATACAGTACATTCTAAATAATCCGAACGAACTAAAAAAAAACAAAATGTTCCTAATAAAGGACGATTAAAATACCATGAAATAAACTTTTGAATTTTCCTGATATCATGACCGGTTTAAGCAATTGCAAAGAGCCGATGTTCAGATGAGTGAATAGGGTAATATAATGTTTTCAAATCTGACTACAATGTACTTTGTGAAATGCTTATTAAGTATAAGATATATATATATTAAGTTTTAGGTATAAAGCATATATACTTACTGTTGATGTTGAACCTGTATTGTAAAGGGTCCTGGAGAAAAGATGAATAATGTGACAATCAACTAAATCAATTAATGCTCAGGGATTAATAAAAGAAAGGATGGGTTTCCAGGTTTCACTTTATTCCCTACCTTACATTAAGTTTATCATTTGTGATATTCTTTAATAAATTCTCGCCATGTAAAATTAGGTTAAAGTTTCCCCCTTTTTTGTACGCATTTCTATAAGCAAGTGTGTAAAAAATATGCCTCTTGACTTCTAAAATTCTTAGCTGTTGAGACTTACTTGTAGAGACAATACTGGATATAACGAAAGTTGGAATGGTACGATGTAATGATCTAAGGATTACCACAGTGAAATATTCATATAATATTCCATTTATATAATATTACATATTTATATTCATTAATATAATATCACATCTATTGCTCATCAATTCTTTCCTCTCATAATTCTAAATTCTTTCAATCACTTGGTATTTGTAGCCCAGTAATTTCAACTGACTGATTTATCATTTAATTCGTTCAATCATCCTTTTCTTTCAACAGTCCACTTTCTGATTCATTATCATTCATTTTTCATTTATTCACAAACCCATCCGTTCGTTTATTAATTATTCTTAACATATTCACAATCGAATCCTTCATTGATGCACTCGTTATTGTGATTTTTTCATTAATTCTTTCACTAAAACTTCGTTATTCCTTCATGCATTTATAAGGGAGACACAGGTGATAAACAGATAAAACCTAAGTCTGATATACCTACGCTGGCAAAGTCACATTCCACCGGAAGTGTCCAATTGATCCGCATTGGAGGGACAGGCAAGCCGTGGGCCCGCCGTCCTCGCAGCATGGCAACGCATGTCAAAATACACAGAAGTGACGCTAAGCTTGTTTCTATGGCCATGGTAAAACCGGTACACTGCAGTCCCTAAAAATACGAAATCAAACGTTTATTAATAAAAACATCCTTCTATAGACTTGAACGCTTAGATTTGTTAAGTAAACACCAGCTGGGTCCCTAATCCCTATAGGCATCCTGCCCGAACATCAGCTTCCATTAAAAGGAATTGGGTCTGGATGAATGTAAGAGAGAGTAATTCCTGTAATTCGGCTCTACCCCAAATGGGATACCTATGTTAATTAACAGAGTGATCTTTCCAAAGATCTTTTCAAATTATCTTAAATCACCCGATAGATGTGGTTCCCTCATAAGTCGCCATAGGATAGACACTATCAGCCTTCCCAGCATGCATTGCCGGGCTATAAACGAGAGCCGACGGAGACAACAAATGTCAAATTTTCTTGAGATTAAGTCCCAGTGTTACCACTCATACTGGTAATTAAGTTAGGGTTACCGTTTCATTAATGTCCCGGCGCTTAACGCCGAATAGTGTGATCTGAACCACTTTGGTCAGATTTGACCAAGCTTAGCCAACTTGGGTAAACACTCCACCCAAGAACCTGTAATGGAAAACAGGTAAAAAAAAAAATATTAAGAACTTGCGTTACAGGCTAATAGGGGTCCCAGCCTTCCTTGCGCTACTACGTTGTCCAGCGAGGAGAGCAAGACAGGCTACGGAACCAAGCCAGGTGAAAACTAGCATAAATAAAACTTCTATGTATAGCGGGGATCAGTGTTCATTATGGTTTCTCGCCAAGAAACATGGTTTTGCAAAAGGGACACAAGAGGTACTACCAATGATACTACCAATGATATCATGGAACATTTTAGTTATTTTTTATAAATATAACTATTCCAATAATAATGTTCAGGATTTACTTTAATGTTTGACATGTTTCTATGTGTGTATGTTGTGTAATATACTGGCGTTTATTCCTCCTTGTTTTTCCAATGTGTCTGTGGACTATTTAATGCTCATCGAAGTATTTACATACACTATAGAAAGCTTTACTTCCTTGTGTAAGTGTACGTTCTGTCCAAATTGGATTGCCAGATGTGTGATGCATATTTAAGGTAAACGCGTGGAGTGTACCCCTGTTCGTGTGCATGTTACAGATAAAATGACTTGCCTATCAGTATACGGTAAGACGATATATTCATACTGGCACCGCCTGCTTCAGTGTCTTATCATATATGTTTCTTGTAGGCCTGATAAACAGATTTTATCACTTATCGCTGGCGTGTTATGACACCAAGACCAGCTTTGTCAGATGTCGATATTACATACAAAATATCGCGTTTATTCAGAAAACTTTAAGACTTTTCCGGGTCGGTATATCACTGTATAGTCATCTCAGATGTAGATAAGATAATCATGCACAAACCTGGGTCCATTGTAGCACCAGCGCCTACCTAACTACACGTATAATATCTGGCTCGTTTACAGTCAATCACAAAGAGACAAAATTCTGTGCTGGTGCATTTTTATGGATACAAACCAGTTTGTACAAAAAGCCTTGTCGGATCATGTAAACAAGTTCCCCACATGTAATATTTACTGTTTTTTGGCTCAGTAATAATGTAAAGCTAGGTTAATGTAATAGAAGTTTATTGAAAATGTTTAAGCAAATGTTAATTTATATGTATATTGATCAGGGATGGATTTAAAGGGGGCGGGAGGGGGGAAAAAGGAAATAGAAATATATAAGCTTTATACAGAAAAGCAGCGCCAGATTTTGGGTCTGACACGGTTCCTTCAAGTATACCCCTGAATGCGGGAGTTATGTATAAAATGTACTAACACTCCGGCATACTTGTTTACCTGTGTCAGGGTGCTGACCCCCCCCCCCCCCCCCCCCCCCGCCTTTTCTAAGATATTGTTTCCGCCCATAAAGGCAACCGTTTATTGTTCACTTTAATCTTCACTTGTTGTAATGCTACTGAAGCACACGTTACCTTACACAGACTTTTAATGTATTTGGTCTCTACAGAGAGACAAACAGACAGAGAGCGGGACAAGTAGAGAGAGAAAAAAAGGAGAGACAGACAAACAGACAGGGACAGAGAGACAGGCCGAAGAGAGAGAGACTGACAAACAGACAGACAGACAGAGAGTGAGAGTAAGTAAGAGAGAGAGACAGGCAGAGAGAGACAGAGAGAGAGAGAGAAAAAAAGAAAGACATGTAGAAGAGAGAGAAAGACAGAGAAAGAGAGACAGAGAGAGACAGACGGACAGACAGAGACAGAGAGGGAGACACAGAAAGAGAGAAAAAGCGACAGAGAGATAGAGACAGATAGAGAGAAAACAGACAGAGAGATAGAGAGAGAGAGTAAGAGAGAGACAGTGCGGTGTCACACTTAAGTGGTGTAATATTTGACCATGGTGAACCTTTTGGAATATGCATACGATATGAAGAAGAGCAGATATAGACAGATAGCTATTTACATCTTTTGGGTTGTCGACCTTAGTACATGGGTGTGATTCGTGTGGATTTCCACTGAGTGGGAAAGATAGCCTCACTGCTTGTGTACGGCAGCGTAACTGACTGACTGAAAGTGAAGTCGGCGCTCGAGCCTGTCACAGGTCTCCCCGCACTGCATCCCTCAGAAACGACAAAGTTTGACAGATTGAATCGTTATACAGTTATATATTTAAGGCGAAAATGGAAGATACTGATAGATTTGAAGATCGTAGTGAGAGGTGGAGGAACACGGAGAACCCGGAGAGAACCAACGACCGTGGACGGGCCACTACAACCTACTCTCATGACCGCACCTGGGATGGAACCTAGGTCGCTTGTGGAGAAGGCCGAGCGTTTTACCGCTCAGCTGTCCAGGCCCCACTTTTGCCACCCCATGTGGGAATCGAACCCATGATCCTCCGATCGCCGGTCGTCTGCTCTACCACTGAGATAACAGGGGCTGACGCACAATGTTTGTGAGGTTATTCTCACCAGTTTAGAATCTGTACCATTAGCATCCGTTTTATTTCGAGTCAGGGTTGACAATAACGTTTGTATGTAAGACGAAGTAATGAAGTTTGCTTCAATATTTTATATATAAACATACCCTCCTGGACACTGGACAGACAGGGTGGTCACAAGACGCAAGGCGTCAGATGGGTAAAACTGTCTTTAATGCATACGGACACTGTATACGACTGTTACGACATAATCATATGTTGAAGGGATTGGATTAGATTCGTTTGAGGGACTGTGCCGGCGCGCTGAACAAGTAAAAATTTTACCTACAGGACTTAGCAATTACATATTATACCTACGGAACTGAACAAGTCCAATTTGTTCCTACGGGACTTAACAAGTACACATTTTACCTAGGGGACTTAGCAAGTACATAATTTTCTTACGGGACTTAGCAAGTACATATATTACCTACGGGGCTTAGCAAGTACATATTTTACCTAGGGACTTAGCAAGTCCCTATTTTACCTACGGGACTTGGCAAGTACATGTATTACCTACGGGGCTTAACAAGTACACATTTTACAATGGGACTCAACAAAAGTACACATCTTAGACCTACCTGGCCACGTCTTGCAGATCACGGAATGCTTATGTACAGAGCATATAACGCTTGTGCGCACAATGTGTTATCAGAGTTGCGTTTAACATATTCAATGCTAGGGAAATCAGGTGCCTTGTTTGGTCGACATAACTTCAGTGCGGGCATCCGCTCTTTTAAAAGGTTTTATATTTTAACTCGGTTATCACTGTCTTGGGTGGTTAGGGGACTTAAGAAAGGGGGGGGGGGGGGCTCGCCCAGTTGATCAAGTGTGCATGGAATGATAGTAGATTTTAAATATAATTAAAGCCTCCAAATATAGCGAAGACAAACCTAAAAGTCGTACTTTTCGGTTTTAAGGACGACTTATTTTCTTTCAATATCCCCATTTTGTTCAAAATGCCCTCTCCCCCCCCCCCCCACACACACACACACCAACCCTCCAATAATCCGCCTCCGACTTGCAGACAGTTGTGATACCATTCTTTGTTGACTTACACTAATGCTACCTTGAGGTGTATTTAAAAGAACCAAAACAGATTAAATGCAAATCAACAATAACCGAGGTGAAGTTAAGTGTAACATTTGGAACAATACAACCATTGGTTGTGGCATCATCTGAGTTCTCCTCTTGTCGTCATACATGAAGTGACACCCTGCATGGTGACCAGCTCTGTAATAACACTACCACGCTGTAACGGCCAATATGTTAAGTGCTTGACCACTGTGTGTGAGCGTGGCTGTGCGTGTTTGAGGTTTATCTGGAAAAAAAACCATGGCGGTTATTGTAGGTACGGCAAGGGATAGGGCAGATAAAGCCCAGGCCGGACTCAGATGAACGATATGGTAGTTAAATTAACAATATAGTACTCAGATGAACCATATGGTAGTTAGATGAATGTGTTAGTCATCAGATGGATTTGGTCCTAGTCAAATATACCTGGCCGTAGTTAAATGTACCTGGTCGCAGTCAGATGTACCTGGCCGTAGTTAGGTGAACCTGGTCGTAGTTAGATGTACCTGGTCTTAGTAAGATGTTCTTGGCCGTAGTTAGATGTACCTGATCGAGATACTTGTAGGTGTTAGATGATCGTAGTTAGAAATTATGAAGGAAATTACAGACCTGTTTCAATCTTAACAGTCATATCCAACAATTTTAGAAAGAGAAGCATATGACCAATTGTATTCATATCTTTGAACCAAAATTGTTTTCTATCAGTATCAGGATTTTGGCCTAGTTTATTTCCACTAAATATGGATAGTGGTATTTACACTGGCATGGTATTGATAGATCTGCAGAAGGCCTTTGATACCGTGGATCACAATATTTTAACTTTATAATTAACAAGTTTATTTACTGGTTCTGACCTGATGATTTCGCCTCACGTTCAGGTATAGTTTATACTAAGTTATTCCCCGCTTCGTTATCAATAACTATCAGTTATGAAAGACTTTAGGCAGATTAGGCAGGGAATATTCATTTATACCTGTTTTTGCTGATGTTATAATTTAAATTTCTTGTGAAATAACAGAATGGCTGCTCTAATATCTATGTCCACATAAAAAACATGCTGTTTATATTTTTTCTATATTCATAAGTGTGTTGTTAAGATCTCATAAATCTATTAATTATAATCTGTTAATTATAAATTATCTTAACTTGCCAGATATAAGAACAGGGACAGATACATAAGCGGAGAGATGTAATAATAACCATTCAGTGAACCAAATTTTCTTTGTATTCCTGTTCCAGGACTCTATACGGATGCGGACTGAAACAATGGTGTAATATGGTCCCAGCATGTCTTGTTTGTGACGTTTTCATGTTATTTTTATAAAAGGTTCGAGGGATGTATTTTAATAATAGACGCCAGATATCGTAATAGGCCCCTTTCAGATTGTTAAGATAGAGAAAAATGATAAATGTAAATAAAATGTTATTACATTATTATACATGTACATGCAAACATAATTATATAATATTATTGGGTTCCACTCTGATATCGTATGTTTGTATTAATCATAGTCCGCGGGAAGCCAAGTATTTGGGTTTCCCAGAGGCAGCACTACACAGGAACTGTGCCAAAACAAACGTCAGAGAAACACCGGCAGTGTAGAAAACGCCCGGGCATGAAGTGCGATGAGAAGCATCATTCAATACGAGCAGCCAAAACGCATATGGAAAGCTAGTTTATGTGTGAAGGTGGTACGGCGGAACATTTGTGAAAATCGTCAGATTTTAGAGAATTGTGGCAGATGCGATTAGCTCTACATGATTAGAATTGTTGGTAGTTTATCCTCGGATTACAGGATACTGACGTCATCGTTGAACATCTGCGACTGTGTAACAAGTCAAACGACTGTTACTTGTTAAACGGACTGAAGATGAAGCCCTCAATGTTCTTCACGGTTTTGCTGATTGTGCATTTAGTTGGATTGGGCAAGTGATTTTTATTTGTTTCATTAAAACCTGTTTAACAGTTGTATAGCTCATTTGTATATACGCATCGAGTCAGGGTGTGCAGATGACCTAGGATTCTGACCTATCTTAGTCAGAAAAAGGGCTTATCAAGTGATCTACCTTAGTCAGAGAAAGGTTTATTAAGTGATCGATCTTAGTCAGAGAAAGCGCTTATCAAGTGACCTACCTCAATCACAGAAAAAAAGACTTATCAATTAAGTGACCTAACTAAGTCAGAGAAAGGGCTTATCAAGTCAACTAATTCAGAAAAAGAAAGGGTTTATCAAGTAACCTACCTCAATCAGATAAAGGGTTTATCAAGTGACCTACCTCAATCAGAAATAAAAGACTTTTCAAGTGACCTACCTCAGTCAGATAAAGGGCTTATCAAGTGACCTACCTCAGACAGTTAAAGGGTTTATCAAGTGACCTACCTCAGTCAGATAAAGGGTTTATCAAGTGACCTTCCTCAGTCAGATAAAGGGTTTATCAAGTGACCTACCTCAGTCAGCTAAAGGGTTTATCAAGTGACCTACCTCGGTCAGATAAAGGGTTTATCAAGTGACCTACCTCGGTCAGATAATGGGTTTATCAAGTGACCTACCTCGGTCAGATAATGGGTTTATCAAGTGACCTATCTCAGTCAGATAAAGGGTTTATCAAGTGACCTTCCTCAGTCAGATAATGGGTTTATCAAGTGACCTTCCTCAGTCAGATAAAGGGTTTATCAAGTGACCTTCCTCAGTCAGATAAAGGGCTTATCAAGTGACCTTCCTCAGTCAGATAAAGGGCTTATCAAGTAACCTACCTCAGTCAGATAAAGGGTTTATCAAGTGACCTTCCTCAGTCAGATAATGGGTTTATCAAGTGACCTTCCTCAGTCAGATAAAGGGTTTATCAAGTGACCTTCCTCAGTCAGATAATGGGTTTATCAAGTGACCTTCCTCAGTCAGATAAAGGGTTTATCAAGTGACCTTCCTCAGTCAGATAAAGGGCTTATCAAGTGACCTTCCTCAGTCAGATAAAGGGTTTATCAAGTGACCTACCTCAGTCAGATAAAGGGTTTATCAAGTGACCTTCCTCAGTCAGATAAAGGGTTTATCAAGTGACCTACCTCGGTCAGATAAAGGGTTTATCAAGTGACCTACCTCGGTCAGATAATGGGTTTATCAAGTGACCTACCTCGGTCAGATAATGGGTTTATCAAGTGAGCTATCTCAGTCAGATAAAGGGTTTATCAAGTGACCTTCCTCAGTCAGATAATGGGTTTATCAAGTGACCTTCCTCAGTCAGATAAAGGGTTTATCAAGTGACCTTCCTCAGTCAGATAAAGGGTCTATCAAGTGACCTACCTCAGTCAGTTAAAGGGTTTATCAAGTGACCTTCCTCAGTCAGATAAAGGGTTTATCAAGTGACCTACCTCAGTCAGATAATGGGTTTATCAAGTGACCTACCTCAGTCAGATAATGGGTTTATCAAGTGACCTTCCTCAGTCAGATAATGGGTTTATCAAGTGACCTTCCTCAGTCAGATAATGGGTTTATCAAGTGACCTTCCTCAGTCAGATAAAGGGTTTATCAAGTGACCTTCCTCAGTCAGATAAAGGGCTTATCAAGTGACCTTCCTCAGTCAGATAAAGGGTTTATCAAGTGACCTTCCTCAGTCAGATAATGGGTTTATCAAGTGACCTACCTCAGTCAGTTAAAGGGTTTATCAAGTGACCTTCCTCAGTCAGATAAAGGGTTTATCAAGTGACCTACCTCGGTCAGATAATGGGTTTATCAAGTGACCTATCTCAGTCAGTTAAAGGGTTTATCAAGTGACCTTCCTCAGTCAGTTAAAGGGTTAATCAAGTGACCTTCCTCAGTCAGATAAAGGGTTTATCAAGTGACCTACCTCAGTCAGATAATGGGTTTATCAAGTGACCTTCCTCAGTCAGTTAAAGGGTTTATCAAGTGACCTTCCTCAGTCAGTTAAAGGGTTTATCAAGTGACCTTCCTCAGTCAGATAAAGGGTTTATCAAGTGACCTACCTCAGTCAGATAATGGGTTTATCAAGTGACCTTCCTCAGTCAGATAATGGGTTTATCAAGTGACCTTCCTCAGTCAGATAATGGGTTTATCAAGTGACCTTCCTCAGTCAGATAAAGGGTTTATCAAGTGACCTACCTCAGTCAGATAAAGGGTTTATCAAGTGACCTTCCTCAGTCAGATAAAGGGTTTATCAAGTGACCTACCTCAGTCAGATAATGGGTTTATCAAGTGACCTACCTCAGTCAGTTAAAGGGTTTATCAAGTGACCTTCCTCAGTCAGATAAAGGGTTTATCAAGTGACCTACCTCAGTCAGATAATGGGTTTATCAAGTGACCTTCCTCAGTCAGATAATGGGTTTATCAAGTGACCTTCCTCAGTCAGATAATGGGTTTATCAAGTGACCTTACTCAGTCAGATAAAGGGTTTATCAAGTGACCTTCCTCAGTCAGATAAAGGGCTTATCAAGTAACCTACCTCAGTCAGATAAAGGGTTTATCAAGTGACCTACCTCAGTCAGATAAAGGGTTTATCAAGTGACCTACCTCAGTCAGATAATGGGTTTATCAAGTGACCTTCCTCAGTCAGATAATGGGTTTATCAAGTGACCTTCCTCAATCAGATAATGGGTTTATCAAGTGACCTTCCTCAGTCAGTTAAAGGGTTTATCAAGTGACCTACCTCAGTCAGTTAAAGGGTTAATCAAGTGACCTTCCTCAGTCAGATAAAGGGTTTATCAAGTGACCTTCCTCAGTCAGTTAAAGGGTTTATCAAGTGACCTACCTCAGTCAGTTAAAGGGTTAATCAAGTGACCTTCCTCAATCAGAAATAAAAGACTTTTCAAGTGACCTTCCTCAGTCAGATAAAGGGTTTATCAAGTGACCTACCTCGGTCAGATAATGGGTTAATCAAGTGACCTACCTCAGTCAGTTAAAGGGTTAATCAAGTGACCTTCCTCAGTCAGATAAAGGGTTTATCAAGTGACCTACCTCAGTCAGTTAAAGGGTTAATCAAGTGACCTTCCTCAGTCAGATAAAGGGTTTATCAAGTGACCTACCTCGGTCAGATAAAGGGTTTATCAAGTGACCTACCTCAGTCAGTTAAAGGGTTAATCAAGTGACCTTCCTCAGTCAGATAAAGGGTTTATCAAGTGACCTTCCTCAGTCAGTTAAAGGGTTTATCAAGTGACCTACCTCAGTCAGTTAAAGGGTTAATCAAGTGACCTTCCTCAATCAGAAATAAAAGACTTTTCAAGTGACCTTCCTCAGTCAGATAAAGGGTTTATCAAGTGACCTACCTCGGTCAGTTAAAGGGTTTATCAAGTGACCTTCCTCAGTCAGATAAAGGGTTTATCAAGTGACCTACCTCAGTCAGTTAAAGGGTTAATCAAGTGACCTTCCTCAGTCAGATAAAGGGTTTATCAAGTGACCTACCTCAGTCAGTTAAAGGGTTAATCAAGTGACCTTCCTCAGTCAGTTAAAGGGTTTATCAAGTGACCTACCTCAGTCAGTTAAAGGGTTAATCAAGTGACCTTCCTCAATCAGAAATAAAAGACTTTTCAAGTGACCTTCCTCAGTAAGATAAAGGGTTTATCAAGTGACCTACCTCGGTCAGTTAAAGGGTTTATCAAGTGACCTTCCTCAGTCAGATAAAGGGTTTATCAAGTGACCTACCTCAGTCAGTTAAAGGGTTAATCAAGTGACCTTCCTCAGTCAGATAAAGGGTTTATCAAGTGACCTACCTCAGTCAGATAAAGGGTTTATCAAGTGACCTTCCTCAGTCAGATAAAGGGTTTATCAAGTGACCTACTTCAGTCAGTTAAAGGGTTAATCAAGTGACCTTCCTCAGTCAGATAAAGGGTTTATCAAGTGACCTACCTCAGTCAGATAAAGGGTTTATCAAGTGACCTTCCTCAGTCAGTTAAAGGGTTAATCAAGTGACCTTCCTCAGTCAGATAAAGGGTTTATCAAGTGACCTTCCTCAGTCAGTTAAAGGGTTTATCAAGTGACCTACCTCAGTCAGTTAAAGGGTTAATCAAGTGACCTTCCTCAATCAGAAATAAAAGACTTTTCAAGTGACCTTCCTCAGTCAGATAAAGGGTTTATCAAGTGACCTACCTCGGTCAGATAATGGGTTAATCAAGTGACCTACCTCAGTCAGTTAAAGGGTTAATCAAGTGACCTTCCTCAGTCAGATAAAGGGTTTATCAAGTGACCTACCTCAGTCAGTTAAAGGGTTAATCAAGTGACCTTCCTCAGTCAGATAAAGGGTTTATCAAGTGACCTACCTCGGTCAGATAAAGGGTTTATCAAGTGACCTACCTCAGTCAGTTAAAGGGTTAATCAAGTGACCTTCCTCAGTCAGATAAAGGGTTTATCAAGTGACCTTCCTCAGTCAGTTAAAGGGTTTATCAAGTGACCTACCTCAGTCAGTTAAAGGGTTAATCAAGTGACCTTCCTCAATCAGAAATAAAAGACTTTTCAAGTGACCTTCCTCAGTCAGATAAAGGGTTTATCAAGTGACCTACCTCGGTCAGTTAAAGGGTTTATCAAGTGACCTTCCTCAGTCAGATAAAGGGTTTATCAAGTGACCTACCTCAGTCAGTTAAAGGGTTAATCAAGTGACCTTCCTCAGTCAGATAAAGGGTTTATCAAGTGACCTACCTCAGTCAGTTAAAGGGTTAATCAAGTGACCTTCCTCAGTCAGTTAAAGGGTTTATCAAGTGACCTACCTCAGTTAGTTAAAGGGTTAATCAAGTGACCTTCCTCAATCAGAAATAAAAGACTTTTCAAGTGACCTTCCTCAGTCAGATAAAGGGTTTATCAAGTGACCTACCTCGGTCAGTTAAAGGGTTTATCAAGTGACCTTCCTCAGTCAGATAAAGGGTTTATCAAGTGACCTACCTCAGTCAGTTAAAGGGTTAATCAAGTGACCTTCCTCAGTCAGATAAAGGGTTTATCAAGTGACCTACCTCAGTCAGATAAATGGTTTATCAAGTGACCTTCCTCAGTCAGATAAAGGGTTTATCAAGTGACCTACTTCAGTCAGTTAAAGGGTTAATCAAGTGACCTTCCTCAGTCAGATAAAGGGTTTATCAAGTGACCTACCTCAGTCAGATAAAGGGTTTATCAAGTGACCTTCCTCAGTCAGATAAAGGGTTTATCAAGTGACCTACCTCAGTCAGTTAAAGGGTTAATCAATTGACCTTCCTCAGTCAGATAAAGGGTTTATCAAGTGACCTACCTCAGTCAGATAATGGGTTTATCAAGTGACCTTCCTCAGTCAGATAAAGGGTTTATCAAGTGACCTACCTCAGTCAGTTAAAGGGTTTATCAAGTGACCTTCCTCAGTCAGATAAAGGGTTTATCAAGTGACCTACCTCAGTCAGTTAAAGGGTTAATCAAGTGACCTTCCTCAGTCAGATAAAGGGTTTATCAAGTGACCTACCTCAGTCAGATAAAGGGTTTATCAAGTGACCTTCCTCAGTCAGATAAAGGGTTTATCAAGTGACCTACCTCAGTCAGTTAAAGGGTTAATCAAGTGACCTTCCTCAGTCAGATAAAGGGTTTATCAAGTGACCTACCTCAGTCAGTTAAAGGGTTAATCAAGTAACCTACCTCAATCAGAAATAAAAGACTTTTCAAGTGACCTTCCTCAGTCAGATAAAGGGTTTATCAAGTGACCTTCCTCAGTCAGATAAAGGGTTTATCAAGTGACCTACCTCAGTATGATAAAGGGTTTATCAAGTGACCTACCTCAATCAGATAATGGGTTTGCCAAGTAACCTACCTCAGTCAGATAAAGGGTTTATCAAGTGACCTACCTCAGTCAGATAAAGGGTTTATCAAGTGACCTACCTCAGTCAGATAAAGGGTTTATCAAGTGACCTACCTCAATCAGATAATGGGTTTATCAAGTGACCTACCTCAGTCAGTTAAAGGGTTTATCAAGTGACCTTCCTCAGTCAGATAAAGGGTTTATCAAGTGACCTACCTCAGTCAGATAATGGGTTTATCAAGTGACCTTCCTCAGTCAGATAATGGGTTTATCAAGTGACCTTCCTCAGTCAGATAATGGGTTTATCAAGTGACCTTACTCAGTCAGATAAAGGGTTTATCAAGTGACCTTCCTCAGTCAGATAAAGGGCTTATCAAGTAACCTACCTCAGTCAGATAAAGGGTTTATCAAGTGACCTACCTCAGTCAGATAAAGGGTTTATCAAGTGACCTACCTCAGTCAGATAATGGGTTTATCAAGTGACCTTCCTCAGTCAGATAATGGGTTTATCAAGTGACCTTCCTCAATCAGATAATGGGTTTATCAAGTGACCTTCCTCAGTCAGTTAAAGGGTTTATCAAGTGACCTACCTCAGTCAGTTAAAGGGTTAATCAAGTGACCTTCCTCAGTCAGATAAAGGGTTTATCAAGTGACCTTCCTCAGTCAGTTAAAGGGTTTATCAAGTGACCTACCTCAGTCAGTTAAAGGGTTAATCAAGTGACCTTCCTCAATCAGAAATAAAAGACTTTTCAAGTGACCTTCCTCAGTCAGATAAAGGGTTTATCAAGTGACCTACCTCGGTCAGATAATGGGTTAATCAAGTGACCTACCTCAGTCAGTTAAAGGGTTAATCAAGTGACCTTCCTCAGTCAGATAAAGGGTTTATCAAGTGACCTACCTCAGTCAGTTAAAGGGTTAATCAAGTGACCTTCCTCAGTCAGATAAAGGGTTTATCAAGTGACCTACCTCGGTCAGATAAAGGGTTTATCAAGTGACCTACCTCAGTCAGTTAAAGGGTTAATCAAGTGACCTTCCTCAGTCAGATAAAGGGTTTATCAAGTGACCTTCCTCAGTCAGTTAAAGGGTTTATCAAGTGACCTACCTCAGTCAGTTAAAGGGTTAATCAAGTGACCTTCCTCAATCAGAAATAAAAGACTTTTCAAGTGACCTTCCTCAGTCAGATAAAGGGTTTATCAAGTGACCTACCTCGGTCAGTTAAAGGGTTTATCAAGTGACCTTCCTCAGTCAGATAAAGGGTTTATCAAGTGACCTACCTCAGTCAGTTAAAGGGTTAATCAAGTGACCTTCCTCAGTCAGATAAAGGGTTTATCAAGTGACCTACCTCAGTCAGTTAAAGGGTTAATCAAGTGACCTTCCTCAGTCAGTTAAAGGGTTTATCAAGTGACCTACCTCAGTCAGTTAAAGGGTTAATCAAGTGACCTTCCTCAATCAGAAATAAAAGACTTTTCAAGTGACCTTCCTCAGTAAGATAAAGGGTTTATCAAGTGACCTACCTCGGTCAGTTAAAGGGTTTATCAAGTGACCTTCCTCAGTCAGATAAAGGGTTTATCAAGTGACCTACCTCAGTCAGTTAAAGGGTTAATCAAGTGACCTTCCTCAGTCAGATAAAGGGTTTATCAAGTGACCTACCTCAGTCAGATAAAGGGTTTATCAAGTGACCTTCCTCAGTCAGATAAAGGGTTTATCAAGTGACCTACTTCAGTCAGTTAAAGGGTTAATCAAGTGACCTTCCTCAGTCAGATAAAGGGTTTATCAAGTGACCTACCTCAGTCAGATAAAGGGTTTATCAAGTGACCTTCCTCAGTCAGTTAAAGGGTTAATCAAGTGACCTTCCTCAGTCAGATAAAGGGTTTATCAAGTGACCTTCCTCAGTCAGTTAAAGGGTTTATCAAGTGACCTACCTCAGTCAGTTAAAGGGTTAATCAAGTGACCTTCCTCAATCAGAAATAAAAGACTTTTCAAGTGACCTTCCTCAGTCAGATAAAGGGTTTATCAAGTGACCTACCTCGGTCAGATAATGGGTTAATCAAGTGACCTACCTCAGTCAGTTAAAGGGTTAATCAAGTGACCTTCCTCAGTCAGATAAAGGGTTTATCAAGTGACCTACCTCAGTCAGTTAAAGGGTTAATCAAGTGACCTTCCTCAGTCAGATAAAGGGTTTATCAAGTGACCTACCTCGGTCAGATAAAGGGTTTATCAAGTGACCTACCTCAGTCAGTTAAAGGGTTAATCAAGTGACCTTCCTCAGTCAGATAAAGGGTTTATCAAGTGACCTTCCTCAGTCAGTTAAAGGGTTTATCAAGTGACCTACCTCAGTCAGTTAAAGGGTTAATCAAGTGACCTTTCTCAATCAGAAATAAAAGACTTTTCAAGTGACCTTCCTCAGTCAGATAAAGGGTTTATCAAGTGACCTACCTCGGTCAGTTAAAGGGTTTATCAAGTGACCTTCCTCAGTCAGATAAAGGGTTTATCAAGTGACCTACCTCAGTCAGTTAAAGGGTTAATCAAGTGACCTTCCTCAGTCAGATAAAGGGTTTATCAAGTGACCTACCTCAGTCAGTTAAAGGGTTAATCAAGTGACCTTCCTCAGTCAGTTAAAGGGTTTATCAAGTGACCTACCTCAGTTAGTTAAAGGGTTAATCAAGTGACCTTCCTCAATCAGAAATAAAAGACTTTTCAAGTCACCTTCCTCAGTCAGATAAAGGGTTTATCAAGTGACCTACCTCGGTCAGTTAAAGGGTTTATCAAGTGACCTTCCTCAGTCAGATAAAGGGTTTATCAAGTGACCTACCTCAGTCAGTTAAAGGGTTAATCAAGTGACCTTCCTCAGTCAGATAAAGGGTTTATCAAGTGACCTACCTCAGTCAGATAAATGGTTTATCAAGTGACCTTCCTCAGTCAGATAAAGGGTTTATCAAGTGACCTACTTCAGTCAGTTAAAGGGTTAATCAAGTGACCTTCCTCAGTCAGATAAAGGGTTTATCAAGTGACCTACCTCAGTCAGATAAAGGGTTTATCAAGTGACCTTCCTCAGTCAGATAAAGGGTTTATCAAGTGACCTACCTCAGTCAGTTAAAGGGTTAATCAATTGACCTTCCTCAGTCAGATAAAGGGTTTATCAAGTGACCTACCTCAGTCAGATAATGGGTTTATCAAGTGACCTTCCTCAGTCAGATAAAGGGTTTATCAAGTGACCTACCTCAGTCAGTTAAAGGGTTAATCAATTGACCTTCCTCAGTCAGATAAAGGGTTTATCAAGTGACCTACCTCAGTCAGATAATGGGTTTATCAAGTGACCTTCCTCAGTCAGATAAAGGGTTTATCAAGTGACCTACCTCAGTCAGTTAAAGGGTTTATCAAGTGACCTTCCTCAGTCAGATAAAGGGTTTATCAAGTGACCTACCTCAGTCAGTTAAAGGGTTAATCAAGTGACCTTCCTCAGTCAGATAAAGGGTTTATCAAGTGACCTACCTCAGTCAGATAAAGGGTTTATCAAGTGACCTTCCTCAGTCAGATAAAGGGTTTATCAAGTGACCTACCTCAGTCAGTTAAAGGGTTAATCAAGTGACCTTCCTCAGTCAGATAAAGGGTTTATCAAGTGACCTACCTCAGTCAGTTAAAGGGTTAATCAAGTAACCTACCTCAATCAGAAATAAAAGACTTTTCAAGTGACCTTCCTCAGTCAGATAAAGGGTTTATCAAGTGACCTTCCTCAGTCAGATAAAGGGTTTATCAAGTGACCTACCTCAGTATGATAAAGGGTTTATCAAGTGACCTACCTCAATCAGATAATGGGTTTGCCAAGTAACCTACCTCAGTCAGATAAAGGGTTTATCAAGTGACCTACCTCAGTCAGATAAAGGGTTTATCAAGTGACCTACCTCAGTCAGATAAAGGGTTTATCAAGTGACCTACCTCAATCAGATAATGGGTTTATCAAGTGACCTACCTCAGTCAGTTAAAGGGTTTATCAAGTGACCTTCCTCAGTCAGATAAAGGGTTTATCAAGTGACCTACCTCAGTCAGATAATGGGTTTATCAAGTGACCTTCCTCAGTCAGATAATGGGTTTATCAAGTGACCTTCCTCAGTCAGATAATGGGTTTATCAAGTGACCTTACTCAGTCAGATAAAGGGTTTATCAAGTGACCTTCCTCAGTCAGATAAAGGGCTTATCAAGTAACCTACCTCAGTCAGATAAAGGGTTTATCAAGTGACCTACCTCAGTCAGATAAAGGGTTTATCAAGTGACCTACCTCAGTCAGATAATGGGTTTATCAAGTGACCTTCCTCAGTCAGATAATGGGTTTATCAAGTGACCTTCCTCAATCAGATAATGGGTTTATCAAGTGACCTTCCTCAGTCAGTTAAAGGGTTTATCAAGTGACCTACCTCAGTCAGTTAAAGGGTTAATCAAGTGACCTTCCTCAGTCAGATAAAGGGTTTATCAAGTGACCTTCCTCAGTCAGTTAAAGGGTTTATCAAGTGACCTACCTCAGTCAGTTAAAGGGTTAATCAAGTGACCTTCCTCAATCAGAAATAAAAGACTTTTCAAGTGACCTTCCTCAGTCAGATAAAGGGTTTATCAAGTGACCTACCTCGGTCAGATAATGGGTTAATCAAGTGACCTACCTCAGTCAGTTAAAGGGTTAATCAAGTGACCTTCCTCAGTCAGATAAAGGGTTTATCAAGTGACCTACCTCAGTCAGTTAAAGGGTTAATCAAGTGACCTTCCTCAGTCAGATAAAGGGTTTATCAAGTGACCTACCTCGGTCAGATAAAGGGTTTATCAAGTGACCTACCTCAGTCAGTTAAAGGGTTAATCAAGTGACCTTCCTCAGTCAGATGAAGGGTTTATCAAGTGACCTTCCTCAGTCAGTTAAAGGGTTTATCAAGTGACCTACCTCAGTCAGTTAAAGGGTTAATCAAGTGACCTTCCTCAATCAGAAATAAAAGACTTTTCAAGTGACCTTCCTCAGTCAGATAAAGGGTTTATCAAGTGACCTACCCCGGTCAGTTAAAGGGTTTATCAAGTGACCTTCCTCAGTCAGATAAAGGGTTTATCAAGTGACCTACCTCAGTCAGTTAAAGGGTTAATCAAGTGACCTTCCTCAGTCAGATAAAGGGTTTATCAAGTGACCTACCTCAGTCAGTTAAAGGGTTAATCAAGTGACCTTCCTCAGTCAGTTAAAGGGTTTATCAAGTGACCTACCTCAGTCAGTTAAAGGGTTAATCAAGTGACCTTCCTCAATCAGAAATAAAAGACTTTTCAAGTGACCTTCCTCAGTCAGATAAAGGGTTTATCAAGTGACCTACCTCGGTCAGTTAAAGGGTTTATCAAGTGACCTTCCTCAGTCAGATAAAGGGTTTATCAAGTGACCTACCTCAGTCAGTTAAAGGGTTAATCAAGTGACCTTCCTCAGTCAGATAAAGGGTTTATCAAGTGACCTACCTCAGTCAGATAAAGGGTTTATCAAGTGACCTTCCTCAGTCAGATAAAGGGTTTATCAAGTGACCTACTTCAGTCAGTTAAAGGGTTAATCAAGTGACCTTCCTCAGTCAGATAAAGGGTTTATCAAGTGACCTACCTCAGTCAGATAAAGGGTTTATCAAGTGACCTTCCTCAGTCAGTTAAAGGGTTAATCAAGTGACCTTCCTCAGTCAGATAAAGGGTTTATCAAGTGACCTTCCTCAGTCAGTTAAAGGGTTTATCAAGTGACCTACCTCAGTCAGTTAAAGGGTTAATCAAGTGACCTTCCTCAATCAGAAATAAAAGACTTTTCAAGTGACCTTCCTCAGTCAGATAAAGGGTTTATCAAGTGACCTACCTCGGTCAGATAATGGGTTAATCAAGTGACCTACCTCAGTCAGTTAAAGGGTTAATCAAGTGACCTTCCTCAGTCAGATAAAGGGTTTATCAAGTGACCTACCTCAGTCAGTTAAAGGGTTAATCAAGTGACCTTCCTCAGTCAGATAAAGGGTTTATCAAGTGACCTACCTCAGTCAGATAAAGGGTTTATCAAGTGACCTACCTCAGTCAGTTAAAGGGTTAATCAAGTGACCTTCCTCAGTCAGATAAAGGGTTTATCAAGTGACCTTCCTCAGTCAGTTAAAGGGTTTATCAAGTGACCTACCTCAGTCAGTTAAAGGGTTAATCAAGTGACCTTCCTCAATCAGAAATAAAAGACTTTTCAAGTGACCTTCCTCAGTCAGATAAAGGGTTTATCAAGTGACCTACCTCGGTCAGTTAAAGGGTTTATCAAGTGACCTTCCTCAGTCAGATAAAGGGTTTATCAAGTGACCTACCTCAGTCAGTTAAAGGGTTAATCAAGTGACCTTCCTCAGTCAGATAAAGGGTTTATCAAGTGACCTACCTCAGTCAGTTAAAGGGTTAATCAAGTGACCTTCCTCAGTCAGTTAAAGGGTTTATCAAGTGACCTACCTCAGTCAGTTAAAGGGTTAATCAAGTGACCTTCCTCAATCAGAAATAAAAGACTTTTCAAGTGACCTTCCTCAGTCAGATAAAGGGTTTATCAAGTGACCTACCTCGGTCAGTTAAAGGGTTAATCAAGTGACCTTCCTCAATCAGAAATAAAAGACTTTTCAAGTGACCTTCCTCAGTCAGATAAAGGGTTTATCAAGTGACCTACCTCGGTCAGTTAAAGGGTTTATCAAGTGACCTTCCTCAGTCAGATAATGGGTTTATCAAGTGACCTTCCTCAGTCAGATAATGGGTTAATCAAGTGACCTACCTCAGTCAGTTAAAGGGTTAATCAAGTGACCTTCCTCAGTCAGATAAAGGGTTTATCAAGTGACCTACCTCAGTCAGTTAAAGGGTTAATCAAGTGACCTTCCTCAGTCAGATAAAGGGTTTATCAAGTGACCTACCTCGGTCAGATAAAGGGTTTATCAAGTGACCTACCTCAGTCAGTTAAAGGGTTAATCAAGTGACCTTCCTCAGTCAGATAAAGGGTTTATCAAGTGACCTTCCTCAGTCAGTTAAAGGGTTTATCAAGTGACCTACCTCAGTCAGTTAAAGGGTTAATCAAGTGACCTTCCTCAATCAGAAATAAAAGACTTTTCAAGTGACCTTCCTCAGTCAGATAAAGGGTTTATCAAGTGACCTACCTCGGTCAGTTAAAGGGTTTATCAAGTGACCTTCCTCAGTCAGATAAAGGGTTTATCAAGTGACCTACCTCAGTCAGTTAAAGGGTTAATCAAGTGACCTTCCTCAGTCAGATAAAGGGTTTATCAAGTGACCTACCTCAGTCAGTTAAAGGGTTTATCAAGTGACCTTCCTCAGTCAGTTAAAGGGTTTATCAAGTGACCTACCTCAGTCAGTTAAAGGGTTAATCAAGTGACCTTCCTCAATCAGAAATAAAAGACTTTTCAAGTGACCTTCCTCAGTCAGATAAAGGGTTTATCAAGTGACCTACCTCGGTCAGTTAAAGGGTTTATCAAGTGACCTTCCTCAGTCAGATAAAGGGTTTATCAAGTGACCTACCTCAGTCAGTTAAAGGGTTAATCAAGTGACCTTCCTCAGTCAGATAAAGGGTTTATCAAGTGACCTACCTCAGTCAGATAAAGGGTTTATCAAGTGACCTTCCTCAGTCAGATAAAGGGTTTATCAAGTGACCTACTTCAGTCAGTTAAAGGGTTAATCAAGTGACCTTCCTCAGTCAGATAAAGGGTTTATCAAGTGACCTACCTCAGTCAGATAAAGGGTTTATCAAGTGACCTTCCTCAGTCAGTTAAAGGGTTAATCAAGTGACCTTCCTCAGTCAGATAAAGGGTTTATCAAGTGACCTTCCTCAGTCAGTTAAAGGGTTTATCAAGTGACCTACCTCAGTCAGTTAAAGGGTTAATCAAGTGACCTTCCTCAATCAGAAATAAAAGACTTTTCAAGTGACCTTCCTCAGTCAGATAAAGGGTTTATCAAGTGACCTACCTCGGTCAGATAATGGGTTAATCAAGTGACCTACCTCAGTCAGTTAAAGGGTTAATCAAGTGACCTTCCTCAGTCAGATAAAGGGTTTATCAAGTGACCTACCTCAGTCAGTTAAAGGGTTAATCAAGTGACCTTCCTCAGTCAGATAAAGGGTTTATCAAGTGACCTACCTCGGTCAGATAAAGGGTTTATCAAGTTACCTACCTCAGTCAGTTAAAGGGTTAATCAAGTGACCTTCCTCAGTCAGATAAAGGGTTTATCAAGTGACCTTCCTCAGTCAGTTAAAGGGTTTATCAAGTGACCTACCTCAGTCAGTTAAAGGGTTAATCAAGTGACCTTCCTCAATCAGAAATAAAAGACTTTTCAAGTGACCTTCCTCAGTCAGATAAAGGGTTTATCAAGTGACCTACCTCGGTCAGTTAAAGGGTTTATCAAGTGACCTTCCTCAGTCAGATAAAGGGTTTATCAAGTGACCTACCTCAGTCAGTTAAAGGGTTAATCAAGTGACCTTCCTCAGTCAGATAAAGGGTTTATCAAGTGACCTACCTCAGTCAGTTAAAGGGTTAATCAAGTGACCTTCCTCAGTCAGTTAAAGGGTTTATCAAGTGACCTACCTCAGTCAGTTAAAGGGTTAATCAAGTGACCTTCCTCAATCAGAAATAAAAGACTTTTCAAGTGACCTTCCTCAGTCAGATAAAGGGTTTATCAAGTGACCTACCTCGGTCAGTTAAAGGGTTTATCAAGTGACCTTCCTCAGTCAGATAAAGGGTTTATCAAGTGACCTACCTCAGTGAGTTAAAGGGTTAATCAAGTGACCTTCCTCAGTCAGATAAAGGGTTTATCAAGTGACCTACCTCAGTCAGATAAAGGGTTTATCAAGTGACCTTCCTCAGTCAGATAAAATGTTTATCAAGTGACCTACTTCAGTCAGTTAAAGGGTTAATCAAGTGACCTTCCTCAGTCAGATAAAGGGTTTATCAAGTGACCTACCTCAGTCAGATAAAGGGTTTATCAAGAGACCTTCCTCAGTCAGATAAAGGGTTTATCAAGTGACCTACCTCAGTCAGTTAAAGGGTTAATCAATTGACCTTCCTCAGTCAGATAAAGGGTTAATCAAGTGACCTACCTCAGTCAGATAATGGGTTTATCAAGTGACCTTCCTCAGTCAGATAAAGGGTTTATCAAGTGACCTACCTCAGTCAGTTAAAGGGTTTATCAAGTGACCTTCCTCAGTCAGATAAAGGGTTTATCAAGTGACCTACCTCAGTCAGTTAAAGGGTTAATCAAGTGACCTTCCTCAGTCAGATAAAGGGTTTATCAAGTGACCTACCTCAGTCAGATAAAGGGTTTATCAAGTGACCTTCCTCAGTCAGATAAAGGGTTTATCAAGTGACCTACCTCAGTCAGTTAAAGGGTTAATCAAGTGACCTTCCTCAGTCAGATAAAGGGTTTATCAAGTGACCTACCTCAGTCAGTTAAAGGGTTAATCAAGTAACCTACCTCAATCAGAAATAAAAGACTTTTCAAGTGACCTTCTTCAGTCAGATAAAGGGTTTATCAAGTGACCTTCCTCAGTCAGATAAAGGGTTTATCAAGTGACCTACCTCAGTATGATAAAGGGTTTATCAAGTGACCTACCTCAATCAGATAATGGGTTTGCCAAGTGACCTACCTCAGTCAGATAAAGGGTTTATCAAGTGACCTACCTCAGTCAGATAAAGGGTTTATCAAGTGACCTACCTCAGTCAGATAAAGGGTTTATCAAGTGACCTACCTCAATCAGATAATGGGTTTGCCAAGTGACCTACCTCAGTCAGATAAAGGGTTTATCAAGTGACCAACCTCAGTCAGATAATGGGTTTATTAAGTGACCTTCCTCAGTCAGATAAAGGGTTTATCAAGTGACCTTCCTCAGTCAGATAAAGGGTTTATCAAGTGACCTACCTCAATCAGATAATGGGTTTATCAAGTGACCTTCCTCAGTCAGTTAAAGGGTTAATCAAGTGACCTTCCTCAGTCAGATAAAGGGTTTATCAAGTGACCTACCTCAGTCAGTTAAAGGGTTAATCAAGTGACCTTCCTCAGTCAGATAAAGGGTTTATCAAGTGACCTACCTCGGTCAGATAAAGGGTTTATCAAGTGACCTACCTCAGTCAGTTAAAGGGTTAATCAAGTGACCTTCCTCAGTCAGATAAAGGGTTTATCAAGTGACCTTCCTCAGTCAGTTAAAGGGTTTATCAAGTGACCTACCTCAGTCAGTTAAAGGGTTAATCAAGTGACCTTCCTCAATCAGAAATAAAAGACTTTTCAAGTGACCTTCCTCAGTCAGATAAAGGGTTTATCAAGTGACCTTCCTCAGTCAGATAAAGGGTTTATCAAGTGACCTACCTCAATCAGATAATGGGTTTATCAAGTGACCTTCCTCAGTTAGTTAAAGGGTTAATCAAGTGACCTTCCTCAGTCAGATAAAGGGTTTATCAAGTGACCTACCTCAGTCAGTTAAAGGGTTAATCAAGTGACCTTCCTCAGTCAGATAAAGGGTTTATCAAGTGACCTACCTCGGTCAGATAAAGGGTTTATCAAGTGACCTACCTCAGTCAGTTAAAGGGTTAATCAAGTGACCTTCCTCAGTCAGATAAAGGGTTTATCAAGTGACCTTCCTCAGTCAGTTAAAGGGTTTATCAAGTGACCTACCTCAGTCAGTTAAAGGGTTAATCAAGTGACCTTCCTCAATCAGAAATAAAAGACTTTTCAAGTGACCTACCTCAGTCAGTTAAAGGGTTAATCAAGTGACCTTCCTCAGTCAGATAATGGGTTTATCAAGTGACCTTCTTCAGTCAGATAAAGGGTTTATCAAGTGACCTACCTCAGTCAGTTAAAGGGTTTATCAAGTGACCTTCCTCAGTCAGATAAAGGGTTTATCAAGTGACCTACCTCAGTCAGTTAAAGGGTTAATCAAGTGACCTTCCTCAGTCAGATAAAGGGTTTATCAAGTGACCTACCTCAGTCAGATAAAGGGTTAATCAAGTGACCTTCCTCAGTCAGATAAAGGGTTTATCAAGTGACCTTCCTCAGTCAGTTAAAGGGTTTATCAAGTGACCTACCTCAGTCAGTTAAAGGGTTAATCAAGTGACCTTCCTCAATCAGAAATAAAAGACTTTTCAAGTGACCTTCCTCAGTCAGATAAAGGGTTTATCAAGTGACCTACCTCGGTCAGATAATGGGTTTATCAAGAGACCTACCTCAGTCAGTTAAAGGGTTAATCAAGTGACCTTCCTCAGTCAGATAAAGGGTTTATCAAGTGACCTACCTCAGTCAGTTAAAGGGTTAATCAAGTGACCTTCCTCAGTCAGATAAAGGGTTTATCAAGTGACCTACCTCGGTCAGATAAAGGGTTTATCAAGTGACCTACCTCAGTCAGTTAAAGGGTTAATCAAGTGACCTTCCTCAGTCAGATAAAGGGTTTATCAAGTGACCTTCCTCAGTCAGTTAAAGGGTTTATCAAGTGACCTACCTCAGTCAGTTAAAGGGTTAATCAAGTGACCTTCCTCAATCAGAAATAAAAGACTTTTCAAGTGACCTTCCTCAGTCAGATAAAGGGTTTATCAAGTGACCTTCCTCAGTCAGATAAAGGGTTTATCAAGTGACCTACCTCAGTCAGTTAAAGGGTTTATCAAGTGACCTTCCTCAGTCAGATAAAGGGTTTATCAAGTGACCTACCTCAGTCAGTTAAAGGGTTAATCAAGTGACCTTCCTCAGTCAGATAAAGGGTTTATCAAGTGACCTACCTCAGTCAGATAGAGGGTTTATCAAGTGACCTTCCTCAGTCAGATAAAGGGTTTATCAAGTGACCTACCTCAGTCAGTTAAAGGGTTAATCAAGTAACCTTCCTCAGTCAGATAAAGGGTTTATCAAGTGACCTACCTCAGTCAGTTAAAGGGTTAATCAAGTAACCTACCTCAATCAGAAATAAAAGACTTTTCAAGTGACCTTCCTCAGTCAGATAAAGGGTTTATCAAGTGACCTTCCTCAGTCAGATAAAGGGTTTATCAAGTGACCTACCTCAGTCAGATAAAGGGTTTATCAAGTGACCTACCTCAATCAGATAATGGGTTTGCCAAGTGACCTACCTCAGTCAGATAAAGGGTTTATCAAGTGACCTACCTCAGTCAGATAAAGGGTTTATCAAGTGACCTACCTCAGTCAGATAAAGGGTTTATCAAGTGACCTACCTCAATCAGATAATGGGTTTGCCAAGTGACCTACCTCAGTCAGATAAAGGGTTTATCAAGTGACCAACCTCAGTCAGATAATGGGTTTATCAAGTGACCTGCCTCAGTCAGATAAAGGGTTTATCAAGTGACCTTCCTCAGTCAGATAAAGGGTTTATCAAGTGACCTACCTCAATCAGATAATGGGTTTATCAAGTGACCTTCCTCAGTCAGATAATGGGTTTGCCAAGTGACCTTCCTCAGTCAGATAAAGGGTTTATCAAGTGACCTACCTCGGTCAGATAATGGGTTTATCAAGAGACCTACCTCAGTCAGTTAAAGGGTTAATCAAGTGACCTTCCTCAGTCAGATAAAGGGTTTATCAAGTGACCTACCTCAGTCAGTTAAAGGGTTAATCAAGTGACCTTCCTCAGTCAGATAAAGGGTTTATCAAGTGACCTACCTCGGTCAGATAAAGGGTTTATCAAGTGACCTACCTCAGTCAGTTAAAGGGTTAATCAAGTGACCTTCCTCAGTCAGATAAAGGGTTTATCAAGTGACCTTCCTCAGTCAGTTAAAGGGTTTATCAAGTGACCTACCTCAGTCAGTTAAAGGGTTAATCAAGTGACCTTCCTCAATCAGAAATAAAAGACTTTTCAAGTGACCTTCCTCAGTCAGATAAAGGGTTTATCAAGTGACCTTCCTCAGTCAGATAAAGGGTTTATCAAGTGACCTACCTCAGTCAGTTAAAGGGTTTATCAAGTGACCTTCCTCAGTCAGATAAAGGGTTTATCAAGTGACCTACCTCAGTCAGTTAAAGGGTTAATCAAGTGACCTTCCTCAGTCAGATAAAGGGTTTATCAAGTGACCTACCTCAGTCAGATAGAGGGTTTATCAAGTGACCTTCCTCAGTCAGATAAAGGGTTTATCAAGTGACCTACCTCAGTCAGTTAAAGGGTTAATCAAGTAACCTTCCTCAGTCAGATAAAGGGTTTATCAAGTGACCTACCTCAGTCAGTTAAAGGGTTAATCAAGTAACCTACCTCAATCAGAAATAAAAGACTTTTCAAGTGACCTTCCTCAGTCAGATAAAGGGTTTATCAAGTGACCTTCCTCAGTCAGATAAAGGGTTTATCAAGTGACCTACCTCAGTCAGATAAAGGGTTTATCAAGTGACCTACCTCAATCAGATAATGGGTTTGCCAAGTGACCTACCTCAGTCAGATAAAGGGTTTATCAAGTGACCTACCTCAGTCAGATAAAGGGTTTATCAAGTGACCTACCTCAGTCAGATAAAGGGTTTATCAAGTGACCTACCTCAATCAGATAATGGGTTTGCCAAGTGACCTACCTCAGTCAGATAAAGGGTTTATCAAGTGACCAACCTCAGTCAGATAATGGGTTTATCAAGTGACCTGCCTCAGTCAGATAAAGGGTTTATCAAGTGACCTTCCTCAGTCAGATAAAGGGTTTATCAAGTGACCTACCTCAATCAGATAATGGGTTTATCAAGTGACCTTCCTCAGTCAGATAATGGGTTTGCCAAGTGACCTTCCTCAGTCAGTTAAAGGGTTTATCAAGTGACCTACCTCAGTCAGATAAAGGGTTTATCAAGTGACCTACCTCAATCAGAAATAAAAGACTTTTCAAGTGACCTTCCTCAGTCAGATAAAGGGTTTATCAAGTGACCTACCTCAATCAGATAAAGGGTTTATCAAGTGACCTTCCTCAGTCAGATAATGGGTTTGCCAAGTGACCTACCTCAGTCAGTTAAAGGGTTTATCAAGTGACCTTCCTCAGTCAGATAAAGGGTTTATCAAGTGACCTTCCTCAGTCAGATAAAGGGTTTATCAAGTGACCTACCTCAATCAGATAATGGGTTTATCAAGTGACCTTCCTCAGTCAGATAATGGGTTTGCCAAGTGACCTACCTCAGTCAGTTAAAGGGTTTATCAAGTGACCTACCTCAGTCAGATAAAGGGTTTATCAAGTGACCTACCTCAGTCAGATAAAGGGTTTATCAAGTGACCTACCTCAATCAGATAATGGGTTTGCCAAGTGACCTACCTCAGTCAGATAAAGGGTTTATCAAGTGACCAACCTCAGTCAGATAATGGGTTTATCAAGTGACCTTCCTCAGTCAGATAAAGGGTTTATCAAGTGACCTTCCTCAGTCAGATAAAGGGTTTATCAAGTGACCTACCTCAATCAGATAATGGGTTTATCAAGTGACCTTCCTCAGTCAGATAATGGGTTTGCCAAGTGACCTACCTCAGTCAGTTAAAGGGTTTATCAAGTGACCTACCTCAGTCAGATAAAGGGTTTATCAAGTGACCTTCCTCAGTCAGTTAAAGGGTTTATCAAGTGACCTTCCTCAGTCAGTTAAAGGGTTTATCAAGTGACCTTCCTCAGTCAGATAAAGGGTTTATCAAGTGACCTACCTCAGTCAGATAATGGGTTTATCAAGTGACCTTCCTCAGTCAGATAATGGGTTTATCAAGTGACCTTCCTCAGTCAGATAATGGGTTTATCAAGTGACCTTCCTCAGTCAGATAAAGGGTTTATCAAGTGACCTACCTCAGTCAGATAAAGGGTTTATCAAGTGACCTTCCTCAGTCAGATAAAGGGTTTATCAAGTGACCTACCTCAGTCAGAAAATGGGTTTATCAAGTGACCTACCTCAGTCAGTTAAAGGGTTTATCAAGTGACCTTCCTCAGTCAGATAAAGGGTTTATCAAGTGACCTACCTCAGTCAGATAATGGGTTTATCAAGTGACCTTCCTCAGTCAGATAATGGGTTTATCAAGTGACCTTCCTCAGTCAGATAATGGGTTTATCAAGTGACCTTCCTCAGTCAGATAAAGGGTTTATCAAGTGACCTTCCTCAGTCAGATAAAGGGCTTATCAAGTAACCTACCTCAGTCAGATAAAGGGTTTATCAAGTGACCTACCTCAGTCAGATAAAGGGTTTATCAAGTGACCTACCTCAGTCAGATAATGGGTTTATCAAGTGACCTTCCTCAGTCAGATAATGGGTTTATCAAGTGACCTTCCTCAATCAGATAATGGGTTTATCAAGTGACCTTCCTCAGTCAGTTAAAGGGTTTATCAAGTGACCTACCTCAGTCAGTTAAAGGGTTAATCAAGTGACCTTCCTCAGTCAGTTAAAGGGTTAATCAAGTGACCTTCCTCAGTCAGATAAAGGGTTTATCAAGTGACCTTCCTCAGTCAGTTAAAGGGTTTATCAAGTGACCTACCTCAGTCAGATAAAGGGTTTATCAAGTGACCTACCTCAATCAGATAATGGGTTTATCAAGTGACCTTCCTCAGTCAGTTAAAGGGTTTATCAAGTGACCTTCCTCAGTCAGTTAAAGGGTTTATCAAGTGACCTTCCTCAGTCAGATAAAGGGTTTATCAAGTGACCTACCTCAATCAGATAATGGGTTTATCAAGTGACCTTCCTCAGTCAGATAATGGGTTTGCCAAGTGACCTACCTCAGTCAGATAAAGGGTTTATCAAGTGACCTTCCTCAGTCAGATAAAGGGTTTATCAAGTGACCTACCTCAATCAGATAATGGGTTTATCAAGTGACCTTCCTCAGTCAGATAATGGGTTTGCCAAGTGACCTACCTCAGTCAGTTAAAGGGTTTATCAAGTGACCTACCTCAGTCAGATAAAGGGTTTATCAAGTGACCTACCTCAGTCAGATAAAGGGTTTATCAAGTGACCTACCTCAATCAGATAATGGGTTTGCCAAGTGACCTACCTCAGTCAGATAAAGGGTTTATCAAGTGACCAACCTCAGTCAGATAATGGGTTTATCAAGTGACCTTCCTCAGTCAGATAAAGGGTTTATCAAGTGACCTTCCTCAGTCAGATAAAGGGTTTATCAAGTGACCTACCTCAATCAGATAATGGGTTTATCAAGTGACCTTCCTCAGTCAGATAATTGGTTTGCCAAGTGACCTTCCTCAGTCAGTTAAAGGGTTTATCAAGTGACCTACCTCAGTCAGATAAAGGGTTTATCAAGTGACCTACCTCAGTCAGATAAAGGGTTTATCAAGTGACCTACCTCAATCAGATAATGGGTTTGCCAAGTGACCTACCTCAGTCAGATAAAGGGTTTATCAAGTGACCAACCTCAGTCAGATAATGGGTTTATCAAGTGACCTTCCTCAGTCAGATAAAGGGTTTATCAAGTGACCTTCCTCAGTCAGATAAAGGGTTTATCAAGTGACCTACCTCAATCAGATAATGGGTTTATCAAGTGACCTTCCTCAGTCAGATAATGGGTTTGCCAAGTGACCTACCTCAGTCAGTTAAAGGGTTTATCAAGTGACCTACCTCAGTCAGATAAAGGGTTTATCAAGTGACCTTCCTCAGTCAGTTAAAGGGTTTATCAAGTGACCTTCCTCAGTCAGTTAAAGGGTTTATCAAGTGACCTTCCTCAGTCAGATAAAGGGTTTATCAAGTGACCTACCTCAGTCAGATAATGGGTTTATCAAGTGACCTTCCTCAGTCAGATAATGGGTTTATCAAGTGACCTTCCTCAGTCAGATAATGGGTTTATCAAGTGACCTTCCTCAGTCAGATAAAGGGTTTATCAAGTGACCTACCTCAGTCAGATAAAGGGTTTATCAAGTGACCTTCCTCAGTCAGATAAAGGGTTTATCAAGTGACCTACCTCAGTCAGATAATGGGTTTATCAAGTGACCTACCTCAGTCAGTTAAAGGGTTTATCAAGTGACCTTCCTCAGTCAGATAAAGGGTTTATCAAGTGACCTACCTCAGTCAGATAATGGGTTTTTCAAGTGACCTTCCTCAGTCAGATAATGGGTTTATCAAGTGACCTTCCTCAGTCAGATAATGGGTTTATCAAGTGACCTTCCTCAGTCAGATAAAGGGTTTATCAAGTGACCTTCCTCAGTCAGATAAAGGGCTTATCAAGTAACCTACCTCAGTCAGATAAAGGGTTTATCAAGTGACCTACCTCAGTCAGATAAAGGGTTTATCAAGTGACCTACCTCAGTCAGATAATGGGTTTATCAAGTGACCTTCCTCAGTCAGATAATGGGTTTATCAAGTGACCTTCCTCAATCAGATAATGGGTTTATCAAGTGACCTTCCTCAGTCAGTTAAAGGGTTTATCAAGTGACCTACCTCAGTCAGTTAAAGGGTTAATCAAGTGACCTTCCTCAGTCAGATAAAGGGTTTATCAAGTGACCTTCCTCAGTCAGTTAAAGGGTTTATCAAGTGACCTACCTCAGTCAGTTAAAGGGTTAATCAAGTGACCTTCCTCAATCAGAAATAAAAGACTTTTCAAGTGACCTTCCTCAGTCAGATAAAGGGTTTATCAAGTGACCTACCTCGGTCAGATAATGGGTTAATCAAGTGACCTACCTCAGTCAGTTAAAGGGTTAATCAAGTGACCTTCCTCAGTCAGATAAAGGGTTTATCAAGTGACCTACCTCAGTCAGTTAAAGGGTTAATCAAGTGACCTTCCTCAGTCAGATAAAGGGTTTATCAAGTGACCTACCTCGGTCAGATAAAGGGTTTATCAAGTGACCTACCTCAGTCAGTTAAAGGGTTAATCAAGTGACCTTCCTCAGTCAGATAAAGGGTTTATCAAGTGACCTTCCTCAGTCAGTTAAAGGGTTTATCAAGTGACCTACCTCAGTCAGTTAAAGGGTTAATCAAGTGACCTTCCTCAATCAGAAATAAAAGACTTTTCAAGTGACCTTCCTCAGTCAGATAAAGGGTTTATCAAGTGACCTACCTCGGTCAGTTAAAGGGTTTATCAAGTGACCTTCCTCAGTCAGATAAAGGGTTTATCAAGTGACCTACCTCAGTCAGTTAAAGGGTTAATCAAGTGACCTTCCTCAGTCAGATAAAGGGTTTATCAAGTGACCTACCTCAGTCAGTTAAAGGGTTAATCAAGTGACCTTCCTCAGTCAGTTAAAGGGTTTATCAAGTGACCTACCTCAGTCAGTTAAAGGGTTAATCAAGTGACCTTCCTCAATCAGAAATAAAAGACTTTTCAAGTGACCTTCCTCAGTCAGATAAAGGGTTTATCAAGTGACCTACCTCGGTCAGTTAAAGGGTTTATCAAGTGACCTTCCTCAGTCAGATAAAGGGTTTATCAAGTGACCTACCTCAGTCAGTTAAAGGGTTAATCAAGTGACCTTCCTCAGTCAGATAAAGGGTTTATCAAGTGACCTACCTCAGTCAGTTAAAGGGTTAATCAAGTGACCTTCCTCAGTCAGATAAAGGGTTTATCAAGTGACCTACCTCGGTCAGATAAAGGGTTTATCAAGTGACCTACCTCAGTCAGTTAAAGGGTTAATCAAGTGACCTTCCTCAGTCAGATAAAGGGTTTATCAAGTGACCTTCCTCAGTCAGATAAAGGGTTTATCAAGTGACCTACCTCAGTCAGATAAAGGGTTTATCAAGTGACCTACCTCAATCAGATAATGGGTTTGCCAAGTGACCTACCTCAGTCAGATAAAGGGTTTATCAAGTGACCTACCTCAGTCAGATAAAGGGTTTATCAAGTGACCTACCTCAGTCAGATAAAGGGTTTATCAAGTGACCTACCTCAATCAGATAATGGGTTTGCCAAGTGACCTACCTCAGTCAGATAAAGGGTTTATCAAGTGACCAACCTCAGTCAGATAATGGGTTTATCAAGTGACCTGCCTCAGTCAGATAAAGGGTTTATCAAGTGACTTTCCTCAGTCAGATAAAGGGTTTATCAAGTGACCTACCTCAATCAGATAATGGGTTTATCAAGTGACCTTCCTCAGTCAGATAATGGGTTTGCCAAGTGACCTTCCTCAGTCAGTTAAAGGGTTTATCAAGTGACCTACCTCAGTCAGATAAAGGGTTTATCAAGTGACTTACCTCAATCAGAAATAAAAGACTTTTCAAGTGACCTTCCTCAGTCAGATAAAGGGTTTATCAAGTGACCTACCTCAATCAGATAAAGGGTTTATCAAGTGACCTTCCTCAGTCAGATAATGGGTTTGCCAAGTGACCTACCTCAGTCAGTTAAAGGGTTTATCAAGTGACCTTCCTCAGTCAGATAAAGGGTTTATCAAGTGACCTTCCTCAGTCAGATAAAGGGTTTATCAAGTGACCTACCTCAATCAGATAATGGGTTTATCAAGTGACCTTCCTCAGTCAGATAATGGGTTTGCCAAGTGACCTACCTCAGTCAGATAAAGGGTTTATCAAGTGACCTTCCTCAGTCAGATAAAGGGTTTATCAAGTGACCTACCTCAATCAGATAATGGGTTTATCAAGTGACCTTCCTCAGTCAGATAATGGGTTTGCCAAGTGACCTACCTCAGTCAGTTAAAGGGTTTATCAAGTGACCTACCTCAGTCAGATAAAGGGTTTATCAAGTGACCTACCTCAGTCAGATAAAGGGTTTATCAAGTGACCTACCTCAATCAGATAATGGGTTTGCCAAGTGACCTACCTCAGTCAGATAAAGGGTTTATCAAGTGACCAACCTCAGTCAGATAATGGGTTTATCAAGTGACCTGCCTCAGTCAGATAAAGGGTTTATCAAGTGACTTTCCTCAGTCAGATAAAGGGTTTATCAAGTGACCTACCTCAATCAGATAATGGGTTTATCAAGTGACCTTCCTCAGTCAGATAATGGGTTTGCCAAGTGACCTTCCTCAGTCAGTTAAAGGGTTTATCAAGTGACCTACCTCAGTCAGATAAAGGGTTTATCAAGTGACCTACCTCAATCAGAAATAAAAGACTTTTCAAGTGACCTTCCTCAGTCAGATAAAGGGTTTATCAAGTGACCTACCTCAATCAGATAAAGGGTTTATCAAGTGACCTTCCTCAGTCAGATAATGGGTTTGCCAAGTGACCTACCTCAGTCAGTTAAAGGGTTTATCAAGTGACCTTCCTCAGTCAGATAAAGGGTTTATCAAGTGACCTTCCTCAGTCAGATAAAGGGTTTATCAAGTGACCTACCTCAATCAGATAATGGGTTTATCAAGTGACCTTCCTCAGTCAGATAATGGGTTTGCCAAGTGACCTACCTCAGTCAGATAAAGGGTTTATCAAGTGACCTTCCTCAGTCAGATAAAGGGTTTATCAAGTGACCTACCTCAATCAGATAATGGGTTTATCAAGTGACCTTCCTCAGTCAGATAATGGGTTTGCCAAGTGACCTACCTCAGTCAGTTAAAGGGTTTATCAAGTGACCTACCTCAGTCAGATAAAGGGTTTATCAAGTGACCTACCTCAGTCAGATAAAGGGTTTATCAAGTGACCTACCTCAATCAGATAATGGGTTTGCCAAGTGACCTACCTCAGTCAGATAAAGGGTTTATCAAGTGACCAACCTCAGTCAGATAATGGGTTTATCAAGTGACCTTCCTCAGTCAGATAAAGGGTTTATCAAGTGACCTTCCTCAGTCAGATAAAGGGTTTATCAAGTGACCTACCTCAATCAGATAATGGGTTTATCAAGTGACCTTCCTCAGTCAGATAATGGGTTTGCCAAGTGACCTTCCTCAGTCAGTTAAAGGGTTTATCAAGTGACCTACCTCAGTCAGATAAAGGGTTTATCAAGTGACCTACCTCAGTCAGATAAAGGGTTTATCAAGTGACCTACCTCAATCAGATAATGGGTTTGCCAAGTGACCTACCTCAGTCAGATAAAGGGTTTATCAAGTGACCAACCTCAGTCAGATAATGGGTTTATCAAGTGACCTTCCTCAGTCAGATAAAGGGTTTATCAAGTGACCTTCCTCAGTCAGATAAAGGGTTTATCAAGTGACCTACCTCAATCAGATAATGGGTTTATCAAGTGACCTTCCTCAGTCAGATAATGGGTTTGCCAAGTGACCTACCTCAGTCAGTTAAAGGGTTTATCAAGTGACCTACCTCAGTCAGATAAAGGGTTTATCAAGTGACCTACCTTAATCAGATAATGGGTTTGCCAAGTGACCTACCTCAGTCAGATAAAGGGTTTATCAAGTGACCAACCTCAGTCAGATAATGGGTTTGCCAAGTGACCTACCTCAGACAGTTAAAGGGTTTATCAAGTGACCTACCTCAGTCAGATAAAGGGTTTATCAAGTGACCTACCTCAGTCAGCTAAAGGGTTATCAAGTGACCTACCTCAGTCAGATAAAGGGTTTATCAAGTGACCTACCTCAGTCAGATAATGGGTTTATCAAGTAACCTATCTCAGTCAGATAAAGGGTTTGCCAAGTGACCTACCTCAGTCAGTTAAAGGTTTATCAAGTGGCCTACCTCAGTCAGTTAAAGGGTTTATCAAGTGACCTACCTATGTCAGATAAAGGGTTTGCCAAGTGACCTATCTCAGTCAGATAAAGGGTTTGCCAAGTGACCTACCTCAGTCAGATAAAGGGTTTATCAAGTGACCTACCTCAGTCAGTTAAAGGGTTTATCAAGTGACCTACCTCAGTCAGATAAAGGGTTTGCCAAGTGACCTACCTCAGTCAGATAATGGGTTTATCAAGTGACCTACCTCAGTCAGATAAAGGGTTTGCCAAGTGACCTACCTCAGTCAGTTAAAGGGTTAATCAAGTGACCTTCCTCAGTCAGATAAAGGGTTTATCAAGTGACCTTCCTCAGTCAGATAAAGGGTTTATCAAGTGACCTACCTCGGTCAGATAATGGGTTAATCAAGTGACCTACCTCAGTCAGTTAAAGGGTTAATCAAGTGACCTTCCTCAGTCAGATAAAGGGTTTATCAAGTGACCTACCTCAGTCAGTTAAAGGGTTAATCAAGTGACCTTCCTCAGTCAGATAAAGGGTTTATCAAGTGACCTACCTCAATCAGATAATGGGTTTGCCAAGTGACCTACCTCAGTCAGATAAAGGGTTTATCAAGTGACCAACCTCAGTCAGATAATGGGTTTATCAAGTGACCTTCCTCAGTCAGATAAAGGGTTTATCAAGTGACCTTCCTCAGTCAGATAAAGGGTTTATCAAGTGACCTACCTCAATCAGATAATGGGTTTATCAAGTGACCTTCCTCAGTCAGATAATGGGTTTGCCAAGTGACCTACCTCAGTCAGTTAAAGGGTTTATCAAGTGACCTACCTCAGTCAGATAAAGGGTTTATCAAGTGACCTTCCTCAGTCAGTTAAAGGGTTTATCAAGTGACCTTCCTCAGTCAGTTAAAGGGTTTATCAAGTGACCTTCCTCAGTCAGATAAAGGGTTTATCAAGTGACCTACCTCAGTCAGATAATGGGTTTATCAAGTGACCTTCCTCAGTCAGATAATGGGTTTATCAAGTGACCTTCCTCAGTCAGATAATGGGTTTATCAAGTGACCTTCCTCAGTCAGATAAAGGGTTTATCAAGTGACCTACCTCAGTCAGATAAAGGGTTTATCAAGTGACCTTACTCAGTCAGATAAAGGGTTTATCAAGTGACCTACCTCAGTCAGATAATGGGTTTATCAAGTGACCTACCTCAGTCAGTTAAAGGGTTTATCAAGTGACCTTCCTCAGTCAGATAAAGGGTTTATCAAGTGACCTACCTCAGTCAGATAATGGGTTTTTCAAGTGACCTTCCTCAGTCAGATAATGGGTTTATCAAGTGACCTTCCTCAGTCAGATAATGGGTTTATCAAGTGACCTTCCTCAGTCAGATAAAGGGTTTATCAAGTGACCTTCCTCAGTCAGATAAAGGGCTTATCAAGTAACCTACCTCAGTCAGATAAAGGGTTTATCAAGTGACCTACCTCAGTCAGATAAAGGGTTTATCAAGTGACCTACCTCAGTCAGATAATGGGTTTATCAAGTGACCTTCCTCAGTCAGATAATGGGTTTATCAAGTGACCTTCCTCAATCAGATAATGGGTTTATCAAGTGACCTTCCTCAGTCAGTTAAAGGGTTTATCAAGTGACCTACCTCAGTCAGTTAAAGGGTTAATCAAGTGACCTTCCTCAGTCAGATAAAGGGTTTATCAAGTGACCTTCCTCAGTCAGTTAAAGGGTTTATCAAGTGACCTACCTCAGTCAGTTAAAGGGTTAATCAAGTGACCTTCCTCAATCAGAAATAAAAGACTTTTCAAGTGACCTTCCTCAGTCAGATAAAGGGTTTATCAAGTGACCTACCTCGGTCAGATAATGGGTTAATCAAGTGACCTACCTCAGTCAGTTAAAGGGTTAATCAAGTGACCTTCCTCAGTCAGATAAAGGGTTTATCAAGTGACCTACCTCAGTCAGTTAAAGGGTTAATCAAGTGACCTTCCTCAGTCAGATAAAGGGTTTATCAAGTGACCTACCTCGGTCAGATAAAGGGTTTATCAAGTGACCTACCTCAGTCAGTTAAAGGGTTAATCAAGTGACCTTCCTCAGTCAGATAAAGGGTTTATCAAGTGACCTTCCTCAGTCAGTTAAAGGGTTTATCAAGTGACCTACCTCAGTCAGTTAAAGGGTTAATCAAGTGACCTTCCTCAATCAGAAATAAAAGACTTTTCAAGTGACCTTCCTCAGTCAGATAAAGGGTTTATCAAGTGACCTACCTCGGTCAGTTAAAGGGTTTATCAAGTGACCTTCCTCAGTCAGATAAAGGGTTTATCAAGTGACCTACCTCAGTCAGTTAAAGGGTTAATCAAGTGACCTTCCTCAGTCAGATAAAGGGTTTATCAAGTGACCTACCTCAGTCAGTTAAAGGGTTAATCAAGTGACCTTCTTCAGTCAGTTAAAGGGTTTATCAAGTGACCTACCTCAGTCAGTTAAAGGGTTAATCAAGTGACCTTCCTCAATCAGAAATAAAAGACTTTTCAAGTGACCTTCCTCAGTCAGATAAAGGGTTTATCAAGTGACCTACCTCGGTCAGTTAAAGGGTTTATCAAGTGACCTTCCTCAGTCAGATAAAGGGTTTATCAAGTGACCTACCTCAGTCAGTTAAAGGGTTAATCAAGTGACCTTCCTCAGTCAGATAAAGGGTTTATCAAGTGACCTACCTCAGTCAGTTAAAGGGTTAATCAAGTGACCTTCCTCAGTCAGATAAAGGGTTTATCAAGTGACCTACCTCGGTCAGATAAAGGGTTTATCAAGTGACCTACCTCAGTCAGTTAAAGGGTTAATCAAGTGACCTTCCTCAGTCAGATAAAGGGTTTATCAAGTGACCTTCCTCAGTCAGATAAAGGGTTTATCAAGTGACCTACCTCAGTCAGATAAAGGGTTTATCAAGTGACCAACCTCAATCAGATAATGGGTTTGCCAAGTGACCTACCTCAGTCAGATAAAGGGTTTATCAAGTGACCTACCTCAGTCAGATAAAGGGTTTATCAAGTGACCTACCTCAGTCAGATAAAGGGTTTATCAAGTGACCTACCTCAATCAGATAATGGGTTTGCCAAGTGACCTACCTCAGTCAGATAAAGGGTTTATCAAGTGACCAACCTCAGTCAGATAATGGGTTTATCAAGTGACCTGCCTCAGTCAGATAAAGGGTTTATCAAGTGACTTTCCTCAGTCAGATAAAGGGTTTATCAAGTGACCTACCTCAATCAGATAATGGGTTTATCAAGTGACCTTCCTCAGTCAGATAATGGGTTTGCCAAGTGACCTTCCTCAGTCAGTTAAAGGGTTTATCAAGTGACCTACCTCAGTCAGATAAAGGGTTTATCAAGTGACTTACCTCAATCAGAAATAAAAGACTTTTCAAGTGACCTTCCTCAGTCAGATAAAGGGTTTATCAAGTGACCTACCTCAATCAGATAAAGGGTTTATCAAGTGACCTTCCTCAGTCAGATAATGGGTTTGCCAAGTGACCTACCTCAGTCAGTTAAAGGGTTTATCAAGTGACCTTCCTCAGTCAGATAAAGGGTTTATCAAGTGACCTTCCTCAGTCAGATAAAGGGTTTATCAAGTGACCTACCTCAATCAGATAATGGGTTTATCAAGTGACCTTCCTCAGTCAGATAATGGGTTTGCCAAGTGACCTACCTCAGTCAGATAAAGGGTTTATCAAGTGACCTTCCTCAGTCAGATAAAGGGTTTATCAAGTGACCTACCTCAATCAGATAATGGGTTTATCAAGTGACCTTCCTCAGTCAGATAATGGGTTTGCCAAGTGACCTACCTCAGTCAGTTAAAGGGTTTATCAAGTGACCTACCTCAGTCAGATAAAGGGTTTATCAAGTGACCTACCTCAGTCAGATAAAGGGTTTATCAAGTGACCTACCTCAATCAGATAATGGGTTTGCCAAGTGACCTACCTCAGTCAGATAAAGGGTTTATCAAGTGACCAACCTCAGTCAGATAATGGGTTTATCAAGTGACCTGCCTCAGTCAGATAAAGGGTTTATCAAGTGACTTTCCTCAGTCAGATAAAGGGTTTATCAAGTGACCTACCTCAATCAGATAATGGGTTTATCAAGTGACCTTCCTCAGTCAGATAATGGGTTTGCCAAGTGACCTTCCTCAGTCAGTTAAAGGGTTTATCAAGTGACCTACCTCAGTCAGATAAAGGGTTTATCAAGTGACCTACCTCAATCAGAAATAAAAGACTTTTCAAGTGACCTTCCTCAGTCAGATAAAGGGTTTATCAAGTGACCTACCTCAATCAGATAAAGGGTTTATCAAGTGACCTTCCTCAGTCAGATAATGGGTTTGCCAAGTGACCTTCCTCAGTCAGTTAAAGGGTTTATCAAGTGACCTTCCTCAGTCAGATAAAGGGTTTATCAAGTGACCTTCCTCAGTCAGATAAAGGGTTTATCAAGTGACCTACCTCAATCAGATAATGGGTTTATCAAGTGACCTTCCTCAGTCAGATAATGGGATTGCCAAGTGACCTACCTCAGTCAGATAAAGGGTTTATCAAGTGACCTTCCTCAGTCAGATAAAGGGTTTATCAAGTGACCTACCTCAATCAGATAATGGGTTTATCAAGTGACCTTCCTCAGTCAGATAATGGGTTTGCCAAGTGACCTACCTCAGTCAGTTAAAGGGTTTATCAAGTGACCTACCTCAGTCAGATAAAGGGTTTATCAAGTGACCTACCTCAGTCAGATAAAGGGTTTATCAAGTGACCTACCTCAATCAGATAATGGGTTTGCCAAGTGACCTACCTCAGTCAGATAAAGGGTTTATCAAGTGACCAACCTCAGTCAGATAATGGGTTTATCAAGTGACCTTCCTCAGTCAGATAAAGGGTTTATCAAGTGACCTTCCTCAGTCAGATAAAGGGTTTATCAAGTGACCTACCTCAATCAGATAATGGGTTTATCAAGTGACCTTCCTCAGTCAGATAATGGGTTTGCCAAGTGACCTTCCTCAGTCAGTTAAAGGGTTTATCAAGTGACCTACCTCAGTCAGATAAAGGGTTTATCAAGTGACCTACCTCAGTCAGATAAAGGGTTTATCAAGTGACCTACCTCAATCAGATAATGGGTTTGCCAAGTGACCTACCTCAGTCAGATAAAGGGTTTATCAAGTGACCAACCTCAGTCAGATAATGGGTTTATCAAGTGACCTTCCTCAGTCAGATAAAGGGTTTATCAAGTGACCTTCCTCAGTCAGATAAAGGGTTTATCAAGTGACCTACCTCAATCAGATAATGGGTTTATCAAGTGACCTTCCTCAGTCAGATAATGGGTTTGCCAAGTGACCTACCTCAGTCAGTTAAAGGGTTTATCAAGTGACCTACCTCAGTCAGATAAAGGGTTTATCAAGTGACCTACCTTAATCAGATAATGGGTTTGCCAAGTGACCTACCTCAGTCAGATAAAGGGTTTATCAAGTGACCAACCTCAGTCAGATAATGGGTTTGCCAAGTGACCTACCTCAGACAGTTAAAGGGTTTATCAAGTGACCTACCTCAGTCAGATAAAGGGTTTATCAAGTGACCTACCTCAGTCAGCTAAAGGGTTATCAAGTGACCTACCTCAGTCAGATAAAGGGTTTATCAAGTGACCTACCTCAGTCAGATAATGGGTTTATCAAGTGACCTATCTCAGTCAGATAAAGGGTTTGCCAAGTGACCTACCTCAGTCAGTTAAAGGTTTATCAAGTGGCCTACCTCAGTCAGTTAAAGGGTTTATCAAGTGACCTACCTATGTCAGATAAAGGGTTTGCCAAGTGACCTATCTCAGTCAGATAAAGGGTTTGCCAAGTGACCTACCTCAGTCAGATAAAGGGTTTATCAAGTGACCTACCTCAGTCAGTTAAAGGGTTTATCAAGTGACCTACCTCAGTCAGATAAAGGGTTTGCCAAGTGACCTACCTCAGTCAGATAATGGGTTTATCAAGTGACCTACCTCAGTCAGATAAAGGGTTTGCCAAGTGACCTACCTCAGTCAGTTAAAGGGTTAATCAAGTGACCTTCCTCAGTCAGATAAAGGGTTTATCAAGTGACCTTCCTCAGTCAGATAAAGGGTTTATCAAGTGACCTACCTCGGTCAGATAATGGGTTAATCAAGTGACCTACCTCAGTCAGTTAAAGGGTTAATCAAGTGACCTTCCTCAGTCAGATAAAGGGTTTATCAAGTGACCTACCTCAGTCAGTTAAAGGGTTAATCAAGTGACCTTCCTCAGTCAGATAAAGGGTTTATCAAGTGACCTACCTCGGTCGGATAAAGGGTTTATCAAGTGAAGTACCTCAGTCAGTTAAAGGGTTAATCAAGTGACCTTCCTCAGTCAGATAAAGGGTTTATCAAGTGACCTTCCTCAGTCAGTTAAAGGGTTTATCAAGTGACCTACCTCAGTCAGTTAAAGGGTTAATCAAGTGACCTTCCTCAATCAGAAATAAAAGACTTTTCAAGTGACCTTCCTCAGTCAGATAAAGGGTTTATCAAGTGACCTACCTCGGTCAGTTAAAGGGTTTATCAAGTGACCTTCCTCAGTCAGATAAAGGGTTTATCAAGTGACCTACCTCAGTCAGTTAAAGGGTTAATCAAGTGACCTTCCTCAGTCAGATAAAGGGTTTATCAAGTGACCTACCTCAGTCAGTTAAAGGGTTAATCAAGTGACCTTCCTCAGTCAGTTAAAGGGTTTATCAGGTGACCTACCTCAGTCAGTTAAAGGGTTAATCAAGTGACCTTCCTCAATCAGAAATAAAAGACTTTTCAAGTGACCTTCCTCAGTCAGATAAAGGGTTTATCAAGTGACCTACCTCGGTCAGTTAAAGGGTTTATCAAGTGACCTTCCTCAGTCAGATAAAGGGTTTATCAAGTGACCTACCTCAGTCAGTTAAAGGGTTAATCAAGTGACCTTCCTCAGTCAGATAAAGGGTTTATCAAGTGACCTACCTCAGTCAGATAAAGGGTTTATCAAGTGACCTTCCTCAGTCAGATAAAGGGTTTATCAAGTGACCTACTTCAGTCAGTTAAAGGGTTAATCAAGTGACCTTCCTCAGTCAGATAAAGGGTTTATCAAGTGATCTACCTCAGTCAGATAAAGGGTTTATCAAGTGACCTTCCTCAGTCAGATAAAGGGTTTATCAAGTGACCTACCTCAGTCAGTTAAAGGGTTAATCAATTGACCTTCCTCAGTCAGATAAAGGGTTTATCAAGTGACCTACCTCAGTCAGATAATGGGTTTATCAAGTGACCTTCCTCAGTCAGATAAAGGGTTTATCAAGTGACCTACCTCAGTCAGTTAAAGGGTTTATCAAGTGACCTTCCTCAGTCAGATAAAGGGTTTATCAAGTGACCTACCTCAGTCAGTTAAAGGGTTAATCAAGTGACCTTCCTCAGTCAGATAAAGGGTTTATCAAGTGACCTACCTCAGTCAGATAAAGGGTTTATCAAGTGACCTTCCTCAGTCAGATAAAGGGTTTATCAAGTGACCTACCTCAGTCAGTTAAAGGGTTAATCAAGTGACCTTCCTCAGTCAGATAAAGGGTTTATCAAGTGACCTACCTCAGTCAGTTAAAGGGTTAATCAAGTAACCTACCTCAATCAGAAATAAAAGACTTTTCAAGTGACCTTCCTCAGTCAGATAAAGGGTTTATCAAGTGACCTTCCTCAGTCAGATAAAGGGTTTATCAAGTGACCTACCTCAGTATGATAAAGGGTTTATCAAGTGACCTACCTCAATCAGATAATGGGTTTGCCAAGTGACCTACCTCAGTCAGATAAAGGGTTTATCAAGTGACCTACCTCAGTCAGATAAAGGGTTTATCAAGTGACCTACCTCAGTCAGATAAAGGGTTTATCAAGTGACCTACCTCAATCAGATAATGGGTTCGCCAAGTGACCTACCTCAGTCAGATAAAGGGTTTATCAAGTGACCAACCTCAGTCAGATAATGGGTTTATCAAGTGACCTTCCTCAGTCAGATAAAGGGTTTATCAAGTGACCTTCCTCAGTCAGATAAAGGGTTTATCAAGTGACCTACCTCAGTCAGATAATGGGTTTATCAAGTGACCTTCCTCAGTCAGTTAAAGGGTTAATCAAGTGACCTTCCTCAGTCAGATAAAGGGTTTATCAAGTGACCTACCTCAGTCAGTTAAAGGGTTAATCAAGTGACCTTCCTCAGTCAGATTAAGGGTTTATCAAGTGACCTACCTCGGTCAGATAAAGGGTTTATCAAGTGACCTACCTCAGTCAGTTAAAGGGTTAATCAAGTGACCTTCCTCAGTCAGATAAAGGGTTTATCAAGTGACCTTCCTCAGTCAGTTAAAGGGTTTATCAAGTGACCTACCTCAGTCAGTTAAAGGGTTAATCAAGTGACCTTCCTCAATCAGAAATAAAAGACTTTTCAAGTGACCTTCCTCAGTCAGATAAAGGGTTTATCAAGTGACCTTCCTCAGTCAGATAAAGGGTTTATCAAGTGACCTACCTCAATCAGATAATGGGTTTATCAAGTGACCTTCCTCAGTCAGTAAAGGGTTAATCAAGTGACCTTCCTCAGTCAGATAAAGGGTTTATCAAGTGACCTACCTCAGTCAGTTAAAGGGTTAATCAAGTGACCTTCCTCAGTCAGATAAAGGGTTTATCAAGTGACCTACCTCGGTCAGATAAAGGGTTTATCAAGTGACCTACCTCAGTCAGTTAAAGGGTTAATCAAGTGACCTTCCTCAGTCAGATAAAGGGTTTATCAAGTGACCTTCCTCAGTCAGTTAAAGGGTTTATCAAGTGACCTACCTCAGTCAGTTAAAGGGTTAATCAAGTGACCTTCCTCAATCAGAAATAAAAGACTTTTCAAGTGACCTACCTCAGTCAGTTAAAGGGTTAATCAAGTGACCTTCCTCAGTCAGATAATGGGTTTATCAAGTGACCTTCTTCAGTCAGATAAAGGGTTTATCAAGTGACCTACCTCAGTCAGTTAAAGGGTTTATCAAGTGACCTTCCTCAGTCAGATAAAGGGTTTATCAAGTGACCTACCTCAGTCAGTTAAAGGGTTAATCAAGTGACCTTCCTCAGTCAGATAAAGGGTTTATCAAGTGACCTACCTCAGTCAGATAAAGGGTTAATCAAGTGACCTTCCTCAGTCAGATAAAGGGTTTATCAAGTGACCTTCCTCAGTCAGTTAAAGGGTTTATCAAGTGACCTACCTCAGTCAGTTAAAGGGTTAATCAAGTGACCTTCCTCAATCAGAAATAAAAGACTTTTCAAGTGACCTTCCTCAGTCAGATAAAGGGTTTATCAAGTGACCTACCTCGGTCAGATAATGGGTTTATCAAGTGACCTACCTCAGACAGTTAAAGGGTTAATCAAGTGACCTTCCTCAGTCAGATAAAGGGTTTTTCAAGTGACCTACCTCAGTCAGTTAAAGGGTTAATCAAGTGACCTTCCTCAGTCAGATAAAGGGTTTATCAAGTGACCTACCTCGGTCAGATAAAGGGTTTATCAAGTGACCTACCTCAGTCAGTTAAAGGGTTAATCAAGTGACCTTCCTCAGTCAGATAAAGGGTTTATCAAGTGACCTTCCTCAGTCAGTTAAAGGGTTTATCAAGTGACCTACCTCAGTCAGTTAAAGGGTTAATCAAGTGACCTTCCTCAATCAGAAATAAAAGACTTTTCAAGTGACCTTCCTCAGTCAGATAAAGGGTTTATCAAGTGACCTTCCTCAGTCAGATAAAGGGTTTATCAAGTGACCTACCTCAGTCAGTTAAAGGGTTTATCAAGTGACCTTCCTCAGTCAGATAAAGGGTTTATCAAGTGACCTACCTCAGTCAGTTAAAGGGTTAATCAAGTGACCTTCCTCAGTCAGATAAAGGGTTTATCAAGTGACCTACCTCAGTCAGATAGAGGGTTTATCAAGTGACCTTCCTCAGTCAGATAAAGGGTTTATCAAGTGACCTACCTCAGTCAGTTAAAGGGTTAATCAAGTGACCTTCCTCAGTCAGATAAAGGGTTTATCAAGTGACCTACCTCAGTCTGTTAAAGGGTTAATCAAGTAACCTACCTCAATCAGAAATAAAAGACTTTTCAAGTGACCTTCCTCAGTCAGATAAAGGGTTTATCAAGTGACCTTCCTCAGTCAGATAAAGGGTTTATCAAGTGACCTACCTCAGTCAGATAAAGGGTTTATCAAGTGACCTACCTCAATCAGATAATGGGTTTGCCAAGTGACCTACCTCAGTCAGATAAAGGGTTTATCAAGTGACCTACCTCAGTCAGATAAAGGGTTTATCAAGTGACCTACCTCAGTCAGATAAAGGGTTTATCAAGTGACCTACCTCAATCAGATAATGGGTTTGCCAAGTGACCTACCTCAGTCAGATAAAGGGTTTATCAAGTGACCAACCTCAGTCAGATAATGGGTTTATCAAGTGACCTTCCTCAGTCAGATAAAGGGTTTATCAAGTGACCTTCCTCAGTCAGATAAAGGGTTTATCAAGTGACCTACCTCAATCAGATAATGGGTTTATCAAGTGACCTTCCTCAGTCAGATAATGGGTTTGCCAAGTGACCTTCCTCAGTCAGTTAAAGGGTTTATCAAGTGACCTACCTCAGTCAGTTAAAGGGTTAATCAAGTGACCTTCCTCAATCAGAAATAAAAGACTTTTCAAGTGACCTACCTCAGTCAGTTAAAGGGTTAATCAAGTGACCTTCCTCAGTCAGATAATGGGTTTATCAAGTGACCTTCTTCAGTCAGATAAAGGGTTTATCAAGTGACCTACCTCAGTCAGTTAAAGGGTTTATCAAGTGACCTTCCTCAGTCAGATAAAGGGTTTATCAAGTGACCTACCTCAGTCAGTTAAAGGGTTAATCAAGTGACCTTCCTCAGTCAGATAAAGGGTTTATCAAGTGACCTACCTCAGTCAGATAAAGGGTTAATCAAGTGACCTTCCTCAGTCAGATAAAGGGTTTATCAAGTGACCTTCCTCAGTCAGTTAAAGGGTTTATCAAGTGACCTACCTCAGTCAGTTAAAGGGTTAATCAAGTGACCTTCCTCAATCAGAAATAAAAGACTTTTCAAGTGACCTTCCACAGTCAGATAAAGGGTTTATCAAGTGACCTACCTCGGTCAGATAATGGGTTTATCAAGTGACCTACCTCAGACAGTTAAAGGGTTAATCAAGTGACCTTCCTCAGTCAGATAAAGGGTTTATCAAGTGACCTACCTCAGTCAGTTAAAGGGTTAATCAAGTGACCTTCCTCAGTCAGATAAAGGGTTTATCAAGTGACCTACCTCGGTCAGATAAAGGGTTTATCAAGTGACCTACCTCAGTCAGTTAAAGGGTTAATCAAGTGACCTTCCTCAGTCAGATAAAGGGTTTATCAAGTGACCTTCCTCAGTCAGTTAAAGGGTTTATCAAGTGACCTACCTCAGTCAGTTAAAGGGTTAATCAAGTGACCTTCCTCAATCAGAAATAAAAGACTTTTCAAGTGACCTTCCTCAGTCAGATAAAGGGTTTATCAAGTGACCTTCCTCAGTCAGATAAAGGGTTTATCAAGTGACCTACCTCAGTCAGTTAAAGGGTTTATCAAGTGACCTTCCTCAGTCAGATAAAGGGTTTATCAAGTGACCTACCTCAGTCAGTTAAAGGGTTAATCAAGTGACCTTCCTCAGTCAGATAAAGGGTTTATCAAGTGACCTACCTCAGTCAGATAGAGGGTTTATCAAGTGACCTTCCTCAGTCAGATAAAGGGTTTATCAAGTGACCTACCTCAGTCAGTTAAAGGGTTAATCAAGTGACCTTCCTCAGTCAGATAAAGGGTTTATCAAGTGACCTACCTCAGTCTGTTAAAGGGTTAATCAAGTAACCTACCTCAATCAGAAATAAAAGACTTTTCAAGTGACCTTCCTCAGTCAGATAAAGGGTTTATCAAGTGACCTTCCTCAGTCAGATAAAGGGTTTATCAAGTGACCTACCTCAGTCAGATAAAGGGTTTATCAAGTGACCTACCTCAATCAGATAATGGGTTTGCCAAGTGACCTACCTCAGTCAGATAAAGGGTTTATCAAGTGACCTACCTCAGTCAGATAAAGGGTTTATCAAGTGACCTACCTCAATCAGATAATGGGTTTGCCAAGTGACCTACCTCAGTCAGATAAAGGGTTTATCAAGTGACCAACCTCAGTCAGATAATGGGTTTATCAAGTGACCTTCCTCAGTCAGATAAAGGGTTTATCAAGTGACCTTCCTCAGTCAGATAAAGGGTTTATCAAGTGACCTACCTCAATCAGATAATGGGTTTATCAAGTGACCTTCCTCAGTCAGATAATGGGTTTGCCAAGTGACCTTCCTCAGTCAGTTAAAGGGTTTATCAAGTGACCTACCTCAGTCAGATAAAGGGTTTATCAAGTGACCTACCTCAATCAGAAATAAAAGACTTTTCAAGTGACCTTCCTCAGTCAGATAAAGGGTTTATCAAGTGACCTACCTCAATCAGATAAAGGGTTTATCAAGTGACCTTCCTCAGTCAGATAATGGGTTTGCCAAGTGACCTACCTCAGTCAGTTAAAGGGTTTATCAAGTGACCTTCCTCAGTCAGATAAAGGGTTTATCAAGTGACCTTCCTCAGTCAGATAAAGGGTTTATCAAGTGACCTACCTCAATCAGATAATGGGTTTATCAAGTGACCTTCCTCAGTCAGATAATGGGTTTGCCAAGTGACCTACCTCAGTCAGATAAAGGGTTTATCAAGTGACCTTCCTCAGTCAGATAAAGGATTTATCAAGTGACCTACCTCAATCAGATAATGGGTTTATCAAGTGACCTTCCTCAGTCAGATAATGGGTTTGCCAAGTGACCTACCTCAGTCAGTTAAAGGGTTTATCAAGTGACCTACCTCAGTCAGATAAAGGGTTTATCAAGTGACCTACCTCAGTCAGATAAAGGGTTTATCAAGTGACCTACCTCAATCAGATAATGGGTTTGCCAAGTGACCTACCTCAGTCAGATAAAGGGTTTATCAAGTGACCTACCTCAATTAGATAATGGGTTTGCCACGTGAGCTACCTCAGTCAGATAAAGGGTTTATCAAGTGACCAACCTCAGTCAGATAATGGGTTTGCCAAGTGACCTACCTCAGACAGTTAAAGGGTTTATCAAGTGACCTACCTCAGTCAGATAAAGGGTTTATCAAGTGACCTACCTCAGTCAGCTAAAGGGTTATCAAGTGACCTACCTCAGTCAGATAAAGGGTTTATCAAGTGACCTACCTCAGTCAGATAATGGGTTTGCCAAGTGACCTATCTCAGTCAGATAAAGGGTTTGCCAAGTGACCTACCTCAGTCAGTTAAAGGTTTATCAAGTGGCCTACCTCAGTCAGTTAAAGGGTTTATCAAGTGACCTACCTATGTCAGATAAAGGGTTTGCCAAGTGACCTATCTCAGTCAGATAAAGGGTTTGCCAAGTGACCTACCTCAGTCAGATAAAGGGTTTATCAAGTGACCTACCTCAGTCAATTAAAGGGTTTATCAAGTGACCTACCTCAGTCAGATAAAGGGTTTGCCAAGTGACCTACCTCAGTCAGATAAAGGGTTTATCAAGTGACCTACCTCAGTCAGATAAAGGGTTTGCCAAGTGACCTACCTCAGTCAGTTAAAGGTTTATCAAGTGGCCTACCTCAGTCAGTTAAAGGGTTTATCAAGTGACCTACCTCTGTCAGATAAAGGGTTTATCAAGTGACCTTCCTCAGTCAGATAAAGAGTTTGCCAAGTGACCTACCTCAGTCAGTTAAAGGGTTTATCAAGTGACCTACCTCAGTCAGATTAAGGGTTTATCAAGTGACCTACCTCAGTCAGATAAAGGGTTTATCAAGTGACCTACCTCAGTCAGATAAAGGGTTTATCAAGTGACCTACCTCAGTCAGATAAAGGGTTTATAAAGTGACCTACCTCAGTCAGATAAAGGGTTTGCCAAGTGACCTTCCTCAGTCAGATAAAGGGTTTATCAAGTGACCTACCTCAGTCAGATAAAGGGTTTGCCAAGTGACCTTCCTCAGTCAGATAATGGGTTTATCAAGTGACCTACCTCAGTCAGATAAAGGGTTTGCCAAGTGACCTTCCTCAGTCAGATAAAGGGTTTATCAAGTGACCTACCTCAGTCAGATAATGGGTTTATCAAGTGACCTACCTCAGTCAGATAATGGGTTTATCAAGTGACCTACCTCAGTCAGATAAAGGGTTTGCCAAGTGACCTACCTCAGTCAGTTAAAGGTTTATCAAGTGGCCTACCTCAGTCAGTTAAAGGGTTTATCAAGTGACCTACCTCTGTCAGATAAAGGGTTTATCAAGTGACCTTCCTCAGTCAGATAAAGAGTTTGCCAAGTGACCTACCTCAGTCAGTTAAAGGGTTTATCAAGTGACCTACCTCAGTCAGATAAAGGGTTTATCAAGTGACCTACCTCAATCAGATAAAGGATTTATCAAGTGACCTACCTCAGTCAGATAAAGGGTTTATCAAGTGACCTACCTCAGTCAGATAAAGGGTTTATCAAGTGACCTTCCTCAGTCAGATAAAGAGTTTGCCAAGTGACCTACCTCAGTCAGATAATGGGTTTATCAAGTGACCTTCCTCAGTCAGATAAAGGGTTTATCAAGTGACCTTCCTCAGTCAGATAAAGGGTTTATCAAGTGACCTACCTCAATCAGATAATGGGTTTATCAAGTGACCTTCCTCAGTCAGATAATGGGTTTGCCAAGTGACCTACCTCAGTCAGTTAAAGGGTTTATCAAGTGACCTACCTCAGTCAGATAAAGGGTTTATCAAGTGACCTACCTTAATCAGATAATGGGTTTGCCAAGTGACCTACCTCAGTCAGATAAAGGGTTTATCAAGTGACCAACCTCAGTCAGTTAATGGGTTTGCCAAGTGACCTACCTCAGACAGTTAAAGGGTTTATCAAGTGACCTACCTCAGTCAGATAAAGGGTTTATCAAGTGACCTACCTCAGTCAGCTAAAGGGTTATCAAGTGACCTACCTCAGTCAGATAAAGGGTTTATCAAGTGACCTACCTCAGTCAGATAATGGGTTTATCAAGTGACCTATCTCAGTCAGATAAAGGGTTTGCCAAGTGACCTACCTCAGTCAGTTAAAGGTTTATCAAGTGGCCTACCTCAGTCAGTTAAAGGGTTTATCAAGTGACCTACCTATGTCAGATAAAGGGTTTGCCAAGTGACCTATCTCAGTCAGATAAAGGGTTTGCCAAGTGACCTACCTCAGTCAGATAAAGGGTTTATCAAGTGACCTACCTCAGTCAGTTAAAGGGTTTATCAAGTGACCTACCTCAGTCAGATAAAGGGTTTGCCAAGTGACCTACCTCAGTCAGATAATGGGTTTATCAAGTGACCTACCTCAGTCAGATAAAGGGTTTGCCAAGTGACCTACCTCAGTCAGTTAAAGGGTTAATCAAGTGACCTTCCTCAGTCAGATAAAGGGTTTATCAAGTGACCTTCCTCAGTCAGATAAAGGGTTTATCAAGTGACCTACCTCGGTCAGATAATGGGTTAATCAAGTGACCTACCTCAGTCAGTTAAAGGGTTAATCAAGTGACCTTCCTCAGTCAGATAAGGGGTTTATCAAGTGACCTACCTCAGTCAGTTAAAGGGTTAATCAAGTGACCTTCCTCAGTCAGATAAAGGGTTTATCAAGTGACCTACCTCGGTCAGATAAAGGGTTTATCAAGTGACCTACCTCAGTCAGTTAAAGGGTTAATCAAGTGACCTTCCTCAGTCAGATAAAGGGTTTATCAAGTGACCTTCCTCAGTCAGTTAAAGGGTTTGTCAAGTGACCTACCTCAGTCAGTTAAAGGGTTAATCAAGTGACCTTCCTCAATCAGAAATAAAAGACTTTTCAAGTGACCTTCCTCAGTCAGATAAAGGGTTTATCAAGTGACCTACCTCGGTCAGTTAAAGGGTTTATCAAGTGACCTTCCTCAGTCAGATAAAGGGTTTATCAAGTGACCTACCTCAGTCAGTTAAAGGGTTAATCAAGTGACCTTCCTCAGTCAGATAAAGGGTTTATCAAGTGACCTACCTCAGTCAGTTAAAGGGTTAATCAAGTGACCTTCCTCAGTCAGTTAAAGGGTTTATCAGGTGACCTACCTCAGTCAGTTAAAGGGTTAATCAAGTGACCTTCCTCAATCAGAAATAAAAGACTTTTCAAGTGACCTTCCTCAGTCAGATAAAGGGTTTATCAAGTGACCTACCTCGGTCAGTTAAAGGGTTTATCAAGTGACCTTCCTCAGTCAGATAAAGGGTTTATCAAGTGACCTACCTCAGTCAGTTAAAGGGTTAATCAAGTGACCTTCCTCAGTCAGATAAAGGGTTTATCAAGTGACCTACCTCAGTCAGATAAAGGGTTTATCAAGTGACCTTCCTCAGTCAGATAAAGGGTTTATCAAGTGACCTACTTCAGTCAGTTAAAGGGTTAATCAAGTGACCTTCCTCAGTCAGATAAAGGGTTTATCAAGTGACCTACCTCAGTCAGATAAAGGGTTTATCAAGTGACCTTCCTCAGTCAGATAAAGGGTTTATCAAGTGACCTACCTCAGTCAGTTAAAGGGTTAATCAATTGACCTTCCTCAGTCAGATAAAGGGTTTATCAAGTGACCTACCTCAGTCAGATAATGGGTTTATCAGGTGACCTTCCTCAGTCAGATAAAGGGTTTATCAAGTGACCTACCTCAGTCAGTTAAAGGGTTTATCAAGTGACCTTCCTCAGTCAGATAAAGGGTTTATCAAGTGACCTACCTCAGTCAGTTAAAGGGTTAATCAAGTGACCTTCCTCAGTCAGATAAAGGGTTTATCAAGTGACCTACCTCAGTCAGATAAAGGGTTTATCAAGTGACCTTCCTCAGTCAGATAAAGGGTTTATCAAGTGACCTACCTCAGTCAGTTAAAGGGTTAATCAAGTGACCTTCCTCAGTCAGATAAAGGGTTTATCAAGTGACCTACCTCAGTCAGTTAAAGGGTTAATCAAGTAACCTACCTCAATCAGAAATAAAAGACTTTTCAAGTGACCTTCCTCAGTCAGATAAAGGGTTTATCAAGTGACCTTCCTCAGTCAGATAAAGGGTTTATCAAGTGACCTACCTCAGTATGATAAAGGGTTTATCAAGTGACCTACCTCAATCAGATAATGGGTTTGCCAAGTGACCTACCTCAGTCAGATAAAGGGTTTATCAAGTGACCTACCTCAGTCAGATAAAGGGTTTATCAAGTGACCTACCTCAGTCAGATAAAGGGTTTATCAAGTGACCTACCTCAATCAGATAATGGGTTTGCCAAGTGACCTACCTCAGTCAGATAAAGGGTTTATCAAGTGACCAACCTCAGTCAGATAATGGGTTTATCAAGTGACCTTCCTCAGTCAGATAAAGGGTTTATCAAGTGACCTTCCTCAGTCAGATAAAGGGTTTATCAAGTGACCTACCTCAATCAGATAATGGGTTTATCAAGTGACCTTCCTCAGTCAGTTAAAGGGTTAATCAAGTGACCTTCCTCAGTCAGATAAATGGTTTATCAAGTGACCTACCTCAGTCAGTTAAAGGGTTAATCAAGTGACCTTCCTCAGTCAGATAAAGGGTTTATCAAGTGACCTACCTCGGTCAGATAAAGGGTTTATCAAGTGACCTACCTCAGTCAGTTAAAGGGTTAATCAAGTGACCTTCCTCAGTCAGATAAAGGGTTTATCAAGTGACCTTCCTCAGTCAGTTAAAGGGTTTATCAAGTGACCTACCTCAGTCAGTTAAAGGGTTAATCAAGTGACCTTCCTCAATCAGAAATAAAAGACTTTTCAAGTGACCTTCCTCAGTCAGATAAAGGGTTTATCAAGTGACCTTCCTCAGTCAGATAAAGGGTTTATCAAGTGACCTACCTCAATCAGATAATGGGTTTATCAAGTGACCTTCCTCAGTCAGTAAAGGGTTAATCAAGTGACCTTCCTCAGTCAGATAAAGGGTTTATCAAGTGACCTACCTCAGTCAGTTAAAGGGTTAATCAAGTGACCTTCCTCAGTCAGATAAAGGGTTTATCAAGTGACCTACCTCGGTCAGATAAAGGGTTTATCAAGTGACCTACCTCAGTCAGTTAAAGGGTTAATCAAGTGACCTTCCTCAGTCAGATAAAGGGTTTATCAAGTGACCTTCCTCAGTCAGTTAAAGGGTTTATCAAGTGACCTACCTCAGTCAGTTAAAGGGTTAATCAAGTGACCTTCCTCAATCAGAAATAAAAGACTTTTCAAGTGACCTACCTCAGTCAGTTAAAGGGTTAATCAAGTGACCTTCCTCAGTCAGATAATGGGTTTATCAAGTGACCTTCTTCAGTCAGATAAAGGGTTTATCAAGTGACCTACCTCAGTCAGTTAAAGGGTTTATCAAGTGACCTTCCTCAGTCAGATAAAGGGTTTATCAAGTGACCTACCTCAGTCAGTTAAAGGGTTAATCAAGTGACCTTCCTCAGTCAGATAAAGGGTTTATCAAGTGACCTACCTCAGTCAGATAAAGGGTTAATCAAGTGACCTTCCTCAGTCAGATAAAGGGTTTATCAAGTGACCTTTCTCAGTCAGTTAAAGGGTTTATCAAGTGACCTACCTCAGTCAGTTAAAGGGTTAATCAAGTGACCTTCCTCAATCAGAAATAAAAGACTTTTCAAGTGACCTTCCTCAGTCAGATAAAGGGTTTATCAAGTGACCTACCTCGGTCAGATAATGGGTTTATCAAGTGACCTACCTCAGTCAGTTAAAGGGTTAATCAAGTGACCTTCCTCAGTCAGATAAAGGGTTTATCAAGTGACCTACCTCAGTCAGTTAAAGGGTTAATCAAGTGACCTTCCTCAGTCAGATAAAGGGTTTATCAAGTGACCTACCTCGGTCAGATAAAGGGTTTATCAAGTGACCTACCTCAGTCAGTTAAAGGGTTAATCAAGTGACCTTCCTCAGTCAGATAAAGGGTTTATCAAGTGACCTTCCTCAGTCAGTTAAAGGGTTTATCAAGTGACCTACCTCAGTCAGTTAAAGGGTTAATCAAGTGACCTTCCTCAGTCAGATAAAGGGTTTATCAAGTGACCTACCTCAGTCAGATAGAGGGTTTATCAAGTGACCTTCCTCAGTCAGATAAAGGGTTTATCAAGTGACCTACCTCAGTCAGTTAAAGGGTTAATCAAGTGACCTTCCTCAGTCAGATAAAGGGTTTATCAAGTGACCTACCTCAGTCTGTTAAAGGGTTAATCAAGTAACCTACCTCAATCAGAAATAAAAGACTTTTCAAGTGACCTTCCTCAGTCAGATAAAGGGTTTATCAAGTGACCTTCCTCAGTCAGATAAAGGGTTTATCAAGTGACCTACCTCAGTCAGATAAAGGGTTTATCAAGTGACCTACCTCAATCAGATAATGGGTTTGCCAAGTGACCTACCTCAGTCAGATAAAGGGTTTATCAAGTGACCTACCTCAGTCAGATAAAGGGTTTATCAAGTGACCTACCTCAGTCAGATAAAGGGTTTATCAAGTGACCTACCTCAATCAGATAATGGGTTTGCCAAGTGACCTACCTCAGTCAGATAAAGGGTTTATCAAGTGACCAACCTCAGTCAGATAATGGGTTTATCAAGTGACCTTCCTCAGTCAGATAAAGGGTTTATCAAGTGACCTTCCTCAGTCAGATAAAGGGTTTATCAAGTGACCTACCTCAATCAGATAATGGGTTTATCAAGTGACCTTCCTCAGTCAGATAATGGGTTTGCCAAGTGACCTTCCTCAGTCAGTTAAAGGGTTTATCAAGTGACCTACCTCAGTCAGATAAAGGGTTAATCAAGTGACCTACCTCAATCAGAAATAAAAGACTTTTCAAGTGACCTTCCTCAGTCAGATAAAGGGTTTATCAAGTGACCTACCTCAATCAGATAAAGGGTTTATCAAGTGACCTTCCTCAGTCAGATAATGGGTTTGCCAAGTGACCTACCTCAGTCAGTTAAAGGGTTTATCAAGTGACCTTCCTCAGTCAGATAAAGGGTTTATCAAGTGACCTTCCTCAGTCAGATAAAGGGTTTATCAAGTGACCTACCTCAATCAGATAATGGGTTTATCAAGTGACCTTCCTCAGTCAGATAATGGGTTTGCCAAGTGACCTACCTCAGTCAGATAAAGGGTTTATCAAGTGACCTTCCTCAGTCAGATAAAGGGTTTATCAAGTGACCTACCTCAATCAGATAATGGGTTTATCAAGTGACCTTCCTCAGTCAGAAAATGGGTTTGCCAAGTGACCTACCTCAGTCAGTTAAAGGGTTTATCAAGTGACCTACCTCAGTCAGATAAAGGGTTTATCAAGTGACCTACCTCAGTCAGATAAAGGGTTTATCAAGTGACCTACCTCAATCAGATAATGGGTTTGCCAAGTGACCTACCTCAGTCAGATAAAGGGTTTATCAAGTGACCTACCTCAATCAGATAATGGGTTTGCCACGTGACCTACCTCAGTCAGATAAAGGGTTTATCAAGTGACCAACCTCAGTCAGATAATGGGTTTGCCAAGTGACCTACCTCAGACAGTTAAAGGGTTTATCAAGTGACCTACCTCAGTCAGATAAAGGGTTTATCAAGTGACCTACCTCAGTCAGCTAAAGGGTTATCAAGTGACCTACCTCAGTCAGATAAAGGGTTTATCAAGTGACCTACCTCAGTCAGATAATGGGTTTATCAAGTGACCTATCTCAGTCAGATAAAGGGTTTGCCAAGTGACCTACCTCAGTCAGTTAAAGGTTTATCAAGTGGTCTACCTCAGTCAGTTAAAGGGTTTATCAAGTGACCTACCTATGCCAGATAAAGGGTTTGCCAAGTGACCTATCTCAGTCAGATAAAGGGTTTGCCAAGTGACCTACCTCAGTCAGATAAAGGGTTTATCAAGTGACCTACCTCAGTCAGTTAAAGGGTTTATCAAGTGACCTACCTCAGTCAGATAAAGGGTTTGTCAAGTGACCTACCTCAGTCAGATAATGGGTTTATCAAGTGACCTACCTCAGTCAGATAAAGGGTTTGCCAAGTGACCTACCTCAGTCAGTTAAAGGTTTATCAAGTGGCCTACCTCAGTCAGATAAAGGGTTTATCAAGTGACCTACCTCTGTCAGATAAAGGGTTTATCAAGTGACCTTCCTCAGTCAGATAAAGAGTTTGCCAAGTGACCTACCTCAGTCAGTTAAAGGGTTTATCAAGTGACCTACCTCAGTCAGATTAAGGGTTTATCAAGTGACCTACCTCAGTCAGATAAAGGGTTTATCAAGTGACCTACCTCAGTCAGATAAAGGGTTTATCAAGTGACCTACCTCAGTCAGATAAAGGGTTTATAAAGTGACCCACCTATGTCAGATAAAGGGTTTGCCAAGTGACCTTCCTCAGTCAGATAAAGGGTTTATCAAGTGACCTACCTCAGTCAGATAAAGGGTTTGCCAAGTGACCTTCCTCAGTCAGATAATGGGTTTATCAAGTGACCTACCTCAGTCAGATAAAGGGTTTGCCAAGTGACCTTCCTCAGTCAGATAAAGGGTTTATCAAGTGACCTACCTCAGTCAGATAATGGGTTTATCAAGTGACCTACCTCAGTCAGATAATGGGTTTATCAAGTGACCTACCTCAGTCAGATAAAGGGTTTGCCAAGTGACCTACCTCAGTCAGTTAAAGGTTTATCAAGTGGCCTACCTCAGTCAGTTAAAGGGTTTATCAAGTGACCTACCTCTGTCAGATAAAGGGTTTATCAAGTGACCTTCCTCAGTCAGATAAAGAGTTTGCCAAGTGACCTACCTCAGTCAGTTAAAGGGTTTATCAAGTGACCTACCTCAGTCAGATAAAGGGTTTATCAAGTGACCTACCTCAATCAGATAAAGGGTTTATCAAGTGACCTACCTCAGTCAGATAAAGGGTTTATCAAGTGACCTACCTCAGTCAGATAAAGGGTTTATCAAGTGACCTTCCTCAGTCAGATAAAGAGTTTGCCAAGTGACCTACCTCAGTCAGTTAAAGGGTTTATCAAGTGACCTACCTCAGTCAGATAATGGGTTTATCAAGTGACCTACCTCAGTCAGATAATGGGTTTATCAAGTGACCTACCTCAGTCAGATAATGGGTTTATCAAGTGACCTACCTCAGTCAGATAATGGGTTTATCAAGTGACCTACCTCAGTCAGATAAAGGGTTTATCAAGTGACCTACCTCAGTCAGTTAAAGGGTTTATCAAGTGACCTACCTCAGTCAGTTAAAGGATTTATCAAGTGACCTACCTCAGTCAGATAATGGGTTTATCAAGTGACCTACCTCAGTCAGATAAAGGGTTTATCAAGTCACCTACCTCAGTCAGATAAAGGGTTTGCCAAGTGACCTACCTCAGTCAGATAAAGGGTTTATCAAGTGACCTTCCTCAGTCACATAAAGGGTCTATCAAGTGACCTACCTCAGTCAGTTAAAGGGTTTATCAAGTGACCTACCTCAGTCAGATAAAGGGTTTGCCAAGTGACCTACCTCAGTCAGATAAAGGGTTTGCCAAGTGACCTACCTCAGTCAGATAAAGGGTTTATCAAGTAACCTTCCTCAGTCAGATAAAGGGTTTATCAAGTGACCTACCTCAGTCAGTTAAAGGGTTTATCAAGTGACCTACCTCAGTCAGATAATGGGTTTATCAAGTTACCTACCTCAGTCAGATAATGGGTTTATCAAGTTACCTACCTCTGTCAGATAAAGGGTTTATCAAGTCACCTACCTCAGTCAGAGAAAGGGTTTAAACCTTTATAGACAGGTTTTAGCAAAATTTCGACTAAGTGACCATGATTTTGAGATTGACATAGGCAGAAGAAGTAATGTTCCAGTAAATATACCAGATATATAGATTTAAGAAATAAAATTTTATCATTTATACAGGATTTTTCACAAAATAAATATGGGCTTGTCTAGATTTTGTGAACACAGAGTCACAGAATACAATATGATTCAGGTGTATATTTATTTCAAGTAGCGGAGTAAGACAGGAAAACATTTAGGAAAATAATAATCCATAAAGTAGTACTTTAATTAATAAATTCACTGAATACTGTAATTTATGTTAAATTGATAATGGTAAATATATAAAATTACATTTGTGTATATCAGTGCTATTCTTTTCTACGACATGTATATCTTTTAACATGATTTCACACATATCGGCAAAAAGCGGTGGCAAACTTGTGTAAATTTATATGTTACTTATGTTATTCGTACTTTGGGCCATGAGGCCTTTCCACAATGAAATGTTGTTGTTGTTGTAAGAAAAGTTTATCAAGGGACCTACCTTAATCAGGAAAAAGGGTTTATCTGGTGACCTACTTTTGTCAGATAAAGGGTTGATCAAGTTTCCTACTTTAGTAAAAGAAAGGGTTTATCAAGGGACCTACCTTAGTTAGAGAAGAGGTTTATCAAGTGACCTATTTTAGTCAGCGAAATATCTTATCAAGTGACCTACCTTAGTCAGAGAAAGGGCTTATCAAATGACCTACCTTCTTTAGAGAAAGGGTTTATAAAGTGACCTACCTAAGTCAGAGAAAAGGTTTATTAAGTGATCTACCTTGGTAAGAGAAAGTGCTTATCAAGTAACCTTCCTTAGTCACAGAAGAAGGACTTATCAAATAAGTGACCTAACTTAGTAAGAGAAAGGGCTTATCAAGTCAATAAACTCAGAAAAAGAAAGGGCTTATCAAATGACCTACCTCAATCCGATAAATAGGGCTTTTCAATTGACCTGCCTCGGTCAGAAAAAGGCTTATCAAGTGCCCTGCCTCAGTAAAAGAAAGGGCTTATGAAGTGACCTACCTTAGTCAGATAAAGGGTTTTATCAAGTGACCTACTTTAGTCAGAAAAAGGGATTATCAAGTTACCTATCTTAGTCAGAAAATGGACTCATCAATGACATTCCTCAGTCAAAGAAAGGGCTCATCAAGTAACCTGACTCAGTAAAAGAAAGGCCTAATCAAGTGACCTACCTTAGTCAGAGAAAGGGCTTATCAAGTAACCTACCTTAGTCAGATAAAAGGCTTATAAAGTAACCGACCTTAGTCAGAGAAAGGGCTTATCAAGTGATCTACCCCGGTCAGAGAACAAGCCCGTGTTTGGATTTTTACTTTTTCTCAACAGTATTTCTATCATATTTAAACTGGGATTTCGTCTTTTGTATCAATAAATAGATAATTTTAGCGTAGAGTTACAATCATTTTATTTTTGTCGGTGGAGGTAACCGTCTCCATTTTTTTAATGCTGACTTATCTAATTCCCAAGCTAAGTATTTATATCTGAATAGTTCCATTTCAGGGCGGTAGCACTTGTTTCCTGTCATTTGATTTTATATCCTAGTGTCTCCCTGGCTACCCCACCTGCAGGTCCTGGGTATGTTATCATCCCCATTGCTGGGTCATAACACCGAGGAACCTCCCAAAGATGCGCTCGTTTTTGAGTGACACACGGCTGTGGGGTATAGCCTTCTCATTCAGCCTGCAGAGCGCTCACCCTAGGTAGGGGCCGATCGGTTTCGAGTCCTTTGCTCTGCCTCAGAGCCACAGAAGCCGTTATATGTGAAACTTGAACAAATGTTTAGGTATCTTTCCAGGTGTTTCTACCACAACCGAGGCGACCACGCCCCCCGAGGATCAGGTCCTGAACATTACAGGGGTCAGTGCGTCCCAGCGTACCAGTACAAGCATACAGGTCAAATGGAACCAGCCCACTGGCGCCACCACGGACGAACAGTGGTACTACATTATTTACTACAAGTTCATTGACAATGGTGACGTTGTGGAGCGAAGGGCCGAGGTATACTGAAAGTCGCCAGTTCGTTGTTGTAAATGAGTTATATTTATATTTTGTCTCATCCGTCGTAATTGAGTAAAACCACAGCTTACTCTCTCGACAGGTGGTCAAATGCAGTGACCTACAAAAACAAACCATTTGAGTTCGGCATTAACTGGGGTTTTCCTGGTAATAACTGAAACTGCATGCTCACTTAATACATGAGACATATCCGTTTAAGTGAGGTTGACACAATGAATTTACATCCCGTGATTGAAATAATCAAACTCCTGAGCACAGTCAAAATTCTGAATCTTAAACCTTTTTATCTTTCTTCCTAAGATAAAGAGGTATTTATATCTAACTGACTTTCGGTCATATTTAGTACTTGAATACTCAGTATAAGCATTTACAGGGAATAGGGTCGTCCTTTTGATCATTGAGCTTGACCGCAATAAGTGGGTCTGAATTGTTGTAAGATGTAGACTGATTTCTAATATTTTTAAATAATTCTTTTTCTTAAATAATGTGTCAGGTTGGTGTTTATTTACCTTGTTGAAAATTAGGCCCTTTAACTTTTACCCTACATAATCATGTTCCCCCTTCAAATGTAACCAATACAAATTTTCATTGCAAGCAGGTAGACATGGGGGGGGGGGGATGAAATGGATTATAGCAGTTTGTCGTGTTTATTGTTAGAAACATGATACATATAGGTCGTGAAAAATACATGGATAGTATATCTGCGTCCTCATAGAAACATTTCGGTTCTCGACACTAGAGGGCGTGCCACTCTGACATCTGGAAGTCATGGTCGGTCATAATTGATCTTTCTCCGCCGTCCATTAAAAGCGCATATAGAACGTTATAATTTAGGCTAGAAATGTCTGGATTTAGTGTCCTGACAGACACAAATGACTGGTGCTGTCTTTTTTATACTCAGGAATTCTTCCGCAAGCGGGCTTGGAAAACATGTTTATATATATAGCGCCCAACCGGCTGGATAAACATGTTTATACCTAACAGCCACACAAGCAGATTCTTGTCGTGTTTACGAAGAGTGAACCTATACCTGTAGCAGATGCATAAGTTAGGCAATAACATGGCTAATTTTTTTTTCTCTCTCTCTTTTGTGGTATCTCAGTAGCATAAATATTAATTTTCATGATTAATATTCAATTGAGTCTTTTTCATCATCGATACCACCTTTGTTTATTCTCTCAATCAACAAATTTATTTCCTTTGGATTTAAATACATTTTCTTAATTACAGACTGTATATTCAAATGAAAATACAAGTCACGCAACACATATTTTACAATATCATAATGGTTTATCAGCAGTGCATTTATCTTTGCGTTCATATGTGCTTTAAAAATTGCATATGTAACGATACTGATATAATTGTTAATAAATATAATATTTCTATTTAGCCCAATTGATATTTTGTAACCCAACATCAAATTTTTCCAACCTATGCTTACTTTTAACGCACGATTTATAACAGACCAAATCGGCTTTACTGTTTGGCAGAAAAAAAGCATATGGGAAACATCATCCAGAACCCCACACAAATTACAGTGTTGCTTTGCATTGTTATCCCATTTTGCTTGTTTAGCGCTGCATGGGATTAAGTCATTTAATAATTTATAATTAAATTCTGCAATTTTTCGGTATGGAAATTTTTCGACCTTCACTTTATAAATAGTACCCCATGGTATTATATAATCTATGTCAAATTTTTTTTTCAATTTTGTGTGTGAAATTGGCAAATGAAATTTTTTATTTATCAATAAATCATAGAAAAAAATGTTGTTTTTGTTTATCAATGTTAACGGTTTTATTACCTGTAAGTATTGAAATTTCGTTTTTAGTGCTCAATTTAGTCGTTTCGACCTCTGTATTAATATATTTAGATATCTTTTTCAACATATTTTTAAGAATAGAATATTCAATAATCCAGTTTCTAGTATCTTTAAGTCTATTCAGAACTTCTTTCTCTGAAATGAACTTTGAAATTATTATTAAGTCATGAAGGCGTGTTATATTTGCGCTAACCCATGCTTTAAAAAGAAGGGGCTTTCCTTTATATAAAATGTTTTTATTTCCCCAGATGAACTGGCTTAATATTTTATCTGGTGTCATTTTACTAAATGGAAGTAATTTCTTACAGTTATTATAACTAAAAATCATCTGTCTATAAAAAAACGGTAAATAGGCAAGATCCTGTAATTCTTTCTCGTTTGTAACATTTGTCTGTAAGACTGTTGTTATATCGAGACCAATCTGGCTAAGAAAAAAACGTAGAAAGCAAGATGCTTTGTACTTATTTTGTAATATTCTTGGAATCCAAGCACTTTTTGCGGCTTGGACTATAGATTCTATATCGGGCATTTTCAGTCCACCTTGGTCACTTTCTACGTGCCTATAAGAGTTTTTCTTTTAATTCGATCACGAGAATTCCATATATACTTATACATAATCCTTTCTATTTTACGTAGTTCCTCTGTATTAATTTCTAATACCGAAGCTTTAAGAAGTAGTTGTGATATACCAGGAGATTTTAAAATTAGAATTTTCCCGAAAATAAAAGGTTTCTTTTCTTCGAAGTATTTATTATTTTGATTAACTTATTTATGACTTCGTCCCAATTCTTTTGTAACGCAAAGGTTTGATCCGTTGAAATATACACCCCCAGGTATTTTACTGGTTCTTCTGTCCACTTGATTTCATAGATGTTAATAGGGGTATTTTCTTTTAAACCTAACCATAATCCTACAGACTTTTTGAGATTGAGCTGTAGACCTGATACTTTTCCAAATTGTTTTACCTCTTCTAATGAACTATGTATGGAGCTTTGATCTGTGACTGCAATAGTTGTGACGTCCGCATACTGTGATAATTTCACAATTTCACCATTCATCGTAAATCCATGTATATGATTATTATTTCTTATCCTAATGGCCATAAACTCAACAGCTATGATAAAAAGCAATGCCGAAACTGGGCACCCTAGTCTTATTCCGCGTTGCATAACTTTTATGGGAGAAATCCAGCCATTGTTTTTTTATACAGAATTCAGGTTTTTTGTAAAATATTTTTATCCATCGTAAAAAATAATTTCCAAAATTAAAATACTTTAATGCAGTGAACATAAATTCCCATTCCAAGGTGTCAAAAGCTTTGGAGAAATCGAGCTGAATTAAAGCACCTTCTTTGTTACATAATTTTGTATAATTGATAATGTCCTGAGCTAAACGTATATTGTTACCAATATAGCGCCCCTTAATATAGCCTGTTTGGTCTAAATTAATTATATGATCTGCTACTTTCTGTATTCTTTTTGCAAATATAAATGTTAATATTTTGTAATCTGTATTACACAGGCTTATTGGTCTGTAATTATTAAGTTCTTCTTTATCTCCCTTTTTAAAGATTAAAGAGATATCGGCTTTTCTCATTGATATTGGCATTTCCTGTTTAATATAGATTTCATTTTGGAGGTCATAGAAAATTGGCCCAAGTATTTTCCAGAACTTTTTGTAAAATTCATTGGGAAGGCCGTCTAAACCAGGAGATTTGTTATCTTTTAACTGATTTATAATATTATCACATTCTTGTTTTGTTATCGGTTTATCACATAGTTCATGTTGCTTTTCAGATAATTTGGGAAATACCCCTGTTTCATTAACATATGTATCTATCTCAGATTTAGATGGTGCTGATGACGTGTAAAGTTGTTCATAAAATTCTGATATTATTTGCAGAATCTTATCATCATCAGTATAAGAGATATTACGATATTTTATACAAGTAATTGTATTCATCATTTGATGTTTTCTTTCTAACGAGAAGAAATACTTGGAACTTCTCTCTCCATCCTCGACCCATCTTGCTCTAGATCGGATTTGGGCACCTTTTGTTTTTTCATTATATAGAACATTTAAATCTAATTCAGACTTGGTAATTTCTTCTTCTTTTCCAGTTTCCTTTTTCAGATTCAATATCTTTTGTTCAAGACATCTTATTTTATTTTTCTTATATGAAGCTTTTTCCTTTGAGTAAACAATGGAAACTTCTCTTACTTTAATTTTAATGAGATCCAACAATAATAAAAGTGTAATAGTACCTATATATTCTATAAGACACTGGTTTATAATATTTTCTATTAATTTTATGTAAACGGTGTCATTTAAAAGCTGGATATTAAACTTCCAATAGCCTTGACCTCTGTTGTTCATGCAAGTTTCTATGTCAATGCCAACCGCATTGTGATCGGTCAAACGATCTCCGATTTTACCGGTAATTACTGTGCAGTTAGTGTAATTTCTAATATGGGATTTTAATGTTTTTGCAACAAATATATAATCAAGTCTGCTTCTGAGTTTCCCACTGTTGTCGGCACATGTAAAACGTTCAGCATTATCACTTAAAAGAAAAGTGTCTACTAAGTCAAGAGTACAAACAAAATTTTGAAAGAGAGTCGTACATTTATCTTTTAAATGGAATTTAGTATCAGTATCCGTGTGTGTAAGACTACTGTTGAAATCTCCAGCAATTATTAAATTTTCCTGAGCCTTGCAGTGCTCAGTGAGCCACTTCAGTGTCTCTGTTATAAACTCACAGCGATGTTTATCCTGGTTTGGTGCATACAAACAAACCAATGTGTACAAGTGTTCTGATATTTCTAAGTTAATTAATAATTTTCTACCCAATTTATCTTGATATTCATCTATTATTTTAAACCCAACATTTCGGTTTATTAAAATAGCTACCCCTTTTCCATGAGAAGTATCTGACGCTGAATGATAAACTGTACCATCCCACAAGCTGTTAAATATTCTGATAAAAGCTGGAACACAATAGGTTTCTTGCAAGAAAGCAATATCAATATTACGCCGTTTCAACCAATAGAATATTTTCTTTCGTTTAAAGTGATTGTTTAGTCCTCTGACGTTCAGAGAACAGATACGAAGACTGGCCATTTAAACAACATATCTAAAAATATTCTGTATCAGTTTCCAAATAGATGTCCGATAAACAGGAAAATCTATTATTGTCGACAATTTTCTGAGTTTTCCCAGCTTTTTTGTGGGTATCTACATCATTTGGCGACCTTGAGGCGAGTCGTTTTGGACGAGACGAAGTTCGTCCAGGTTCATCGTCCTGTGGTTTGTCCTGATTTATTTCATACGTTATGTATTGACGTTTTACGTTTTGCAGTAAACGACCAAACAAGTTTTTTCCCTTCCAGCTTGTTTTGGTGGTAACTTTTGATAAGTACCTATAGAAAGTCCTGTCCCTAAATGAAGATCTGGGGAAGCGAGTGCTAAGGTTGATGAGCCAGTGGCAATATATTCATCCTTAAATTCAGGGATTTGTTGAATTTTTTCAAATATGAGGTCTTCTAAAATGTCTCGGGTATCGTCTGGGGCTAACTTGTCGTCGATTGTTGAGCCCAATTTTCTCGCAATTCCAGCATGTTTGGCATTTGCGATTTGTTGAGCTAGATCGTCACAGTCATTTTCAACGGCACGGCGATATTGAAAGGCATGCTCCAGGGAGGGAAAGTTTTGACCATAAACGTCAAGTGTGCAGGGGAAATCACTTGAGAGAATATCAGTGTGCCCTGATATGATCTGAACATCCTGGTCTCTCACATACTTAGAGCATTTAGGACTTCCAGCTTTATGCCCTTTCTCATTACAGACTGAACAGATTGTATCTGCAAACTGGTTGAAATGGAATATACGGCATTTGGATGGTCCGATCATAACGTTACGTGGGAGAGCTTCTGGTATGGGGTTGTCAACGAACACAAACCGATTTCCGTTTTTGTATGAGGTTAACAGACCGTCCTTGGTTCTTTCATATTCATATTTGACCTCAGATACCAGAGTGAAGTTTTTTTCTTTGAGGAAATCTACGATACACGAGTTATCGTATGAGAGGGGTAGATCACAAACTTTGATTTTGATCGGACGGGGAGAAGTTGGGTCAGATCTAATAGTAAATGGATTTCTATCTGACAGAGTAATGTGTTTTCCCCTAAGGGTTATACCTTCTGCGAGTAATTTTACTCTTGCTTCGGTAGATTTAGCGTATATACGCCACAGATTTTGTACCTGTTGACCCCCGTCAATGTTTACAGTCCCGACGACTCTAGCTGCGGCGGAGCACACCTCGAAAGGTCTCATTGTGTCGCCTTCCTCTGAGTAATCCTTTCTTTTAGGGATTACTTGGTCATTTGTAAAGAAAACCGGTAGCACACTTTCCGCTGTCATTATCAATGCAATGAGTTCCTTTCAATTCACAATAAATCACAATAAATTCACAATCAGTACCTACCGGTCAGGGCTCGGCCCCGAGTGTAGAAATGAGTAAAGAAGTAATAGTTATACAACCAAATAGCCCTATATTGCCTATTATAGGTTTAAATATACATAATAGGATTCATTTTACAAATATATTTCCTCTGGAGTACATATTAAATACCGCTAGTAGCATGTTGTTGATATCCAAATCCAGACGGGCAGCCATGATTTATTTTAAACAGATAATTACGGTATGGTAAACAATCTCCGTTCAGACTACCGTAAAGTATACCGGTCTGACCATGGGGGGGTTTGGGGGGTCTCCCCCCACATTAAAAGCAGTTAATAATGTTTCTTTTTTGTTGTAGGAAATCTAAGGGGGGTATGCGGGGTTTCCCCCCATCTTTTAAGTAGTTAATAATATTTCTCAATAAATATTTTCATGATATTTACAACCATCGTTAGGTGGCGCTATTTATTACTCCACACCCAGATTTAAAAGCCCTCTTTTTCCTGTGACCTTCACATTGTCTTGCATGATGTAATGGCATTAGTGTTCGAGTACTGAGCCGTGCTGCACAGGATCGATTCCAGCGAGGACCAACTTCTGCTCTTTCATGTGATATTCATGATTTATAATGTATACATGTACATACACATTTCTGAATAATAATAAAATGTCTTTCATCAACAGATAATGCCGCGGTAGGAAATAGAAGAGAAGACAATAGTGGTAGCAATATTTTATTCAGCTGTCCCAAATGTAGGTACTGATTGTAAATTCGCTCCATATCAGTTTTTGAAAAGATAAATTTTCTGTCTTGACATAAATTCTGAGAGTTAGTACTATAAACAAGTTCTCAGCAAAAACTTACGTAGGTTGTCTTACGTTTCATGCGTTTGTGGTCAAAATTTGTCAGAGCAGTCGAGAGGCGAACTCTACGACACCTGCATCACGTGACCGAGTGGCTAATTTTGGTGCACTTAGACAAGTGGCTGAGGGTGTATTGTGTCTCCCCTCCCACGCTCTGGCGTCGTCTTCGACCGTGGTGGTGGTGGTCGTTGTCCGTAGTCGTTGGCGCCGTCGTCTGTGTCATTTTTTGTGAAAGTGATAATTTTTAACCACTCAATTTTTTTTCATAAAATTTGAAATTTGAATTTTTTGTTCCTATAAATCTTGGAGGGGTTCGAAAACCCGTGACCATGAGTTTCACGTTCAAGGTGAAATAAGTCAAATATGTATTGCATATTTCCCTTAAATTTAACACAAAAATATTTCACAAAAGTTTTGGAGGAGTTAGCATACTGTTGACCTTGATCTTTGTTTTCATGGTCAAATCAGCCGAATTATATTTTTGTGAACACTATAGCTTTTCAACCAACATATATATATTTTTTTCAAGAAATTATACACATGAATTGTTTCCGCTAAAATCCCGTCGGTGTTCGAAAACTAGTGACATTGACTTTCATCTTCAAGGTCAAATCAGCCGAACTAGAAATAGTTTGTGAACTCTTAAACTTTTGAATCACTCAATATATTTTCATGAAATATGACATGTAAATTATTTCTACCAAAATCTAGTATGTGTTAGAAAACTGATGACCCTGACCTTCAAATTAGCCGAAACAGAAAATTTATGGTGAATGCTGTAACTTTTTAACCACAGAATTTTGTGGTAAAATTTGCTTTGTCAATTATTTTTACCCAAATCTCGGATTTGTTTGAAAACCAGTGACACTGATCTTCATCGTTAAGGTCAAATCATTCGAAATGGAATTTCTTGAGAACCTCAAACGTTTGAAAAAGTGCACCCCCACCCCCACCCCCTAAAATTGTGAATAGGAGGGCTAAGGGAGGGGATACACATCTGTTTTAGCGACGCAAAACAAAATCGTCCCAGTTAAAATAAGAATTTATGATCTTTCAGGTCCCTGCAGGCGTGTCCGTGAGTTATGACCATCTTATCTTTGTGGTAGAGAACCTGCCATGCTGCACAGACATTTTGGTTTGGGTGTCTGGCTATTCCAGGAAGAAGGTGTGGCCAATGGGGAAACCTACAGAACAGTCTTATTATAGTGGTCAACAGGTCCGCTTTTATCGAAGATACAGGCCACGGCCGACTTTACCACCAAAGATTCTGCCCGAGGTGTACAGAGGCGCCATCTCTGAACCAGCCAGCACACTAACTGGGAGTCTGGGTAAGATGTTGAAAATTCATTTATATCTCATGCTCAAGCAACTGTTATACTGAAAGTTTGCCTCTGGTCGTCAGTTGTTTACAGTTAAGAATTTGTCAGGTAAATAGAGTTAGGTATTTGTCAGTTGTTTACAGTAACTTATTTGTCAGTTGTTTACAGTAAGGTATTTGTATGTTGTTAAAAGTAAGGTATTTGTTTGTTGTTCACAGTAACGTATTTGTCTATTGTTTACAATCAGGTATTTTTCTTTCTTTTTTACAGTAAGGTATTTGTCAGTTATTTACAATAAGGTTTTTGTCAGTTGTTTACAGTAACGTATTTGTTAGATGTCTTTCTTGGCACTTTACCACGGTTTGGATTATGGTGATTCACGTTATTTTATGTCATTTTAATATGAGACCTTGCTTCTTGCTTGTGTTTATTGTGCCAAATGCATTTTTTTACGATTTTATTGTCTCCGTCAGGTGTGTACGCATTTACTCCCGTGTGGGTGGGTATGTGTGTGTTTGTTTGTGGGTGCGTTTATGAGTGTTTGTTCACAACATAATTCACGCAATCTTGATTGAAATCTCACGAAATCGTCAAGGCACTTCAGGAATGGGCCGTGGAAGAATCGATTAAATTTTGATGCGGAACCGGCAAATGGTCCGGATTCAGGAATGTCATCAATTAATATTCACAAATGTTCAGCCACTTTTTCACGAATACACCTGGGTATATGGGCTGAATAAGTGAATGCCCACAAGGCAGAAGTTGTGTATTCCTTGGAATGCAAATTTCTAGTTCTACGATTTTTTTGTTACATGCGCGAGGTATTTTTTTTCACATGAAGGTTCCAGCCAACTAGTTCATCATACTGTGATTATAAACATAAGAAGACCCGTAGTTTTCCAGATATACACATGACCTCAGTAAATTAAAGAAATCGTTACTTGAAAACAATGAATTAGTTCAGGGTTCACTGATCACTGGTTATCACGTAATATTTCTTTAAGCTGTAGACGGAATGTTTTTATGTCATTCTGATTGACAGTAGTCAGGCGACATTTATGGGTAATATTGATATTAACCTGTCGCTGAGCAGCTGTGATATTGATAACGTTATCCTTTTATTTGTGCAGATATGATATCGATAGCGTTATCCTTTATTTGTGCAGCTGTGATATCGATAGTGTTATTCTTTTATTTGTGCAGCTGTGATATCGATAGTGTTATCCTTTTATCTGTGCAGCTGTGATATCGATAGTGTTATCCTTTTATTTGTGCAGCTGTGATATCGATAACGTTATCCTTTTTATTTGTGCAGCTGCTATAACGATAACGTTATCCTTTTTTTTTTATTTGTGCAGTTATAATATCAATAACGTTATCCTTTTATTTGTGCAGCTGTGACATCCGTAATATTATCTTTGGCGCTGAGCAGCTATGATATCGATAAAGTTATTTTTTTTCGCTGTGTAGCTGTGATAAAAGGGCATTGTTTTTGTGTTGCTGTTATGATGCCATGACATTTATAATGTTATCTTTGGCGTTGTGTACTTGTGGTATTTTCTTTGTTGTTGCGCAGCTCCGATTCAGAGAATCAAAGTGTGGGATCTTCAGATCATCCCGAGAAAAGCAAAGAACGGGACATGTTACATCCAAGTATCCTGGACTCCGAAACGTCACCCGTTCGGGTGCCCGGTTCTAGTAAGAGATATCATTGTAACTTTGATCTAAAGCACAAAAGATGAAATCTGGCTCACATAGACTTTACTGGTGAGCCCAACATTAGTTGGATGGACATGTTTCACATTTATAGCTAGTCGTAAAATAATCTACTGGGAGTAAAAGTATTGATAATGATAGTTCGATAGACGTGTCACCTGGAACGGTCGTGTTTTCGGGATAGACTTGTTACCGGAGTGGTGGTCGTGTCACATCGGTGGTCGTGTTACAGGGATGGTCGGGTTACAGGGGTAGTCGTGTCACGGGGGTGATCGTGTTACCGGGATGGTCGGGTTACAGGGGTGGTCGTGTAACCTTGAAGGTCGTGTAACTGGGATGTTGGTGTTACCGTAATGGTAGAGTTATTAGGGTGGTCGTTTTACTGGGAAGTGGTATAACCAGGTTGATTGTATTACTGTGGTGTTGTTACCGGGATGTTCGAGTTACAGGAAGGGTAGTGTAATAGGGATTGTCATGTTACCGGGATGGTGGTGTGACTGTGGTGGTGATATCGGGGTGGTCGAGTTACCGGGGTGATTATGTTACTGTTTGGTGGTGTAACAGGATCGGTGGTTTTACCGTGTGGTTGTGTTACTTTGATGGTGATGGTACTGGGGTAGTTGTGTTACTTGGATGAAGGTGAAACCAAGGTGGTCGTGTTACCGAGATGGTGGTGTTACCGGGTGGATGGTGTTACCGGGCGGTGGTGTTATCGGGGTGGTCGTGTTACTGGGATGGTCGTATCACCGGGGTGGTCGTTTTACCGAGATGATCGAGTTACCTTGATGATCGTGTTAACGGAAGATGTTGTGACCGGGATGGTCATGTTACCAGTGTGGTGGTGTAACCAGAGTGGTCGTGTTACCTGGGTTGCCGTGTTACCAGGATGGTGGCGTTATCGAGATGGTTGTGTTACTTGGATGGTGGGGTTTGGGGTAGACGTGCTTCCGAATTGGTTTTATTCCCGGGGTGATCGGGAAAGGCACAATATATATGATATTCCATACAGCGTTCAAGAGTTTTAAAAAAAAGGTAGTTGGTGTAATCATCCATCATTTTACAATTAAATCTTAAGAAGAAGGAATTGAGAAGAAGGATGATTCAAGTACCTTTAAAAATATGCATATATTTGCATATATTTCAAGATGACATTTTTGTTAAATGCACATTCATTGTTGCTTTTTACATGATATAAGATTCCAAATGTATATACAGTATAGTTTAAAAATAACTGTGTTAAAATACATTTTAAATCTAATTAAGAAAAGTACTTTGACTATACTTACACTACTTACGGAGCGGTTATAATCTCTTCCTGTAACCGCTGCTTTGTGTAGCAAGGTTCTTTGGGTTTGAACACAACGGTGCGCACAGAGCAAACAATTGCAATTAGACCAATGAGAGCGTGGGCATTGGGCATCCAGCTCCAAATTTTAGTGCGAACCATTAACAGCTTTACAGTTTCATTTAAAATTATATACACACACCTCCGTGGGTCATATTATCATTAGCATATCTTGCTTACTCTGCCCCCCCCCCCCCCCCCCACCTGTTTCCGAAGCCTATTACTGCTGCATGTTTTCCCGCGTTGTAGGGCATGCTGATCGAGTACAAGACGCCAAGCAGCTGGCCGAATTGGCAAAGTGTCCGAGGTGGATTCACCGCCATCGTCAGTGGATTGAAGGAGAACATGACTTACCCTTTCCGTGTCGGCCCATACAACCGGTTCGGAACCGGAACCAAGTCAAGCATGCATTTTTACTCTCTTCCGAGGGCAGGTAACACAGGTCTTTTTGTACTTATTAATTTATTTATAAGTATTCCAACAAAAAAAAGCTTAGCTGAAAATATAGAAATAAAATCAGGTAATATCATGGCCTATGGGGAACGGACCTCCCCCCCCCCCCCTCCTTTTCAGCCGAAGCAACCCTTTTCAAGGGTTTCATATCAATTTTGTGACCTGTACTCCCTCCCCTTTCGGACCTATTGGGACCATTGTTTAGGTCAGCTAACTGAAAGTCATCTGACCTATAGTGATCACATTTTGTCCGTTGTCCGTCCGTCTGTCATTCTGCCGTCCGTCTGCAAGCTACTGGCAGAAAACATGTTTTTGAGCCCAGGATCGTCGTATGTGGCATTCAGGGAGGTCCTGGGTAAATGTCATTGGAATCATGAAATTAGATCACAGTGACCCATAAACTGCCAGCTGTTGGGGGAAAAACATGATTTTAGCTCCCTCGTCTCAAATTGGGTGTTCAGATTTGGGCTCTATTTGAATCCGTTAGGCCTAGAATCTTCCAGTACGGTTCTCGACAAATTTTCTTGGAAATTTGAAATTAGACCATGGTGCCCTATATTCTGTGAGTGTTTGATCCATCATTTATGGAAGCACCCTGTCAACTGTGGTGTCAGAAGGTCAAAGGTCAAGATCACATCCAATTTAATTCCAAAATGGCTTTCAGATGATGAAATTCCTCTTGTAAACGTAAAGCTAAACTGGCTTGCTGTTCAGCTGAGCGTCATGACCCATAGATCACTTGTTAAGGTTTTTTTTCAGTAGTCCTTCTGGGACCTTCTTGGCCTTTCTTTTTCCTAAATCCTGGATCCGCCCCTAATATGTCGTCCTACCGTCCGTATGTTCCACTGCCCGGCTGGCCTCCAGTAAGCAGGCTAAACCTAGACATTTATAGTTTGACATCCATGAGTCCCTGTGGGAGACATAAACTTGGTCATAGAGATACAGAGCAAAAATGACTTTTGCATCATCAAAGATTTAATAGTATTCGAGACTTTTGGAGAGACAGCATTTTTCAGACATATCTTTGAGGTAATATGACCGGATAAAATTCCGATAAATTTCACTATTACTAATTAATAAAATATTACTATTTTTGGGACAGTTCCACCTAAAATCAATTCACAGATGTTTTTAGAAGGGCAGCACATTTAGTCTTATATGTAAAAGAGTTTGTGCACTACTCTCGCTGCGCTATACATTACAGTCTGCTTTGTATAACAAGATTTTCTGGGACTGAACACTTAGTTGAGCACAGAATTGTGATCAGACTAATGAGAGCATGGTGTCGTACCGTGTATTCAGCTCCAAATTTTAAACATATTACACTAACTCTCGTTTGAACACCGCTTCTGGCACAGAGCCAAGAATTAGACCATCAAGAGCTGGTGTCCTGGTGTGATCAAACCAGCGAGAGCAGGTGTCGCATGCGTAAAATTTGGGGCTGGATGCACAATGCGATACCACGCTCTCATTGGCCCGACTACAATTCTTTGCTCTGTAGTGTGTGCATTGGTGTTCCTATCCAGAAAACCTTACTATACAAAGCAGAGGTTACACGAAAAGCGATCTGGGACCGCTGCAGTATATAACTTCTGCGTGGGGAGCGTAGAGAATTTACTGAATCTGGAAATATTTATCCAATATTGCTAGGAATTTCCTTAATTTACCAGTAAATATATTTCATGCCTTCAAACGATGCAGTTATATCACATTTGGTATTGAACAAAAAAGCTCTCAATTAAATAAGATAAAAGGTAAGAGCGCGCGTCAGCTGAGCGTCAAGACCCGTTGGTCACTTGTTTACTTTAAGGTCCTCCGTCACCGATTGATCTACTTGTGGGGGACGTCAACTGCACTACAGTGAAGGTTGCCTGGAAACGACCTTCCGAAAAGAGGCGGGAACAAGAAATAACCCACTACCTTGTCAGGTTAGTAGAAACAGTAGTAAAATAAAGAGGTCAAATTTTGTTCAATGATTTCGACGCGATTCTTAGAAAAAAATAGTAACCTTATCAGAACCCTTACACTTTAACAAACTTACCATGAATTTGATTTTTTTTATTGTCAAGCCTTGGTCTCCCAGATACACGCCATCTACAGAGCTTATCATTACCACAATCTGAACATCATATATACCTGTGAAATCAGTTACCAAATACAGTGAAACCTGTCTAAAGCGGACAGTCAAGGGACTCAATCATCTTATTAGGCAGGTTGACCTTGGTTGATAACTAAGAGATTATAAATAAAGACAACGAACGGCTGCAAGAACGTGTTTATTGTATTATATCAGATTTCATGTATATGTACAACATATTCATGCACGCATCATGCATTCAATAGTCATTTAGAAACTGTGATTATTTTTACTTATCTCAAGTAGTGAACAATATGAAGAGAACAGTCTATGAAGACATTCGTAAAAACAATGTTCATATAGTGCGCGTACGCTCTTTTTCGCTGATTCACTCAGTCGAATAAGCTTGACTTTCTCAGATAGCGTATGCTCTCGCCTAATAGTATGCGTGGTACCACCTGGTGACGTTGTCTAAACTATCCTGGTTCGGCTGTCTTATGCAATAATCTCAAAGATAATGACGACGTTGACAATGCGAAGATTGTGATGGCTACGAATCTGGGAACATTCGTTTTTATTGGTGAATGTAGCTTTAGCCTTAATTAAACTTTCTTTGATTGGTTGTTTGGTTTGATTTGCGTTGATGTTGAAGGCACACGAGATTAAACAAAACCCGAGGAGCTTGTGTACGGCGGCACGGTACAAACAACTATGGATCCAGCACACGTTTGACACTTAGCAGATCAGTTTGAGATAATTGAGCAAAACTAACAAATTAATATCAAACAGCCTGCTACAACAAAGTGGATATTTTACAGTTAGATATTGCGTGGAGAGATCAGGGACGCATAAGTAATCGGCAGCCGTTTAATCAATTTATTGACCCCACGGTCGAGCGAATAATATGCAATTTCGCGGCAACGTATGAATGATCAACCGTGAAACAAAGTGACACGATGTTTACCGCTTCACCTGTGCTGTGTTTATCTTATGAGCACATCACAGCGCATAAAGGTAACAACTGGGGATTGCATAATCCTATGTGTTCTAGTCTCGGGAACAACAACAATACAGTGGCCTTTGATGCCGCCCGGGGCGAGTGTCCGCCGGAGATGGCGTGTCCTCGTGTGTCCGTATTTGTCAGGTTCATTTACTGGTTGTTGGTTTGAGTTAAAATCTGCTGTCCGTTGTCAGCAGTAGTGAGGTGTCCGCCTTATAGAGGTTCCGCTTATACATCACATATAGGGAATTTTGAAGAGACTTAACCATCTTGTCCGTTATAGCCAGTTGTCCGCCTAAGTGAGGTGTCCGTTAGACCAGATTTCACTGTATATACCTTATACGTAACCAAGATAACCACGCGCGCCTAACACTTCCGGTGCGACCGTGCCTTCTGACCCATAAAAAATTCTTGTCACATGACTACAATTACTCGTATATAGGTTCGAAATGCGAGGACTAAGCATCTCCCGCCCAACTAGGTCTCCCGCCGCGGTTTCAATAAAGCTGAGTTTGCGAGCTTTTAAAAGGCCTTGGAAACAAAGGCAAACGACTGAAACTTTTATACTTTCCTGTGGTTATTGCAAGTTTCAACTATGATAGAAATCGATATATCTTAGTTCAGTCACTATTTAGCCCGCTTAAAATGCGACCAGTGTTGTGTATGAAATCTCCCGTTTTGGTGTCAATAAATGTGAGCTTACAAATAAAACGATAACACTTGTCAACAAGAAACCTGCATTCCAATGGATACATGCCTCCGTCATGATAGCAATTTAAAAAACGCTCTGCGAACACAGTGAACTCCGAGGTGCTGGGCGCTCTAGCGTGACATGAACAGGTGTCCGGGCCACACTGAAGAGGCAGGACCTTCTGTGCATTCACTTGGTCCGTATTGGCAGGTTCATTTGTGCATAAGTGACCTTACATTTCTGAATATATACCTTCAATTTGATGATGCTCCAGGATCCGGCGAAAGATGCTAGATCAACACTAAAATAAAACCACTTCTTCTTAGAACCATTCCTGAAATGCCCTGAAAATACCATGATATTCCGTTCATGATTATGTGAGTTATGTTGTGAACACAGTACACACGGGAATGTACGCATACGCTCCTGGCGAAGGCAATAATACAGGGCAAAATTAAGCACAGTCGTTGTATAGGGACGATCGTGTTACCATCCTCATTGGTGGTTTATCTTCCATACAGTCCATCAGCAGTTTGTCTGAGACCTCCTTTAATTTACAGTTACCAGACGGACGACTCTGACGTCATGGAAGACCTGAAAGTCAAAGCAGTCAAGGAAGAGCAGAACCTCACCATCGAAAACCTGACGCCCAACGCCACCTATACGATCAGTGTCACGGCCGTGTCTGACTGGGGACGAAGCGTCCCTGCCAGAACAACCGTCATAACTCCCGCCAAAGGTACCTGAATGTGACTCGTAATTCCCCTAATATCACTATATGTTGAAGTTTGTTTTATGTTATTTGTTAAAGAAATATGCATTCGGAAAATAGCACTCCTGTTGGGGTTTATTTACAAAATTATTTATCAACTTTTTTTTCTGTATATTAGCCGATTGTAGCACTCTGCCTATAAAACATAGAGGCTGTTCTACTTAACGAGTGACATAATTTCTGATTATTTAATGTGTATATTAATCCCTTACATTATCAGATGAGGAAACTATGAGCATTACCAGTAACCCTATATATGGATAAAACACTCCAAGACATGTTTGTCTATCGTTAAAACTTCTAGATTTTTATTTATTTTTCAAAGAAAGTAAAGTTGGTGTGATGTGTTAAGGATATTCAGGGTATCAATCAACAGTCTAAAATTGTTGTTCACAGGAATATCCAACGAGGCAAAAATTTCCAGATCCATATTAAAACCCTTGATTTCGGCCACTAATTAAGTGTTTTAGATTGCTACTCAGATGTATTACTGGAATATAGTCATTGGATTGAGTCAATGCACAAACAAATGTTACCATTATCGTTTTCATGTCCTTTCATTTTCACATCTCAGTCGCTTTAGATACATTGCAGTTCCTTATACAAATAATTAAAATTTGCTTTATTTGATATTATAATTCTTCATTTAATATTAAATCCACATAGCATATATGAATTGACAGTTCTCTGTTTCTGTTTACATGCAGACGAAAATGGCCAGTGTCCCGACATCCCTATTTGAGAAAAGAAACATATTCAAGAAACCAGCATCAAGTCATTATATTATTTGAACTCTGGATTGTGTTCACAACGCTTTGTAGTACAGAAGTCTGGTATCTGCCATAACATTAGAGGATATTCATATTCTGTTTCTCATTTCCAATATTTCGTAATTTTTATAGGAGTATGGTGATTTTATTGTTTAACCGAGGTATTATACCGGTTCGATATCAAGATGTGTAGGGTATCAAAATAGAAATATATTAACGTATCATAATAATAAATCTAGCAAGGGTGTCAGTTGCCGGTGTTAAAAAGTATTTTTAGGGTTTTCTTTTTTTTTATATTCTACGATTGTGGATGACATAAAGTCAGTATATTAGAGTCAGACATTAACATAGTAATAACTCCTGACTGTCTGATAAATAATGAATAATATTTTTGTTTAATTATTTAATAAGTCACAGATAAGTGCTGCTTTTTGTATAATATTATCTGCACATGTCAGCAGTTTGTTTCTATTGAAATTTTAGTGGGAATTAAAGTAATTTTCTTTCAGTTATTTGAACTTACCATTGTACAAATATTTGTATTCAGGTATTAAATATCTCATATTTTAGTTTTGTCTGCATTACGTATTAAGTATTATGAATCATCTCGAGTAATCTTAGAGAGAGAGAGAGAGAGAGAGAGAGAGAGAGAGAGGGAGAGAGAGAGAGAAAATGAATAAATATCAGTTATATAATATTACTGTCAATATTGTGTAACAACTAGGCTCATTTGATGACCCATGGATCAATTCTACTGAACACATCAAACAGTTATCTGAACACATCTTAATATAAACTTATTTATTTTACATGGATTATACAAACTAATCGCGGCACTCTCCATGGCTCAAAACTTTTTGGCGTTTGGTAGACTATATAGTGGGAGGAAACCGGAGAACCCGGAGAAAACCACCGGCCTTGGACGGGCAACTACAACCCACTGTCACAGCCACGCCAGGGATCGAACCTGGGTCGCCAGCGGAGAGGCCGAGCGTTTTACCCCTCGACTGTCCAGGCCCCACAAACTGATTTTGATGTAAAATGGTAATTTTTAATGAGAAGAACATGTAGCTGCAATACAATTCCGTTTCATTTTGTATTTATACCGGGTGAGTTTATTCAGTGGTAGTTGCACATATTTTCCCCTTGTGGCCCTCTAAAGAATTACGGAGTTTGATTCAAATAAAGTTTTAAATGGATGTGTCACAGACCTCTTTAGAGTATCACTCAGCACCAGTCCATACATCACCCCCGTGACAAGCGGTCCTGGAATGAACGTACCTTACCCTGCCGGGTCGTATATATGTATACAGTCCGAAATAAATGTTGTATCAAGTACTAGTACATTTGATACCAAATATGTGACATAAACTAATTCTATGCTTCTATAAATGTAACTGAGTCAGTAACTTCCCTACTGCTGGCTCATACAAACATCGGAAATGGTAGCCCAAACGTTCAGACTCCATTCTTTTCTGAATGGAGTCCAAACACCTAGTGGTGAGGGTTTCCCCTCATATTCGACACAACCCCAAAAGTGAATCTCATGACAATTAAAAGGAAGATCTATGCAAATTACCTAAAACATCCAAATATGATGGTTCCCTCATAAATCCCAATGACGTCGCCCAAGAAAAGACCTCCTAAGCCTTCCCAGCGTGCCTCGTCAGGCGGTAAACAGGAGCTGATGGAGGTAACAATCGTCTGGTTTTCTTGGTATAATTTTATACATATTGAACATTTAAGTTACGATTCATATTTCAACTGACTCAACACAACTGTACCTTGTGTAATATATAGGGGTTGTTACATGGTCAGATCTGATCAAGCTTTAGAGGGTAAACCCTCCAATTTAGGAGCTGTAACGCAAACAAGAAAGAACAAATAGAATCGTTTGCGTTACAGGCCTGTAGTTACGGAAATTGACGATCGAAATCCTTGAATTAGTTGTGAGCTGCTATAGTGCGAAAGTATGGCACGAATGTGTAGCACCTTAACGGGACAAATCTGCTAAAACAGTGATAGAACCTACATGCCTTTATGGTAATGGTATTACTATATATTTCCGAGTTAAAAATATCAAAGCAATTAAGCTATTTACCTACCTGTTCTGTCGAATGTATGCGTTTTCTGGCTTACCCTGCGTACATATAAGAGCCTCTGCATGTGACAGATGTATGATCTTATTTATATCAGTATTAAATCTGTTTTATGTAAATACGGCACATGGGCCAATTTGAATATGAACATGTGAATATGAACACCACGAACAGTCTTTGTGCGGTGGCATCGGCGCATCCTGGCCTATTTTTATGAAAGGTTCAACGGCTAATCTTTAGTCAACAGACGTCAGATTGGTATGCTAAATTTTCTGCTACGTTCCAGTTAGCTTAGGACCAGGACGATGCATGTCCAGTTGCTGAGCAATTAAATGTGGTCCTCCCAAGGTCTCACGTACTAATTTAGGACACACACAAATTATCTCGAGATTTCGAGAGATTCCTACACACACACACTATTTCGAGATTTTTTTTTCTGTGTCCTGAATCAGCCTCCGTACTCACGAGTACTCCAAGGCCATGTTTGGGTCAATGTAAGGATTACTTTACTGTGCAGGAAGCCGTTTTTAGGGCTTATAATTTGGTGCCCGAGGTTTACCATCTGAAATTCAGACGCACTTTTAAGGAAGAAAATCAAACGCATGAAGAATATGCCAGAGATAAAGAAAGTTCCTTTATTTGATGGTGTCAATCCATGAAAGTTGGTAATGATTTTGAAAAACTGAATCAGTTGATTTTTTTATTGAAGAGTTTAAGGGACATGCATTATATACGGCTCTAGGACAATTACCCCCCAGACAATTACCCCCCGGACAATTACCCCCCTGGACAATTACCCCCTTGGACAACTAACCCCGAGACAACTACCCCCAGACAATTACCCCCCGGTACAATTACCCCCTCGGACAACTACCCCCTGGACAATTATCCCCACGGTATAAATCACACATTTAAAGTACACGTTATACATTTAAATATATTCTGTATTGCTAATGAGTAGCACAGAATCCGAAAGAAATAAATAAAATTAATTGCAAACAAAAAATAAAAAGAAAAGAACTTTAGATAATAATATCATGCTATTACTCATTATGATATTACTTATAGACACTGGGAAGAATGGATCAGAATGAATGGTATTCCCTTTTTGAATGGAATTATATTGTAAGCTTGCGGGTGGTTATATGGACCATAGGTTTATAAAGCTTTTTTTACAACTTGCTAATGTAAAGCAAATTTCATATAATGGACTTTTTACCATATATTTACAATATTATTTACAATACACAATACAATCATTAAGAGGCATTGCCTAGAACTAGTACACACCTACTGAAAACTTGATGTGATGGATTTTTTTTTCTGTTTTTACAATATACATGACGTATGCACCTATGCTTGGTTTGAAATATATTATCACCGGTATTTGTTTTACTTACAATCGGAATATTTTACTTTTAGTTTGAACAATGTGTACTTTAAAAGTGTTATTATACCATGGGGGTAGTTGTCCGGGGGGTAATTGCCTGGGGAGTAGTTGTCTGGGGGGTTGTTATCCGGGGGGGGGGGGATAATTGTCCTTGGGGATAATTGTCCTGGGGGGTAATTGTCTGGGGGTATTTGTCTGGGGGGTAATTGTCCGGGGGGTAATTGTCCAGGGGGTAGGTGTCCTGTTGCCTCCATAATGATTTCAGTATGTATCTGGATGAGCTGAATACTGAATAAATACAAAATGAATATAGATTGAATACAGAATGATTATAGATTGAATACAGAATTATTATAGATTGAATACAGAATGATTATCGATTGAATACAGACTGAATATAAATTGTGTAGCAACACATAAATATAGCACATAGAATGTACATAGATTGAATAAGACGCCATGATCCTCTGAACGTCACGATCGAAATTCTCCAAACGTCTTAATCCTCTAAACGTCACGATCCAAATTCTCTTAACGTCATGATCCTCTGAACGTCACGATCCCAGTTTTCTAAACGTCATGATCCTCTGAACGTCACGATCCAAATTCTCTAAACGTCATGATCCTCTGAACGTCACGATCCAAATTCTCTAAACGTCATGCATGATCCTCTGAACGTCAGGACCCAAATCCTGTGAACATCACGATCCAAATCCTTTGGACGTCAAGATCCTCTGAACGTCACGATCCTCTGAACGTCATAATCTACACGACATGTTGCATTCAGATTCCTTACAGATTGCATATCTATATATATAGATTGACTATTGATTGAATATAGATTGTATAATAAGGATTGCAATTTTTACCAAGGATTCTTGTTCTGTGGCCTACGCTAGTCGCTGTAGGTTCCTCCCCATTGATAGGCTATTATGCGGACTTCGTAATATTATTTATGCTCGCCAGCGAATTAACCATAGACTTTCGTTACCCGCTGTGAATTTTTGTCAACCGTTTTACAGGGAATCCATGAACGTTTTGGACTTCATATAAGTATTTCATTTATATTACAGGACTTACAAGGGCCTTTGTTTAGCTTTTTTATGCGTTTATTCTATCATCTTTTCTGTTGTTATATATATATATATATATATATATATATATATATATATATATATATATATATATTGTGTAGAATATGATTATTTGATTAAAATAGCACCTTTATTGTACCAATAGATATTGTCTTTGTTATTATCTATATAAGGACTCGTGCCTGAAATTATGTGTTACGGTCCGTCGGTCATGTTTGCCGTGTGAACGAGGTTTGTGACAACTTTATGCGCCATTCCGGCCCCCTGACCTTAGAGTGCCTATATGACCAGATTACTTGCTGTCGCAAAGTCGTTACAACCTTCAACGAGGAACGCACTAGGGTTATAGGCCTAAAAACGCTCTATGAGGATGCAAATATTTTCATCATTTCTGACATCGCCTCATGGCCCTCAGGTTCAATGTTAATTGACATAAACCAGACTATAGTTGATCTTTAGCTTCATACAATTAAATAAAGTAACCCGGTAGGCCCATATACTTTCTAAAACACCAAACATGAGCGCGAAACTGAAATTCCGTTTTAACTCCGGGTATGCCTATATTGGTAAATCCCTAAAGGGGCGTTCACACCTATCCGTTTTTTTCCTTCGGCACCCGCACCCGCTTCCGTCATCCGTCATCCGCCATCCGTTGTCTCTGTTCACACCTATCCGCGCTTTTTCCGTCCGCACCCGCACTCATCGCCTTTATTTTAAATAAAATACACTATTATCTTTAGCATATGTTTATATATATATATATATATATATATATATATATATATATATATATATATATATATATTTCGAATCTAATCTATAATAACAAATAATGTATTACCAGGAACCCTCTTAAACTTGAATTTGACCAAATTCGTGTAATTGAGGTTTAGAACTTTGATTCATTCTGAAACCCCCGTTTCCACAAGGACGTTCTCCTTAAATTGTTCTCCATACATTATGTTTAAATTATATATTATCATTTATTATTATTATTATTATTATTATTATTATTATTATATATATATACTTTATATAATAGGTTATATTTTATTTTTCGTGGGCTTACTATTAACTTTATTTTATACCCATTGACTTATTAGTCTTTATTCCAAATTACCCAGCCCCCGCTTCTTTGGTAATTCATATGCATGATTTTACTTATAAAATTCCTTTAATTATATCAATAAATAATTAAAACTTTCCCGAGCGTGAGAGTGAGGCATTGAATGCCCCCGCTCAGGTTCCAACTTATCAAAGTGAAAATCAAACACTTGTGTCATTTTCTATCAAGGGGAAGACACAAGGACATTCCAGAATATCCCCTGTTATATTACGTCATAGTATGGATTCCCGTCCGCACCCGTCGTCCGCTCCCGTCGTGAATCGGTCCCAGACCGATTTGTGCGGACGGTGTGACGGGTGCGGGTGCGGAAGCGGATAGGTGTGAATGCCCTATGTAATTTTAACTGACTCGAATTTGACGGACGACGGATGACGGAAGCGGGTGCGGGTGCGGAAGGAAAGAACGGATAGGTGTGAACGCCCCTTAACCCTTCCGCATGTTTGCTGAATTTCTGACCGCATGGATACAGGCTTTGCTCCCTCGGGTTAATGGACGCAGCCAACTCGTACACGCGATACAGGAAATGTCTCATTTCCATAGGGACGGAGTTTCAGTAACTATAAAATATTCACGAAAATATTCCTGAAAACAGCTTTCGAACAGGGATAATATATTTTATTTTAGTTTGCCCAGTCATATGACATTTATTATGCATGTTTACGGGGATTCGAGCACCCGTGGCTGTACGAATCGATTCTGCCGATTCGCGCATGTGTTCACACAAACGTTCCCGGCTTTAATTTACTGAATAATACAATTGACATGACACCCCGTTCTACCGGCGTGCTACCGGTTGGTCTTTATGCCGAGCGCTACCGAGCGTTCCGAGTGCTACTGAGCTTGGTAACTTAGGACTTTTTGAAATGCCTTACTTGGGTTTGACGGCTGTCATCTCCGTGACCCATGACGGGCTACAGAGCGCTATATATATAGGATTATCATTGGCCGAGCGCTGCAACCGAACTTTTTGTTATATACTATCATTTGAAAAAATTATTACAAAAACTTGATTATTCATTTGTTTCATAAACCAATGCAACAATTTTATGATACAGAACAATATATCGTATATTTAAAACAACGGGTTTATCATATTTTGAGGCCTAGTTGTTTTTATATTATAATATTGCACATTTCATATTTTATTTTTTATATTTCCTCATAATTAGAACTATACATTGTGTATCCTACATTATATATATATATATATATATATATATATATATATATATATATATATATATATATATATATTTATATATATATATATATATATATATATATATATATATATATATATATATCCAGATATGTGAGTACATGTGTGTCTATTTGTGAATAGAACTGGTTTGTAATACTTTGCAACGCGCGGTGCCTGAAACCGTCTTCTGATCACCAACGATCGAATTTAGGCGTTGCATTTGCTCAGGGGGCCGGACTCTTGGCAAGTGACACGTTGTTAAAGTTAACACTAGAGGCTGCTAGCTCGAGTTGACTTAGGGAGAACACGGGGCTTTTAATTTTGCAGCTTATCACCACTGATCAGTCCTTGCCAAACGATATAAGATTAGATAAGATAACATTTATTGCCTTCAGTTCCAGGAATGTGTTGTGGACTTGCAATTCAGCACATAAAAATAAATACATAATAATAACACAGAATATATTTGACTGTGCATGTAAAAATAAGCATGTAAAAATAAGCTGCAGATAAAACACATTAAAACTTTAATACTGTATGGCACAAAAGATTTTGTAGGAGCATTCTTTCTTGTTTTTGTTTATATATCTAGTTAATTCCTTTTCACCCTTTAAAGCATCATATATTGAAAGAGAAAAATTTAAAGTGCATGAAAAATACTGCCGAAGTGTATTTTACATATATATATATATGTTGTCGACAAATAAAATATTTTCGATTGATGATTAATAAGTCACATTTTTAGATGAGATATCATAATATTATCGTAAATTGGAATGTCTCTAGTTTTCTCAAAAGATATTCAAGTCCTCTCGCACAGCATGTGATTTACTATAATTTATATACCATAGGCCTAGGTCTCCCGGGAAGCTGTGAATTCCTATTTGGAAAATATTCATTACTAGTGTAAAAATAGGCCTGAATAGATATATAAATATAAAGTAACTTGTAAAAGGCCTACTAGGTGATTCGACGGTAAATGTGCAAATTCACATTGAATCTACAAAAATGAAATAATAATTAGTTCGGATCATGGAGCATAAATATATATCAGTGTTTAAGACGAAAGTTTTTTTAACACTTTATTAATCAAATAAAGTACATGTACAACAAATATCAGTTCACATTTTCAACAATATATAACAATACACGATCAATATACATACAACAACAAAAATTATACAACTGACATACATAAGGACCAAAGGAACCTACATTCACCAAAACAAGAAAAAGCAGGCATGTCTCATGCACATTTTTTTTTATAAAATGAATGTTTTAAAGGTCAAGATCAAGGTCATCATTATGGTCAGAAAGCGTTAATACTAGTGTAAACCGAAAATGTCTTTACACAAACAGACATACAGTGTTATCCACGATATACCAAAAGCCAAAACTAATTTGTAATATCTACACTGCAAAATAGCATTAATCATAAACGTTGCATCATTCACAAGAAGCTCTCTGTAAAATCAACCATGCATTTACGGGGCGTTTGCTTACTATACGCCCAAGCCCTGACTCACACAAAATAGTCTTGACAGGGAAAAAAGACACTGAGTTATCCCTTTCTTTAAATAGGTAAAAATTATTTATTTTATACCCATTAATGGGGACATGCGTTTTCTGATGATTTGACAATTATTTTGCCTATAAAAACTGATTATGTTTTAGAAGCAAAATGTAAATGTACATATTGATTAAGTGTGTATACATTGCACGTTTAATTTGAAAACTGCGCCCATATATTAGCAATTCATATAATTCTAGGTGTCATGTTAATGAAAGGGAACCATTTTGCTCATTTACTATAGAATCACCCGTCTGTCATGCGCAATGGTGCAATTCTTTGTCAAACGAATTATTAATGAAGTTATTGCACTGATCAAATAATAACGTCTGTCAAACGCTCGGTGGTAGCGCTCGGCAGAAAGTCCAAGCGCGCGGTAGCCCTGTGATATTGACTCATAAATATAAAATTTGTATCTCCATGGTTGCTGCAGTCTTGCAGCGCTGACATATATAGTAAACAATCCGTATTACAGATAAATGGAGTCCGTACGTGGCGGACTATCTCCATGGTAGCCCCAATGGGTCACGGCGCTGGCTGTCACCTGACTGTCAGCTGGGTGGCGCCGGACAAAATCCCTCGGTAGCGCTCGGCACGCTCAAAAGCCCTCGGCCGCCGTGTCAGTTGCCGCATCTGTATGGGTAAACAGCAGGTCTCCAGAAGTGTGCTGGTGGAAGAGACTTCGCGAAGCTTCGCCGGCTGTTAGACCGGTCGTCTGATGGACTGTTATACGCTCACAAGACGTGTCCACGCTTTCACAGTCAGTTAATACCATGGGCATTTCACTCCAATCCCTGCCTTGGCAAATATGTTCACATCTTGGAGAGGGAGAAAGCTTAAGAAGATCTTCATTCAGCAGTTCAGTTCGAGCCAATACTTCAATAGAGGTTTGTAGGTAAGTGTATTTTTCATGTATGTATTTTTAAGGACCCCTTTTCACAATCGTGTACACATTTTGGGAAAACGATAATATCTCTTTATCATAAATGTTTTTATGTGGATAAAAATAAGGGTTAAATCTCGAATAAATATAATTCTACTTCAGATTGTGTGTTAATAATAAATATATCTTATTTGCCACAGAATTCAATCGTCAGCCATAACTTTGTTTTGAAATATTCATGAAATAAAGGGCCAAGACCCACTGTATATCCAAATATGAGTTCCTTTTTCTGATAATGTGTGATATTATTCCATGATAAATCCTTATTTTTGTGTCTATATATACGATCTTCCTATGAAAACAGAATAAATACAATTTAATCAAATATAAATGTACCGCCTACCGGCCTATAGGCTATAGACACGTAATGCTTGAACACTACGTACGCCTGCCAACCGGTTCCTGCGCACTGGGCTGTATTAGGCAAAAAGCTTGTCCAAGCTTGATTGCCAGCCAGCTAATCGGCATAGCTTTACCAATATTATGAAAGTGTTATGAAGTAGTAACTTTAAATATTGGTAATCAAACTACAACTTAAAATGCATCAAAAAAGGCGTAAATGATTCAGTTTCACGTTTAGGGATTTACAGCCAGGATTATTGATTGCTCACTGTCCATTGCTTTGTGTTTTAGAAAAACAGTAATCACTTAGATCAACAATTACTGCTTCCCAGATCTGCCAGGACAGCTAAATTGAGAGTCCATACAAAATTAATTATTTCAATGACATCATGGGTAAGGATATTAGCTTCATATATAAAGTTCATATGGAGTCACACATAAGATTTTCTGGAGAATTTTGTTCAAATGGCTCACAGGAAAGTTAGAAAGTACATTTAGTAGCAAAGGACTGTGGGACAGTTAATACAATCATGGTGAGGCTGATACAATCTTGTGATGCTCTGAAATGTAAATAGCAGGGATTCACCCCCGGAAGCTTACAGGGCGTTAGTTATGAGCCAACAGAGCTTTGTATATTGGTGCATAGAATCGCATATTATTTACGCATTAATTAGCAAACAAAAATACTAACGCCCTGGAAGTGCTAGCCTTGGTGCAAGGTTGGGAATTACACACCGAGGAACCCGGGCTCCTGAAATCTCATTTCAGTCATGAACCCATAACAACAAACCATTTAAGCAAGAGGCACAGACCTATTTACAGCATCATATCAAATTTGGTTCTGTCTGAGAGAATGCATGTTAATGGGATATAGTCAGGAAGGAATGATAAATTAACCTTTACATATGAAGACCTGTCTTCCATATATATCCTATACAACTTGCAAATTTATAATTATGTTCATTTTTAGTGAAAAAAACCTTAAGATTTATAAAAGACAGAAGCCTACTTTAATTAAATAACAATAAAATACACTTAGGATTATAAAACTGTTCAATTTCCTCACTTAGATGAATTGTAATAAACATATGCTAATTATGATCTTGCAAGTATTGTAAAAATATGCAAACATTTTGCTGAAAATTGTGTGTAAAAAATACTACAACAAGTAAAATTTCATATGGTACAAAAATGTCAATTTAAGCAGTAAAAGGACTGTACAGAATATTATGTTTTATGGGACCAACTGACCCTGAAGAAACATATTGTCCACTTACAAATGCAATCTTGTTGATAGTCTTTATTTTAAACAGAGCAATAATACACCTCTCACTAAAGACTTCCCAATTTTAGATTAAAGTAATTTAGTATTATTTAAAAAAATGCTGGAGTCTTCGCATACCTTGCCAGGGGTTTGGCTAACATACAAAAACAATACCACCATAGTTCTCCGTACAGACCTTGAATGAAAAAGAAACCTAGCAAATATACTCAACCTTGGTTATATTTTATTATTATTATTATTATTATTGGTGTTGTTACTATTATTATTATTATTATTATTGTTATTATTATTTTTTCTAACAGAGTAACTATAAAACAATGTATTGAAATGTTTCCTTTGATGTAAAATCAATTTATTATAAGGTATGGTTAGAATATAAATGTAAATTAAACTTGATTGTACTTGGAATAAAAATAAAAAAATATATAAATTCGCTTTCAGTGAATAAGAAAGAAACCTAGCAAATATACTCTACTTTGGTAATATTTTTTATTGTTATTATTATTGTTTCTAAAGAGTAACTATGAAACAATACAATGAATTGTTTCCTTTGATGCGAAATCAATGTATTATAAAGTATGGTTAGAATATAAATGTAAATTAAAATGATTAAACCTGGAATAAATATAAAAAAATATATAAATTTGCTTTAATTGAGTTTACCTCTTTATCAGTATTAGCGATATCAGTATTATTGTATATAATAAATTATATAATAAATAATTAATAATAACATTATTACTGACTTGGTGGCATTTGTATTTCTCCTCAGTAAATCTAGCCAAATATTCAGTTATAGCCAGTTTTAGGTGTCAGTCTCAAGTGATCTATTTAGCTGTTGTGGTTTAATTCAGTTGGGGCAAACATTCTTGTGAGGAAAGCTAACGACCAACCTTTATTTTTTTTTTTAGGAAATTCCAAATAGTCTTGGAAAGAAAATTGAAAACCTTTAATGCAGTTTGGTGGTGAAAGGTAAGTAGAATAACTACTTTAGATAAAGGCAATAAATGACTAACTAGTCAACTATATAAATAAATTTATAAAGTATATATAAATATCCATTAGACTGTAAGCTGATGAGTCAATCCCGAGTAAAAATATTATTACCTGTTTGTCCTGTTAGTTTGTCTGTCCCATTAGAAAATTGTTTTAGCTCAGCTGACTAAAAGTCATTTGAGCTTTAGCAGTCATCTTTAACTTTTTGCCTTATAAATAGCAACCCCTAACCCATTATTTAGGGAACTTTGAAGCTATCTTGAATACCTGCAATTAGGATTTTGGTAATATTTTGAGCCTCAGAGAAAAGCATGATTTTGAGCACCATGCAAGTCAGATTCTTAATTGTGTCCCAGGTACCTGAACAAATAGTTTTTAGCTCAGCTGACTATAAGCCATCTGAGCTATAGCCATGGTCCATTGTCCATCTGTCTGTCCGTTAGACTGGCACCTTTTGAAACTGTTAGAGCTACAAATCCAAAATTTGGCATACTATTAGATGTCCCCAAGATCTCCTACCAAACCAACACCTGGGTCACTGCGACTTCATTCCTGCGAGATATTAAGGAAAAACTTCACTTTTCCATTAAAAACCTCTTATCATACTTCAGAACTGCCTAATATGAAAACCGCTCATCTGTTTTCTTCATATATTAACAGTCAAGTCTCAGAAGGGTTGGTCAACTGTATTTGGGACTCAAACCTTCCACTGAGACAATATGTCTGTATGGCTTAGATTAAACATGGGGGTTCTACCCAAACTTAATGGGACTGTCTCCACATAGTGGAAACAGTCACTGCCTTTGGAGCAAGTTTACCACAATAGATACATACATACACATACATAACCCATTACATTCACCTGTCATGAGGACATGATACACCTAAAAAAGGTAATATTAATAAATTCATCTAAACCTTCAGACATGGGGTAATAGTAATAAGTAATAGTAATAGTAATAGACTATTACAGCTTTTTCCATGTAATAGTAATAGTAATAGTAATAGTAATAGACTCAACATTTTTAGCTGTAATAGTAATAGTAATAGAAACAGATGGCAAAGTAATAAAGTAATACATATTACTTTCTATTACTTCCTATGAGCCCCTTGATCATGAAGCATATCAGCAAATAATGCTGAACACGCTCAATTCTTGTCCAGCAATTGCCCAGGAAGTGCCTATTGTTGAGGCAAGCATGGGCCAGCTGCCACACTGCTGGTGACCATTGGTGCTAATTACATAAGAGTACTGGACAGAGCAGGTCACAGCCAAATAGGTAACCTTTGGGCAAATAGGCACAATCTGACCTTTGATTAGTAAACCATGGTTAAACAGAGGAATGTTTGATGTTACAAGACAGATAAATTGTGTATTATTATATTGACATGTACATCTCTCATCCATCAATCCAAACGCATATTCTGAAATGTACCTAGATTTATTTTCACAAGCCAGTTTGCATTTTAATCATACAGATTGCAATAACATACATTTAAGAAAAATAGAATATGGAACCAGATGTAGTTCCAGTGCAGACCCAAAATGTTCATGATAAGCTTATGGTGTTTTCACTACCCATAACATATGGAAGCCTACAATGCTATATAAACTCATACCAGTACTACAATCACTTTGATAAAGTCATACTGCAGGCACATGTAATATCTATTTAATTTATATAAATATTCTTTTAAAATAATTCTTTTAATACTTGTCTGTTATTTCATAGTACCAATTTTGCAGACCTTATGTTTATTTATATTTTGAAAATTAAATGAACAATTTTTTTTAAGATATTAATTTATTTGATTATATAATATAAGAATATAAGAAACTGTTAATATTCTATTATTTAATATCTGAAATTTTGATATCAAATAATTAGATCCTGTTATGTACAAAATTTAAAGTATAAAATTGTGAAATTAATTGTGAAAGTGATATAAATAATATTTTATTTGTTTTGTAAAATTGATATAAGTTTAAATCACTCTCCATATTCCTAAATTATCCTATGCTGGTTTTGCTGCAATGAAGAAGGGCATGCCTGAAGAATAAAAGCCATGCATGCTACCATTATTGTAAGGTTTACCACCTCTCTGTTCACTCTCAAGATGTACTATGTGATAAAATAAAACATGGCTTCATATCCAAATGAACATATATACACTTGAGAAGATGGGGTACTTTTGTCTCCAGTTTAGAATCTGTCCAGAATCTTGATAGAAACAGGACACAGCCCTACCAAAATTCCTCTCCTGATTCATACATAAAGGACTAAATTGTCAGCTTTGATACTAAATATTAATATGACATAATCATGAATAATTCCTTTGGAGACCATTTTTAGTTACACTGAAAACTTTATTTATTAATTATGCGAAAGAATATTAAATCTTAACATAAGTATGTACTAAAAATAAATTTATGTGAAATATATATGAAAATAATAAAAAATGTACAAGTATGCATATAATTATAAATCAATATTTTACATATGCCAGGGTTTTTACAATCGGTTGCTTTGAAATTACATGTATTCAAGAGTTCATACAATTATCTTATAATTTCGACTTGAAATGCCCAAATATATATATATATATATAAAAACAGAATTAAATAAGCTAAAATAATTAAGATCTCTAGTATCATTAGGCTTATTGTTAATGACAGACACAGTATAAGAAAATTGTGTAGGTAACTGGATGATATAGGTGCTTCTAATATTAATATATAATATAAAAATGTGATTGCAGTGCTAGTTTATAGCACTCATGGCTGCGCAAAGTCTAGAATCCTCCCATCAGTTTATGAAATAGTAATAGTAATAGTAATAGATACCCCAGTAATAGTAATAGTAATAGAAGATAAAATGTGGTAATAGTAATAGTAATATCAGAAATTGAAAGTAATAGTAATAGTAATAGAACAACTGTAATAGACCCCATGTCTGTAAACCTTTTAAGAAAAATTCCATACATATATGCAGGTTCATTGCCATTGTTACAGCTACCTCCCATTCATCATGTATTTGATAAAGCAGTTGCCAGTTTCAGTATATGTTAAAAAATATCTGTCCAGGCCTTCAACTGTGATTTGGAGGAACATTTTAAAAAAAAAAACATCTGCAAACCTCTCATCACCATTCTGTGGGATATATGGGCTGTAATCTACTGTCTACAAGGAATATAAAGAAACTTATTTTTTCATCTTTTAATAACTTAACCTTAGTCCTGCTCTGTTCAGTCTAGCTGAATTAAAGATGTCAGTTAACATACTGTATCTTAAAGATTAGTACTATTTTCGTAGCTATGTCAAAATTTTATGGCTTTGGTGTTATTGTAACCCAAACTAAAAATAACTCATATTCTTCCCCAGTTTCAAATGCTGTTGTTTATCGGAAGCCATCTCTGTCCAGCCTACAACAACAAAAAATTTATTTTTTCTCTCCCCCTCTGGGGAACAAGGGACATTGATTTGGGTTTGTCTGTCTGGCCATCCGTCTGTCTGTCTGTCTGTCAGTCAGGTTTTATTTCTGTGAGATAACTTTCCCTAAGTATCTGATTTCATTCAAATTTGGGTCAGTGATTGTCCTCATGCATACCTTGGTTGGGATTGGTTTTGGAGTGTCTATCTGAAAAATTCTCTCCAGCTCAAAAAAAAAAATTATCATCAAATTTTGGTCCAATTTCTCAATGTGTTATAGATTTCTACACATGTCACAGTGGATTTTTGTCCTACATCTCAGTGTGTTTTGGTTTTTATGTTCGCCTGCAGATGTCTACAATGTCATAGTGGATCTGTTTAAGTTTTCATGTGCCCTCAAGATTTTCTCCACATGTCATAATTTTGGTTGCTTATCAAGCATAAAAGACAAAATAGAAGCAAAAGCGGGGGCCATTAATTCCATGAATTTGCTTGTAACCTTTTATCTCCTCTTCATCATCACTAGAACTGTAAGAGTTAAATCTGTTTATTACTTCTCGCATTATTACACATGAAGTTGTCATATAACTATCTTGTATTATTGCTGATATGTTATTATATACAAACATTTGAATTTTTTCAGTAGAAGTGCTTCTGCTTTTCCCTCTACAAGTAAGAGTAATTGTAAGCAGAGTGTGTAAAAATAAAAGCCTCATTTAAAACCTGCTCATAACTTTTTCTGAAATTGGTATTTGATTATTTTTTTAGTAGGCTCTGATGAATTCTACTGCAGCATGTATTCACCAGTCTTCAATTATAAATAGAAAAAGAAACTGCTAAATTTTCTTCAGCTAATGCATGTAAAATGAGATTGAGAGCATTTAAATGATAGCAATATTCTCTATTAATGTCTGTTTGTGTACTATTATTTACCATTGGTGGGTGTTTAGTCTGAGAAGGAGGTGGAGATGTGCTGTCTTGAGATGAAGAAATTGGAATGGGATTGTTGTGTTTTTATATAAAACTACAAGTCATTGTACTCACAACAGAATATTTATACTGTATATTTGAACAAATCCTCATAGTATTGAAAAAGCCTATTGTGCAGTGTATGGTACTAATTGTCATGGTGCTAAACACTACTGACTGTAGGGTATGACTGCTGTACATGAACTGATACAATCTAAAAAACACAGTTGTCTAGTTTGTGTAAAATATCCCATCAGGAACCCAACACCCTATGCATTCAGTGTGCTGGCATGCACCGTCCAATATCATGAGCCTGTCATGGCACCGGTGCCTAGCAGTGACTGTCCATAACACACCTCCGCCAGCCAGCACCGCAGCTGCTTGATGTGGCGGCGCCAAGTAAGTCCACGTGGAAAGACCCTTACATCGACACTACAAGAACCATAAACTCAAGTGACAACGGCTGGCATCTATCTCGGTTGCTGGTTCTTCCAAGGTTCTCAGTAGAGGGCTAATACTAAATGCTGTGTGGTACAGACATATGGGACAGTTCAATTCTAGTGAACCTATCAAGGAACACCTCTCATAGCCATCCACAGGTGCATAGTCATCCAAAGTCATAATCTCATAGAAGCCCAGTTCATCTATTTTCATCTGGATATGTGTATATTACTCTCAACCGATTCTGACACTTCTCCTATTGTCAGCAGATGCCAGGCATCACTCAAGCTGTGACCTGGCACATCACTTGCCTGACTCAGCTCAGCTCTTGTTTTCTGCTGACTGATGAAATCCAGGTAGATTTTCATGTATTCCAAAAGTTGCACACACTCTACTTTGAAATGGGTAAACTTGCTTATAATTTTGAAACCAACTTATCATCAGCATCTACATGCTGTTTGCTTGCCCATAATATAATTTATAGAAAGTATTTTGAAATGCTACCCCCTCCCCCCTCCAAAAAAAGAGGAAAGTATTAATTACAAACTGATCTAATAATAGTATAATAAATGCCTAATTCCAGCATTTGTAAATCATTTAAGAAAATAATATAAAAAAACTTTAATAAGCCTGAATGATGCTGTGTAAAAAAATTTACACAAATATTTATATTATTAATAATAAGGCCAGGTAAAATTACTTGTTTATGAATTATGGTTACCTTGCGTTTGTTTTAGGACCTCTTCACCTCCATTAGCATGTCCAAAGCATTCTTTTTTATGGGGTCAGAATGTTTTGCCTCTGGTGCACTTTTACTTTTAGAACTTTCATCTGTTGTTACAAAAAGGTATTTCATCAAAAAGTTTGTGAGAGTTTCTAGTGGCATTTCTATGGTTGCATCAGTGGCCTGATGTTGGCTTTTGCCAGCCTTGATGGATGACACGGGGCAGAGTTAGTGCCCTGTGACTCGAGAAATCACATCACCTAGTCTCCCCCCCCCCCCCATTGAGAGGAGTGGAGTAAACTCCTATGTCTGATCGTTAATAATAACAACAATATATTCCAGGGGCTCCACTTTATCTGGTTTCATCTTGTGGCTCATGCTGACAAAATCATCCAATGAATGTAAATAAGTAAGTACGCAGCAAAGTGTCTTGCAGAAATAATAAGGAGCTGGGGATAATCCAAATGGTAATATTACCCATTGATAAAAGTGTCCATCAAAATACTTGTGAGATATGGCCTGTCATCCTCACAAACCCCCCCATTCCCTCTCTGTGAATGGTGGTTTTGTTAGTAAACTGTTGTGAGCTTTTCTGTATTAATGAGAATTTTCTCTGTTAAATTTTATACGCCAGAGTAAGCCAACCGAAAATTTTCCCTTATTGGGCCTATTATCGCCCATCCCGCCTCGTTCCCGTGTATCTAGGTCACACTTGCGTTACCCATAATCACATTTTTGAAGGTGTAAGGAAGAGGACTGGGAGGGAGCGATGTTTGTAAGACAGAAAAGCTCACAACAGTTTACTAACAAAACCACCATTCACAGGGAGGGAATGGGGGGGTTTTATTACGTAAACATAATTGTGAGCTGTTTCTGTATTAATGAGAAAAGAACAGACATGCCCTGGGGCGGGAGCACCTACCTGTAACGCTTGAACAAGGAAATCTCAGTGCTGGGATGGAGCAGCAGACGACGTCGGCTGTGGAACCAACGGAGAGGAAGAAGATGGCCTGGAAAATTGTAGGACCTCACCCGACCCGATCACCGAGCCCATGGAGTAGAGGCCCGAAGCCTGGAGCTGAACATCCTTCAGATAGAAGCGTGTGAACGTAGATGGGGATTTCCAGTATCCCTTCTTGACCAACTGATTGGGTGAGATCCCGGAGAAATGGGCCAAGGAAGTCTAAATAGCTCGAATGTCATGGGCCTTGATGTGAAGTTGGTCTAATGTGGATTGAGAAGCTGATTCATATGCGGCGACGATAGTAGCTTTGAGCCACGCACTAATGGTGATAGGGCTAATCTCCTTATTGGAAGATGTGACTTTTGTAGAAATAAACAACTTCTTGCCCCCCCCCCCCCCCCCCCCGTAAAGAATGAGTAGCTTTTAGATAATAACGCAACGCACGAACCGGGCAAATGGTAGCCCCATAACGGTACTGACCGTTAGGGAGGGCCGGAACGTGCCATGCAGACGGAGGGTCATCGAAATTTTGATTTTTCCTATAAAAATCCGGAGGAAAATGTTGGGTGGCCGACGAACCGTCGGCCGCAATTTGCGTGAATTTCGAATCAGCCACGAGGGCATGAAGCTCAGAACGGCGACCAGCCGAGGCAAGAGCTAGGAGGAAAACCGTTTTCCGAGATAAATGTAGAAGATGGGCCGAACGCAACGGCTCATAAGGGGGTTCCAGGAGGTGACGTAAGACGACGTCCAGGCGCCAGGAAGGCGCAACATACCGAGGACAAGACGCACGGGCATGAACCCCCTTGAGAAAATCCGACACCAACGGTTGATGAAGGACCCGATCGTGACCCAGCGGACGGAGCACCGACAGCAGGGCGGTGCGATAGCCACACAGAGGGATAGGATAAATGTTTATCCCGCAGTAAGAACACGAAAAATCCAAAACAGCCGCAAGTGACGGATCTAAAGGGGAGATTCCGCGGGAAGACGCCAACTCCGTGAAGATACGCCACCGGGAGTCATAGATGCGGTCCGAAGAACGGGGACGGGGAGCCGAGGCAAGGAGAGCAGCCGGACTTGAAATGCCCTGATCCTTGAGGTGTCCGATGAGATCACACATGCGCATAGAGGACACTACCGAAATGGGCGACGCGCTCGAGGGAATGATGGGAGCGCGATGCGGAGCGGTAGTAGAAGCGGGGGGCGAGAGAAAAGCGAGCGCCACAGAGGAAACCATGGAGCCGCAGGTTGAAACGGGAGGATGAGGAGCAGGGTAGTCTGGTCCGCGGGGCACAAGCGGAGAAGGACACGGCGGATGAGAGGAGGCGCCGGAAACGCAAAGAGAAACCGGTGAGACCACCCGGACGGCGGCGTGTCGGGGAGACGGTCGCGAGGGTGACGTAGACGCGTCTCGGAAGGCACGAGAACGGGGGGGGGACGGAAAATCGAACAGATCGAATTCCGGCCGCCTCAGGCGAGCGAAAACACTCCGAATAACGGGGAGCAGAAGGAGCGGCGGGGAAGGAAGAGACTCCGGATGACAGGAAAGGGTGTCCGCGAGGATGTTCGACACGCCCGGAAGATGGGATGCACGAACTGATGCCCGGAGAGAGAGGCATAGATAGAACAAAAGGTAAGTCTCCTGCATGAGCGAGGGAGACCGAGTACCGCCCTGCCTGTTGATGCCACAACCGTGGTATTGTCGGTCTGGATGAGAATGTGACGGCCGATCAAGCGGGGAGACCAGTGGGAGATCGCGCGACGGATGGCACGCAGTTCGAGGATATTGATATGGAGCAGACGTTCCGACAGGGACCATATCCGGAAGCGCGAAGATCTGCAAGATGGGCCCCCCAACCGAGGAAAGACGCATCGGTATAAATGGTGCAATCGACATCCATGGAAAAAAGAACGCCGCAGGAGAAAGGAAAGGTCCATCCAGGGACGAAGGGACCGCCAGGTGAGCCGAAACGGGAGGATCGTAGGACGAACCGAGGTGAACTGGAGAAGGCCGTGACGGCGCAAGATAGACTGAATGGGACGGAGGTACAGGTGGCAGAATGGGATGAAAGACGCGGCCCAGTTGAGAGCACCATGGAGAGAAGCCGCAGTGCGCGAGTCTACACGGCGCCGCGTGAGAAAGGAACGAATTAGGCGGTGGAGCTTGAGAGCAAAATCGCCCGGGAGCGACGCTGTGCCGGACGCAAAATCGAGCGTGACACCCAGAAATTGGAGGGACTGGGTGGGCGGGAGAAGAGATTTCTCCGCATTGACCAGGAAGCTGAGGTTCCGAAGTAAGTTGAGAACCCGGGAGCGATGCGACAGTAAGAGGGAGCTATCGGCCGCATGGACCAGCCAATCGTCCAGATAAGGGAGCACAGAAATGCCCTGTGAATGGAGATAACTCGTGACCGTGTGAACCAGCATGGTAAAAAACCAGGGGGCCACGTTGATCCCGAACGGAAGGGCCCGGAATTGAAAAACGCGGTTCTGATACGCGAAGCGAAGAAACGGTTGAGACGAGGGATGGATGGGAACGTGAAAATAGGCATCCGTCGATCTTGAAAGCCCAATCCATCCGCCGAACAATGCGGAGCACAGCATGGATATTGAACATCTGAAACGGGGGCAGACGGATGAACGAATTGAGGCGCTTCAGGTCGATGATCGGGCGCCAACGGCCGTGCGGTTTGGGAACAAGAAAAAGGCGAGAGTAAAACCCCACTGTGGATGGGGAAATCTCGAAAATTGCCCGTTTGTCTAACATAGATTGAATGGCCTCCTCCAAAGCGAGGCGTTTGGCCGGATCGGACGGAGGCGGAGTGAAGAACGGGTGCATGGTGATGCAAAAACGTAAGAGGGAACCCGAACTTTACGGTGCTGAGAATTATACAGCTGTGGGGTGATACCCGCCCACGCGGGAAAATGGGCGCTGAGACGAGCGCCGACCGGAGCAAGATAGTCATTTCCTGGTCAAACCTCGTTTGGAGGATCGACCACGAAAAGGCTGAGAACGGCCGGAACGGCCTGAAGGACGTGAAGACGGAGCAGAGGCTCGACGCGGTGGAGCGTAAGCTGCAACCGGAGGCCGAGGGCGGGGCATGCGGAAGGAAGGCCGAGGCGCAATAGAGGCCGAGCGGAGGCGGGCCTGATGATCCGAGCGCTCCAAGGCGCGGTCAAAAAGAGGCCGTAAGTGGCCGCCAAACAGCAGGGAACCGGTAAAAGGCTGAGAATAAAGCTCCGTTAACTCCGCCTGAGTAAGCTCCGGCTTTAAGTTCTTTAAAGACTGAATGCAAGCCGTGCAGCGTAACAAAATGCAATTTTCAACCAGGCGCCAAACGACCTGATTTAACTCAGCGCAAGTATGGGCAGAAGCCTGCCAGATGTCGTTGAGAGTGAGTGGGTCCGGAGAAACGGCGAGCAAGCTAGTGACAGCCTGCAAGTTGTTAACCATACCAGCCGCCTGCCGGCCGAGCCCCTCCAGATCCGACAGGTGACGATCGGACAGGTGGACAGAGGACGGAAATAAAGACTTACCATCTGGAAATGGTTGTTCAAGGCCGGACTCGAGTCACATCGGAGCAGACGGAATATCCGGGAGATCAGGAAAAGGCAGTAAGCGATCGAAACAGGTAGCCCGGTACCCACGTGAATTCCAGAGGGTACCGGGGGACCAAGGTTTATCCGAACCCGGCGGAAGCGGGGCCCCAGTAGTAGTAGAGCGAGACCCCGAGACCACCGCGTGGTGCTCACGTAAGATATCCCCCGTGTGGTCTGTAAATTCCATGCACACGGCGGGCACGGCTGAGGGCGATTGAAGGGCTGCAGGATTCAAATAAGAACCGGCCGCCGACGCCGAGGAAGTCCGAGGTTGTAACCGTCGGAACTTCGGTCCACTAGGGTTAGCCTCCTGTGTGGAGGTAGCCACAAGATCCAGAAGCGCAGATTTGCGCGTACGCCAAGCCTGGTGTTGCAGCGCGATCTCTGACCACTGGTCAGGGGCCAGGGCGGGATCGGCTGATTGAGAAGTCGGGGACTCTGGAGAACCCCGGGTAGGGGGAGCCAGAGAGACCCGCTCTGCTGCGCCGGAACTACCGAAGGCTGGAAACAGGAAGCCGGGGAACGAGCAGCAGCAGGAATCATCCTGGAAGGCACAGGAATCGGAGCGTCCGGCTGCACATCAGACGGTAACTGAAAAGAAGATACGGCCGGCCGGGCAGTAACAGCGGGAGACGGAGGAACCGGCGGCGAGGCTGGCCGCCCTGAGCCTGAGGCAGGAGGGACCGACGCACTTACCTGCACACCAGGAATGGCTGGTCGAACCAGGGGGACGGCCCCAGCCGGCCCTGGGGATAAAGAAGGAATCCGGCGAGGAGCCGGGGGCGACGAGAACAGCCGGGGAGAAAGTACCGGGGGCGCCGGTGAGGGAGCCGGGCGGATGGAATCGGGTCTAGACTGTAAGTCATCTGAGCTATAGTCGTGGTCCTTTGTCCGTCGTCCGGCCGTCCGTCCGTTAACAGGGCACGTTTTAAAACTGTTGAACCTACGAATCCAAAATTCTGCATACCATTAGATGTCCCCAAAATCTCCTACCATACCAAAAATTGGGTCATCAGAACTTCGTTCCTTTGAGATATTAAGGAAAAACCTCCGTTTTCCATAAAAAAGCAATTGTTACACTTCAAGTCTGCCTAATATCAAACCACTGATCTGTTTTTGATCATATTTAGTATTCATATTCTTCCATATATTTTCTGTGCACATACCAAAAATTAGGTCAGTATTGGGTATTATTTTGAAGTTATAGGCCCAAATATAATGCAATTTTTTAAAAATCAGGAAATATATTTGCTCACTTAACATGAGAATTGCTGAAGCTGAAGACTTTTTTTCAGGAATATAACTTTATTTAATCAAGATTAAATTGTTTACCCAAAATTAGATCTGAATTTTGCAAATTTTTCAAGTTATTAGCATAAATAAAAAATTAATACCTTAAATTTTGTCCAACTTTGGCAGTGGCACGTATTTTTCCCTGTAAGCACTGTTGATTTAATTTTCACAGCATATATACATAAGGATTTAATCTTTTAAAATCTGAAATTTCAAAGAAATTGTTTGAAAAGAGTAGCTTTTATTCAAGTTTTCATACACCATGTCAAGTGTTGTTTATATCTGGCCCACCTAGTAGTACAGCCTTCACTTGCATTATGTAACCCACCCAGGCAGCTTGTCTTGACCCAGCTTGGCCACTACTAGCAGGCTTCTCCTTTGCCCTGCACTCAACCCCCCCCTCCCAGTTGGTGCATAAACTAGATAAATGTTATAATTTTCTGTATTTTATTTTATTCTTGGACATGCTACATTTTAGATTTTGGATTGTACCACCAGGGTTACAATGATTAAAGTGCACATTTAATTGTGTCCCCAAAGTGATGTATTGCTATGAAAGTATGGATGTTCATACTTTCAGAAGAGTAAAACTTCACCAGGTGTGAAATTGACTATTAATTCTAGTTATTAATTATAGCTTAGATTGTAATTAGCATAATGATATTGTTTGTCCCTCATTCAACCAACAGTGTGTATACTTAATTTGAAAAGATGTTTTTATTTTATCAAATTTACTGAATCTTTTATTTTATTTCGGTGAATAAAATTATGCTTGTCCTGAAAACTCCAATGTGCAAAACTTTTTTTAATAGGAATTCAAGGAATAATTTTGTAGATGCCATGTTGTGGCATTATTTTCTTTTACATTGTTTAAACATTTGATTTAAAAATAATAAAATATATGTGTATGCATAATATGACCCAATGTGAGCTACAATCTGGATATATAATGATTGCAACTTAGAATTCTAATATTTTAACTTATATTTTCACTTTTATATTACAAATTTATAACACTTGTAAATAAAAAAAATGAATCAGATAAAAATTATTAATGAAAAAAGTCGATATGCTAAAAAAATAGGCTTGTATATAAACTTAAATGCATTATTCCTTTGAAAGTGAAATGAAGGTATTAGTCCATTCTGTCCACTTGCCTGTCCATCTGTAAATTTTTCATATGCATCACAGTATCTCAAAACTTTTACTGTTTTTCTTCATGACAGTCTTGTCAGAGTATTAGTTTGCAATCATATATTGAGAACTTTACTATAACCAAGTAGGAGGACCCTTTCCTCTTAGCTTCTCATATGCTTATATAAATATAAAACATTACAATAGAATATTTTTCATATTTTGCATTTGCAAAAATTTCAAACTTTTGTCATGACCCATGGGTCCTTTGTTTATATTCTGGATTCTCCACATCATTGTTTGGCTAAAACTGAATAAATACCAGACATGGTGCAAATACTTTGCAAATGTATATGAATATGAATATGAATATGTACTCCATTATAAAATTTCTTGCATAAGAATGGGAATTCAGGTAAAAATGAAAGTATTTGAATACCAGTGCAAATACTTTCAAAATGTATTCATGAATGCATATATTCTATAATATTATTTTAATAATTAGTTCAGTTATATTTTATTAAAAGAATCATATGATTCTCTTATTATTTTTAATAAATATTATATTGGCACAACATTTGTTATTAAATTTTAATAAATAGTTGAACTCTTTTATTTTATGTGCTGCTTATAAGTTATATGGCGAGGTCAAAATCTGTGTGACAATAGCACTCCATTTGTTAATAAAATAAATGAAATCAATCCTCTTCTCTGTCTCCAAAAATACTATCAAAATCATACATAAGCTAAACACCAACAACTCATAATAAAGCTTATATTTATTACCACACAAAACCAGCATATGCCTCTTTCCCAAATCATATTTTTTATCATATGTAACAGCTGAGCGCCGTGACCCATGGGTCCCTTGTTGTAAAATGTAATAGGCAGATGTGCTGTCAGAACGGGAGGCCGCGGGAACTGGGGAAGATTTCCGTTTCCGGGAATGAGAAAGCAACGATATTACTGTCGAAACCACTGGAGAGGTGACAGGACCAGCGGGAACTGACGGTGAACGCAGCACGGCCGTGGTGCGGTCAACCAGGGTAGGCTCCCCCCCGGAGACAACCATGGGGCCAGACAAGGGAAGATTGGAGGGGGAACCCCCAATTACCGGGGAATGAACCCAATCCTGGAACAAGGCCCACTTGTCAGTGGACCACGTCTGGCAATGGAAACAAGGATCAGCCAGATCAGCAGGAGTCATTGTTGGTGCGGCAACTATAACAAGTGGGGTGGGAGTCCCATACCGGGATTATAGTGCCACAAGAGACACAATAAGTGGGGTTCTCCATGGCGGGCAAGGGAAAATAAGAACAACTTACAATCAGTTGGCAAACTCAAAACGACAAACCCAACAGTGGACGAATCTCACAGCGCGGGATCAAACGTCCATCATGGTGACCTAGATACATGGGAACGAGGCGGGATGGGCGATAATAGGCCCAATAAGGGAAAATTTTCGGTTGGCTTACTCTGGCGTATAAACTTTAACAGAGAAAATTCTCATTAATACAGAAACAGCTCACAATTATGTTTACGTAATAAAACTTTAATTTGATGATAACCATTGTTGATATCAACAGAAACCATAAAATCATCATGCCTCAGTATCTCAACCACCTTCTTGATGTTATCATTTTTGAACGACAAAGAGGCTAAATGTTTGTGGACGACTTGCAAGTCTGTGATCAAAAGCCACTTAGATGATTCTGAACTTCATACATCTTATTTGTCTTAGAAAAAATTCAGGGTTAACAGTTAGGCATTTTCATAGTTAAGATGTGCATTTACCAAATATAAAAATTTATGGTTATCCATTACTTTGGTTGAAGGTTTTATATTAGGAACATATTAATGGCTCTCCTTAAATTAATCTCCTTTATATAAGGTTATTATATCTATGACATTCTATGAAAGAAGTCTATTTCCCCACCTAGTTTATCCCAAATCCTCTTGATTTTAAATTTAAAATTAAATTGAATTTATTTATATTTTTTCAATGTGTTACCAGGATAATTTTTTTTTCTAAAAAGAACTGAAGTCACATATTTTTTGTCAGTGATACGTGGGAATTTCTCCATCAGGGTCTTCACTGTAACTTTTTGAAGCCAAGGTGATGCTATCCATACTTTTCGGTTTTGGGGCTTATCTCTCTTAACAAGAGAACAACAATAGTATTTCTTAACATGGGAATTTCTCCATCAGGGTCTTCACTGAATTTTCTTGAAGGCAAGGTGACGCTATCCATATTTTGCTGTTTCTGTGCGTGTCTCTTAACAACACATGCATCTCCTCAGGATCCCTGTCTGCAAACACCTTTGTCCACTCCCTGTCCAGTCTTTGGACAGCAATCTTGTACTCCTCATGGGTGGTCAACCTTCCATTCTCTGAGAGACAACGAAACAGGCAGCGTCTCTTTTGGCCATCCCCATCCCTTGCAAACACCTTCCATACATTTCATCTTTCTTGCATAGCGTATATTGCGGGCCTTTCTGCTTAGTTTTTAGTTACCAACCTCTGTGACTAGAATTTAGAATTTTAAATATATTAAAATTATGGTAAAACACCCCTTGACACTGATGTAATTTTGGTCTTCTTCCAGTTGGTCCAATAAAGATATGTTGAAATCAGCCAACAACACATTATCAGTCAAAAATGGTAGGCATTTATTCCACATTTGGTATATTTTGTGATCTGAATACAACTTTTGCAGACATGAATCTTCTCACTGGTCTGTAATTACAGAAGAATTATTTAAAGATCTAAGGGTCAAAACCCCTCTTCACTGCTGAAATAAAAACATTTTCACTGATTTCAGGTAGTATGGGTATGTTATAAAGGTTTGTTCTCTTGTAAGTCATGTATATTTTAAACTGGAATCCAGATTTCGGATGGACACTGGACCATTGTAACACCTCACAGGTGAGTTAAATAAAGTATCTGCTTCTCTCCAATATGCTGAGATTGTTAACAAAACAAGCTGTTTTATAAAACAGTATTTTTCTTTCATTTAAACATTTTTGTTCTTATGGATCTGAAGTTTGTAACTTCATATTGTTGGTACTTAGCCTGTAGTTTTCCCCCTATCTCCCCATATTTGCAATTCTTTACCATGGGATGGTTTCATAGAAGCTGTAAAGTTCATTTACAACTTTGTCGATTACTAACATTAGCTCTCTGCTCTCTAACTTGCTCCTAACATGGATGGAGAAATCTGCAGAATACTGCACATGTAGCAGTATCTTGAGTTGGATTTTGTTAGACAAAAAAGCTTGTTATAAACTTTTATATCTATAAACCACAGGCTTCCAGTTGAGGCTCAGGCAAACCTCCCCACCTGATGGTATGGTCATTTGCAAAATGTTGGTGGTATCTAACTCGGAAACATCATTTGAATGAGTTTGGGTAATCCATGTGAAATTTCAGGACCTTGTGCCAAAATAATGCAGGGCCTTCAGACAGAATATCAGTTAACCTTATATATTGAAATCAACAAAATGTAGCACACCATGTGTGAAGGTTTTTGATAATGATGTGTCTGGGGCTCTTATTGTCAGTCTTGGTTTGTGGGGTTTTTGCTGGTCCAGTGGTTAGTCCTAGCCAAAATCTTTTCTCTCAATCCACTGGTTATGCCAATGTAAATTGATTTGTAAGAGGGGACTGGGGATGGGATTGGACAATCTGTTTTAGTAGCACAAGCACTGTCCATTGGTAGATAGTTGAGCCCTGTATCTTGCCAGCAGCCTTTTCTTGTGGGTTAGGAATAAAAACTGATACCTCTTATTCCCTCACAATCATTCTCTGCCTTTCTTCCCCACAGAAGCAGCAACCAATTTTTGTCACAAAAGCTAGGTATATCAAAGGACCCTATAATAATTAAATCAATTCAGACTCATTTTGTGCAACAAATGAAAATGCCATCCAGGGTAGCCATACAGTTTTAACACTTAGCAACAAATGAATAAACTTATACTCAGTTATAGTTAAAGTTCACAATACAGAATTAACAACAGTTCACAAATACCTGTTCAAACTTAAGTTACCCTATGGGGAGTGTAAATAATACAATAAAAATCAGATCAGGTTCTTGGAAAATTTGGTATTACAAAGGAATCTGTATAAGTTACAACACATCAGACTAGAGAATATCTGTGAATCTGTCCTACAGCACCATGTGACATTGTTTACATCTCTGAGGGGAGTTGAGTAAGTGCTAGTCAGATGCTGCTCATACACACACAACTTTGTTACACATTATACAACTGACATTTGGAGTAAACCAACAACTGTCAGTTTTATTAAGACAGTTAATGCTAGTGAATGTATAGCATATATCCATGAAAGTTCATGCAATAGGCATACCAGGTTTCTGGACACTGATGAAACCACAGTTCAGAAACTGACATAATGTAAGTATAATGAAAAAAACTTTGATAGTTTTGATTACCTCCTCTTGTAAGAGTCCAAAATTTGAAGGTGTGTTCTGGAGTGTCTTTTCAGGTACCTTGGTTAAGGTATCATCAGTACCTGTGTCAAATTCAAATGAGGGATGTAAATTACGCTTGTTACAGGTTGAAGTGGTGGACCCATAATTTGGCAATATTCCTGGCAGGCAGCCTATTCCATTCTAGTATGCCAGACTTTTTCCCTTTTTTTCTTATAATTTTTAGGTGGAGGTAACCACCTCATTTTTAATGTTGACTTAACTTGTTACTTTGTACATCTGCAGAATTCCATTCTAGTTTCTGACTGTGTGACAGGGCAGAAGCACATGATTATCTTGGCATCACCGGGCTCTGTGTACTGCACCTTCAGGTACTGGGTATGCTCCATGGTGGAACCCCAGAAAGGTGCACTTGTTTGTGAGTGATACACACCTTGGGGCACAGCCTCCCCTTTAAATCTGCAGAGCCCTCACTCTGGGTGGGGCTGGCCGTGAAATCCTACCTGCTCCTCAGCTCAGATTCAAACACAGTCTCTCGTCTGCTGCCTTCAGACAACTGAGAATTTGACTACCTCGTAATCTTACACTGGCAATCTAACAAACTACTGTGTGCAGTGTTTCTGTGCTTCTGCTGCCATCAAGTGTAATTTCTGGGCACCCTCAGCACGCAAACTAACAAAATAGTCATGGTCAGGTGTAACTGATTCATCCACTGAGAGTATTGGCATAACTTGCACTAATGAGCTATCAAAAGTTAGAGGGTGCAGAATCACTAGGACTGTCCATGTAGATGGCCAGAGCCACATTCACACATTCTGTTCCTTTATCAAGATAATACTTTGTGGTAGCTGAGATATCTGTACCATTGCAGGCGGTATTTCTGCGGTAGGAGCTACGATTGGATTGCCATTGCTAATAGAGCACTCTTAGCCACTATCCAGTAAACCTGCCAGTACATCCTACCTGACTCTCTTTTGTGGCAGTAGCCTTCAGGTCTCTAGAATGAATGGAAGGGGAGGGTGTATGAACTATTTCATCCTTGCACAGCATGGAGTCTGTGAGTTCATTATCGTTGTCATCGGGATCTTATTGGACTGGGGGTTGTTTATTTGAACATAGTTGGTTGATCAAGGCTGAAGGTTTTGGCTCGGCAGCTGTGATTAAGGGGTGTGTACTATTGGGATCTGGGGAGTTACCCATGTGATCTTCCAATGTTTCAGATAATATTTAAGGCCTTAACTAAGGCTTCTTTGAATGTGCGGGTGGAAATGCTCTACCTTTCCATTGCTTTTGGGTATGATTGGTGTTGTCTGCCAATGCTCCACCCCTAATTCCCGTAAATATTCTTCCCATTTGTGTACAGTGAATTCACAACGGTTATCTGTTATGACCGAGACCGGGAAATGGGTGTGACTGTTTGTGGGGAGTTTAACTGGAAGCTATCTGCCCATGGCATATCTAGGGGATTTCCTGGGGGATCCTGGGCTTGCACCCTTTCTGTTAGGTATTGTTCCAACTTGTCTGCTAATGCCCCCATGCATGTTTTCAGAGCAATTGTTAGAATATTGGCATTAGAGTCTGTGTAGTGTAGAGCTTTCTCAACTTCTATTCACCATGTATGAAATGCTGTTGATGAGGAACCTGAGCATATGTACTAGCTTGCATTCCATTACTTGTTTAGTTGGAAAAGGTGAGAACTTAAAAGCGTTCTCATTCTTCCCTGGCCTGTTCAAATTGTATGAGCCCTTCCGTAAAATCAATGAACTGCTGGGCATCCATGGAGTGTAGGTACTGTAATATCTGACAATCAGAAGTAACTGGCACGCGTTGTCAGTGTAAAGTTTTAACTGGGGGTAAGATAACTCAAGTCAGGTTTACTGAAGGGAAGTGTTTATTATTCTCTCTCAGAAAAAAAACCCATTCTCCCCCGGTCACCCTACCTGCTGTAGCTACTTCTGTCTTAGCCCCGTCATATAATCCACCAGCCTTGCCATTGGTCGACACTCCCGACAATATGTTTTACATATTGTCATATGAAATGGTAAACAATGAGAGAGGTATTAGGCTGAACACTGTAATAGCAGCATTGAATGATGATTGATGAAATGATTTGAATATAGAAGCTGGCTAGCCAGTCATTGTGTGAACAAGTTGATTTTGTGTTTTTACTTGTAACATAGGGTGAGAGACACAATACGAGGTGAGGATTGGGAGACACTTCACTTTATTCCAGATCAGTTTATATTATATGGGTGGCCTGCCTGTGTCTCAGATTCTCTCTCTCTCTTTGAGAACTGCATGCTCTATACCCAGCTAGCCAAATAAATGTTGCCTCTACATCGTGACAGTGTGGTGTTTTAGTATGGACATACTTGCGTATTAATGTTGATATGACATGATTTTGTCCACTCCAACAAATGTAAATACAACCTAATTTATAAAATTGTACACACATTACAGCCACACTGTGACAACGTTATTTTAAGGTAACATTAATGTTGTGTAATGTTATTCTGCACACATAAAAGTACTGTTATATTAATGTTGTAATGCTAACATTACTTATGTTGTTAAAAGGTTATAAATAACATGCAAGCAAACTATATAATTAAAATTTGTTTGTTCAGTTGTTTAACAAATTTCACAAATAGGGTGCACAATGCCTTATTCTTTTTTCAGATCGTTGACAGTATCCCCATTGGACACTTATAGATCCCCACAGTAGGAGCAGACTGGAACAAAGTGTGAAGTCACACCTGGGGAAAATAATCATAATCATAAGTATTTAACAAATCAATCCTTCATGAGTATTTCTTTAAAAAGAATTTCAAATATTGTATTTGAATGATTAAAACTTTTAATTCTTAAACCCGACATGTTATGTAAAAATGGTACTTTTTTTAAAAAACTATATAAAATTTGCAATATTGTATCCTAAGAGACCACCTTTCTCTCTGGGTAATTAAGAAAAATTAGTATATTGCAAATGGTAATAAACAAGTCATGACAATCGATACCTTTAAAAAGATATATTATAGCTGGAGTAAAATATGTTTTTGTGCATATTTCCCATTTACACATGAAAGGACCTACCACTGTAATATGTGGCTTCCACTGGCATCTTGCATTAGACCACTTCTTTTACAACAGTGATGTTCTTATATGGTCATTCTATGAATAGAGGACTCCCACAGGAGTAGACCAGCTCCTCTTGCAATCTCTCCACTGCAATCACCTGCGATCTTAAGAGCCTCTTATGACTATAGTAATCCCTCCACTTCCCACATTCCCAGCAAACTAGGAATCCATGCACTTTCCCTGTTTGCAAACAGAATAAAATGTGAGCAAGATTTATATTTAAAAAATTATATGTAGCCTTAATATTCTTAGCTGGCAGGGGACTAAAATTAAAGCAGACCAGTAAATGTGTGTTAACTATAGCTACATTTATGAAAACATGTAACAAACTTTTATCACAATGCACTAACTGATGATCATTATTGTATCAGTCTATTTATTGGCATGTCACTGCATGCAGGTAATTAAATGCTGACTGGTAATTTGCGTGCATATCTTTTAATCACACCTTAGACATGGTGGAGGGGGCTGGCTGTTACCAAAAAATGGTCATCTGGGTTGTCTGTAACCTTGAGTGCGCCATTGTTGTTGTCGTCCTAAAGATGGCCAGCGGGGAGGGGGTGCAGGTGATGTGAAGCACATACTTTGTGTGCACTCACTTGATGGTGTGCATGGTCTTCTCAGCGGAGATTCAGCGGGGTTGACGGGGCCTGTTTCCAGACAGCGTTGCTGATTTTCTACACAGCTCCTTGATATTGAGCTGAGGTGGGCTCGGTGATATCGCAGGTGGATGAAATTCCACGGCTTTATGAGCCAGTTCTATTAGTTCTTCTAGAGTCTTCAGCTCTTTTAAGTCTATGTACTGTTGGATTCTTCTAGGAAATTCAAATGGTCGCATCCATGATATCTTGTTCGTTCTTGCCGAGCTTCGCTCCTATATGAAGTAGGTGATCAATGTAATGATTGACAGTTTTGCTGGATTGAAACACTCTGGTGTTAAAAGGTCGTAAAATAGCAAGTCTGGCTTTTATGCATGAAGCATATGAAAGCTTCAGCTTGCTTTTTAAAGTCTTTATGCATGTCTAAAGGCAGTGATCAATACCAAGATGAGGCGACTCTACCAGAAGCTAGTTTTAAAGAGAGTATTTCAGCTCTCTTATCACTTCTAGGGCCTTCTGCCGATGGTTTGGTCCAGCCTAGTAGTACGGCCATGCTGTTGAAATGGTCAAGCCAATCTGTAGCATCAATATCGCCATCTCCTGTTAATATCGAATTAACGGAGCAATAGATTTTACCTGATGGAAGAAGGTCTGATGATGTCTTCATTCCGACCAGTGGCATGCTGTTTTTGCTGTGACGAGGTATAATCTTGAAACTTTTCCAGATCATAAACCGGCTGAACAGTCACACGACAAAGTGTTTAACTCAGACCAAGTTGAATATTGGTTTCTTTATTCCAGTTAACTTGGGTTACATGATGGTGAGGGCGTGGGTCTGTCTGCCTGCCCAATCCCATACAGAGCTGTTTTGTACAAGAATTACTGTGTCACAAACGTTTACATCATCTTACACTTTTTCCAAATGATATTGGATGTGTGACATAAAGACATACCTGAATGTTTAGATAACCATATGTCAAGTGTTACTCTAGATTTATTAATTAAATCTATTAAAGAGAATACTGAACAAATTTTTGGGCTTTGGATTGTATAGCACACTCCACATTTGAGAAAGAAAAATACAGGATTTTTATTATATGAGTATATAATTATAATAACAACAAGAGGTAATAATACATTTAATACTATTAAACAGTAAAAAGCGCATATGAATGTATCATTACTAAGTCCATATCTATTCTTATACCCAAACCAGGCTAACCTTATTGTTGAATGTCCATTGTTTATGCTTCTTCCTTGGGTAAATCCGTATATGAATCAAATATTAAAGTTATTCCAGTTTAGCACTTGTGTATCTCCATCCATAAGTAAATCCATTTGTGAGTCAAATATAAAAGTTATTTCAGTTTAGCACTTGTATATTTCCTTTCAGGAGTAAATCCATTTTAGAGTCAAATATAAAAGTTATTCCAGTTTAGCACTTTTATATTTACTTTCAGGAGCAAGTCCATTTTAGAGTCAAATATAAAAGTTATTCCAGTCTCACACACAATAGAATGTATTTATATATGTATATATATATGTATATATATATATATATATATATATACATACACACACACAATAGTATGTATATATATATATATATATATATTATATATATAATATATATATATATATAATTCCCTTTGTTGCACTGTAACACTTCTGATGTATTTTGTTCCTTTTAACTTAGTTTCACATTATAATTACTTAGGTCCATTTTTGCTACTTGTGGCCGCTCATGTCACTGTTTAATTTTTGCTGGTGGTGGTCTTAATGTGAGTGCCCCCCTTCTGGATGATCGTGGTCTTTTATAGATTATTTACTTTTTGATTGGCAAGTTCATGCCCCACCTTGAATCACTAAAGACCAACCAATAAGAAAGAACCCTCTGGTTCCCAGGCGTTATTTCAACCATTTATCTATAGAAACATTAACTAAGTTCAAAGGAAACACCATCTTAAGGAAATATCAACCCACCCAGAATCCCTTTCATATAAGAGTAGCAACAAATCAAGCTTAATGTATTATGTCACTGGGACAGTACTGTCCACTGCCCTAATGGCGTGGTACTTGACCATATGGTGCCTGTTACATGCTGGACTACACTGAACAGCTGTACACAAGCCCATTATGGGGAACAGACATACCAAATAGAAATATTAACCACAAACAAAAAATAACATAAATTATATGAATAAACAGATTAAAATGAATATTATTTAACCAACACGCCTTGATATTCTTGACACCATATATGGCTTCGGCTTGCATCTTACACTTTTTCCATATGATATTGGATGCGTGACATAAAGACATACCTGAATGTTTAGATAACCATATATGGCTTCAGCTTGCATCTTACACTCTTTCCATGTGATATTGGATGTGTGACATAAAGACATACCTGAATGTTTAGATAACCATATATGGCTTTGGCTTGCATCTTACACTTTTTCCATGTGATATTGAATGTGTGACATAAAGACATACCTGAATGTTTAGATAACCATATAATGCTTCGGCTTTTGCCTACACTTTTTCCATGTGATATTGGAAGTGTGACATACAGACATACCTGAATGTTTAGATAACCATATATTGCTTCGGCTTTTGCCTTCACTTTTTCCATGTGATATTGGAGGTGTGACATAAAGACATACCTGAATGTTTAGATAACCATATATGACTTCGGCTTGCATCTTACACTTTTTCCATGTGATATTGGATGTGTGACATAAAGACATACCTGAATGTTTAGAAAACCATATATGGCTTCTGCTTGCATCTTACACTTTTTCTATGTGATATTGGATGTGTGACATAAAGACATACCTGAATGTTTAGATAACCATATATGGCTTCGGCTTGCATCTTACACTTTTTCCACGTGATATTGGATGTGTGACATAAAGACATACCTGAATGTTTAGATAACCATATATGGCTTCAGCATCCATCCTATTCTTACACTTTCTCCCTGTGATATTGGATGTGTGACATAAAGACATACCTGAATGTTTAGATAACCATATATGGCTTCGGCTTACATCTTACACTTTTTCCACGTGATATTGGATATGTGACATAAAGACATACCTGAATGTTTAGATAACCTTATATGGGTTCTGCTTGCATCTTACACTTTTTCCATGTGATATTGGAAGTGTGACATAAAGACATACCTGAATGTTTAGATAGCCATATATGGCTTCTGCTTGCATCTTACACTTTTTCCACGTGATATTGGATGTGTGACATAATGACATACCTGAATGTTAAGATAACCATATATGGCTTCGGCTTGCATCTTACACTTTTTCCATGTGATATTGGATGTGTGACATAAAGACATACCTGAATGTTAAGATAACCATATATGGCTTCGGCTTGCATCTTACACTTTTTCTATGTGATATTGGATGTGTGACATAAAGACATACCTGAATGTTTGGATAACCATATATGATTTCGGCTTGCATCTTACACCATTTCCATGTGATATTGGATGTGTGACATAAAGCCATACCTGAATGTTTAGATAACCATATATGGCTTCGGCTTTCATCCTATTCTTACACTTTCTCCATGTGATATTGGATGTGTGACATAAAGACATACCTGAATGTTTGGATAACCATATATGACTTCGGCTTGCATCTTACACTTTTTCCATGTGATATTGGATGTGTGACATAAAGACATACCTGAATGTTTAGATAACCATATATGGCTTCGGCTTGCATCTTACACTTTTTCTATGTGATTTTGGATGTGTGACATAAAGACATACCTGAATGTTTAGATAACCATATATGGCTTCGGCTTGCATCTTACACTTTTTCCACATGATATTGGTTGTGTAACATAAAGACATACCTGAATGTTTAGATAACCATAAATGGCTTCGGCTTACATCTTACACTTTTTTCAAGTGATATTGGAAGTGTGACATAAAGACATACCTGAATGTTTAGATAACCATATATGGCTTCGGCTTGCATCTTACACTTTTTCTATGTGATATTGGATGTGTGACATAAAGACATACCTGAATGTTTAGATAACCATATATGGCTTCGGCCTGCATCTTACACTTTTTCCATGTGATATTGGATGTGTGACATAAAGACATACCTAAATGTTAAGATAACCATATATGGCTTCTGCTTGCATCTTACACTTTTTCCATGTGATATTGGATGTGTGACATAAAGACATATACCTGAATGTTTGGATAACCATATATGGCTTCGGCTTGCATCTTACATTTTTTCCCTGTGATATTGGATGTGTGACATAAAGACATACCTGAATGTTTGGATAACCATATATAGCTTCGGCTTCCATCATATTCTGACACTTTCTCCATGTGATATTGGATGTGTGACATAAAGACATACCTGAATGTTTAGATAACCATATATGGCTTCGGCTTGCATCTTACACTTTTTCCATGTGATATAGGATGTGTGACATAAAGACATACCTGAATGTTTAGATAACCATATATGGCTTCGGCTTGCATCTTACACTTTTTCCATGTGATATAGGATGTGTGACATAAAGACATACCTAAATGTTTAGATAACCATATATGTCTTCGGCTTTTGCCTACACTCAAGCTTTATTTCTGTTTCACCCAAAATCCTGTTATATTATTATATTCCTCTCATTACTCTGTTCAGGGTATGTATATTCCAATTATTGATTCTGTGTGACCCAGCTACTCACTGACTCACTTGATACTGTTTTCCTGTCCTAAATTACTGCCACATGTGTAGGCTGGTATACTCACCATATCTTCTGGCTTGAAGCTCATTTTACACAGTCAACCAGATCTAAACCTGGCATTCTGTCCAAGCCTATAATAACAATCTATTTTGGTTTGCTTGATGAAGTTTACCTTTCCTAAGCTTATGGGCCATAAAAGACGTACATGGAGCATTAAGCTTGTTTCATCCTGGAACCTGCTTCAATTAATTTACAATTCCAATAACTTAATTAAGCCATTTATGACATATGGAAGTCAGTAGCCAACACTTTGTCAACAATACCAGACATGTAACCCTGGTTCACAATTTAAACTATTATCATATTTCACCATCTCTCTTCTTACTCTCTCTGTATTTAGTAAATGTCATATGCTTTGTGATATGATGTTTAAGAATCATAAATTATATAATAATGATCACCTCCTATGGCACAATAATATGTCAGCTTCAAAATGCTTGAGGCCTTCTGCAGACAGCTTAACAGGAATTTTCTTCAAAGCATTTTAGATCTGACCTGGACGTTACCAATGAAGCAGGCAGGATTCTTTTTGAGAAGAACTGACATGCCACAGAATGCAACAGCAGGCATCATGGAGTTATCAGATTATCAACAAGCATGAAACTACAAACAAAAATGTTTTGTACTATTTTTAAGGTTATAGATAGATTTTATTTTATTTCCAATTTTACAGTTGACTTGAATAGTAAGATTCTGGAAAATATCTGATAATGCTGCTCCCTCAGGTTAGCAAAGTAAAATGATATTGGGGCAGAGGTAGCTCCTGTTTGAGAAATATATTTTTAAAATCTACAAACTTTATTTAAAAGATTATTACACTTGTTTCACTGATTAATCCTCTAACAGTGCAAAGAGGAATCAAAATATAGGTATACATTAACATCTGGAAAAATTACCTTTTTGGTCCTCATCGGTATGTTAGACTTGTAATTTTTCCACAAGACTTTTGATGATTGGTGGCTTATACTTCTCATTCGATTTTTGTACTAAACTATTGCTCTCCCATAATTGTTTGCAAATTTGTCCACCTGACTGATAAGGTCTCTCATTAAAAGCCGCTGGTATTTATCACCCATCTGTTAAAAAATGTTTCCAGGGTTTTAAATTATATATATATTTTTTTAAATACCTAGGTTCAAGGACCAACAACTCAGAATAATACCTTTTTAGGACCAGTTATTCATGTTTAATGCAAATATATAATGATTAAGCTATATATGAGTGCATCGTACCATATCATATCAATAATTTGGGAAAATTCCAAGGCCACAGACCTATTAAATAAAACAGAAAAAGTCATAGCTTATAAAAAAATGAAATATTTATGTATCTAAATTGTAACAATATAATACAGGAAAAGTCAGTAAAATAGGAGGGTCCTGTACATAGTATCTTGAACAAGTGCATTTTTGAAAATTGGCATTAAACAATAATTAAAATAATTATGGTTATTAAACAACCACATTCAGTACCAGGCACTACATAAATACCTTACTAAGCCCCCATTCTGGTTGTTATTTACATGGAAATATACATGGAATCCTTATTGACCGTCATCTATTGAATTGTACAAAAATATTATAATTCCATGCAAAGAAAATAATGACCCCAACTATATATATGTGTTTATATATATATATTAAATGACACAGTAAGCCCTCAATTTTTTAGTTGAATTACCCCAACCCATGAAAACATGGCTCACATGGGTTCTTTGAAATAAACATGTTTGTGTACAGCTTCCCAAGACCCAGTCACAGGCCCAAAATCAAGTGTTTGTGTGTGTGTGTTGGGGAGGGGGGGGGGGGGGGTTACACGCGTCTTCATTAGTACTAGTAGAACAATATGGAACCTACCTAGATAAAAGCATATGAACTTTAGTTAAGCTAAAAATTGGCCAGGCAAAAAAAAACAAACCAAGATCTGAACACCGGCATTTCAATTTCCTTTGTTGACACTTCGGAATATGTTACACAAAGTACTTGTAAATTATTTTTTTTATGACACTTAAAAAGACTGCCACAATGTTTTTATATAATAATAAGAATTTTTTTATAATTAAGGTATTAAATCCATACTTGATAAATTGCTTAATACTTTATATATATATGTCAGAGACGAGATTGAAATCCAGGCGGATTTTAAATTTGCCTAGACGAGATTGCGATTGTGATCTCGCCTAGGCGAGATTGCAATTGTGATCCCGGCTAGACGGATTTTAAACTCGCCTAGACCAGATCACAATCGCAATCTCGCCTAGGCGAGATTAGAATCCATCATGGAGCAGGCCAGGATTTTAATCTCGCCTAGGCGAGTTTAAAATCTGTCTGGTGTCATCCAGGCGAGTTTAAAATCTGCCTGATATCACTTGGGCGAGTTTAAAATCTGCCTAGGCGAGATTAAAATAGTGATCTGATCTAATTTCCCAATAAATTATGCATTGTAATTGACTTATGAAAGATGTTTTCAGTCAGATTTTCAATATTTTAACACTGAAAGGTTACTCGCCTAGGCAGATTTTAAACTCGCCTAAGTAATATCAGGCAAGTTTTTAAACTCGCCTGGATGACACCAGGCGGATTTTAATCTCGCCTAGGCGAGATTGTGATTGTGATCTCGTCTAGGCGAGTTTAAAATCTGTCTACCCGAG